>CM040124.1:223395978-223762683 GCA_022559845.1 Amorphophallus konjac
CTTCCGTCTCCTTTTCCTGCCAAGTGTACCATCTCAGATACACGATAAGGCATAAACAAGGAGAACTCAACACTGGGACTCTTACCTGTATAGAGAGCATCCATTCTGCCTCCGCAGCACGCTGCATGGCGTGAGCAAGTTGCTCATGAAGCAAGTCAAGTTCTGAGGTGGGAATTCACATGCTGGAAGAGGCACCACCTACTCCCATCGCTGGGGAGGCCGCGCCAATCTGGGCATGCTACGACCATGTGAATTAGCAGCCAACATCCGGAATCTGAGGGTTTAATTACGAACGCGCACTGTACACCTACCAAGGCGCTCGTAGCTCCGCGGGCATCGCCCAACTGTTGTTCCATCTCTGCCAAGCGAGTTCGTAAATTCGCTATCATGGCATCCGGGACATCCTGCAGCCATACGAGTCAGCATTTCCACCGGAAAACCAAAAAAAAAAGAGAAAAGGGAGAAAGAAGAAAAGAGAAAAAGGGGAAACCTACCTCCGTAAGTCCCCGGGGTTGGAGCCGCTCTGCGTACTTTGTCCTATATAGACGCAAGTAGTCCTCGCTATCCCGCGCCTGTGATTCTACAATCGTGCCACCCCGTTGCGAGTCCTCATACTGTTCGGGGAATCGCACGCGCCAGTCAATGCAGGTCGCCGGTCCCCGCGTCTTTCTCCCGACACGAGGTGGCGCAGCTGAATCCACCCATTCTTGAGCCAATCCTAAAGTCCTCATAACTAATCGTAGCCGAAGCGACTCGATTTCATTCAGGCAGTGCATCCACAGTTCCCGTCCGAACCGGGCACTACTTGCTAGAACCCACGGTTGGTCGGCATCGACCATGTCTGAGTAGGGTCTCCAGTTTACCATCGCTGCAGGGAACTCCTGTAGCTCCCGCCTTAGCACCATCAGTTGGTAGGTTAGGGGTGCCGCACTCATGATGGGTTCTCACTGCCTGGCTAACGGCACCATCACGGGTCGCCAATGCCGAGCTCTCCCCATAAGGAGGTAATAATAGCTCCATAGCTGCTCGGCACAGGTCATCAGTACTTTGCAAAAACATAAAAAAATACAAAACAAGCAAAACCGAAAAAATACCTGGATGAATGGTGTGAAACCACTCACAGTCATCTCACGATCCGTTTCTTGGAAAAGGCCTGCAAACAAGTGTGCCAGCATGGCGGCTCCCCAGGCATAATACCCTACTCTTTCAAGGTCTGACAGCAGCTCCAGGAAGCAACATTGGATACCGTCCCCTTTTGAGCTCAGTACCAATCTCCCCAAAAGGAAGAGGAGAAATCTCCTCAAATCTATGTTGCATCTTTCCCAGTCGCCGAAATCTGTGCAGTACACGGCGCGGCATCCTATTTCTATCCTTTCCATGAACTCTTCTGAGGATTCATCATCCCGCCGACGAGTGTCGGTGAGCCCTAATGCATCCATCAGGGACGCCCTAGCTACCGACCTGTTTTTCCGACCATCCAGGTCCAAACCCAGTAACTTCTGGGCACCTTCTATGTAGTCCGCGTAAGTGACTCCGGTCACTGCCTCACCCTCTACCTTCAGGCTTGTGATCCGGACCACATCCTCCAAGCTGGGCACCATGTGCCCCCAGGGCATCAGGAATGCCCGGCTCACTGGGTCCCATCTCTCACACAAGGCTTGGATCAGGACTAGGTCAAGCTGGATCGGCTCGATCCGAAGGAAGGTACCAAATCCCATCACGTCTAGCCTCGCCTTCTGAAAATCTGGGAGGCCCCTGTACGCTGCTACTACCAACTCCCATAAGATTTGTGATTTCATCACAACCTACACATACAAGGAATGGGGGTGAGGTTTGGTCAGAAGAAAGGAAGAAAGAATGAGAAAAGGGCAAGAAAACTTGGCTTACGAGTTGTGATTGGGCCCTTTAGCTGAAGTGCCCTTCAAGGTCTGAAAGTCTCCTGGAACTACTACCACTGGACCTGCTTCTCTTCGAGGAATGGGAAGATTCGCCCTCCATCCAACGCTCAGAATTTTGAACTCCTCCTCTCCCGTGAGAACTTGTGCTCCTCGAGTTAGTCCTCGATATACCTGGGAAGATAAAAGGGACAAGAATTTATAGAAATGGAAGGAGTGCGGGTCAAGATTGCCTCCATCACCTGTCAATGATAGCCCTCGCAATGAGGCACCGGCCAAGCGGTCCCATGTGTCGCTTCACCGCTCGCACAGGGTGATTGACTGGACGAAGAATAGGATGAATAGCCCCTATGTTGTCTAGGGATACCCTATCATGATTTGGAGGACGTCCGCAAAATTTGACATAACATCCGGGAAAAGGAACTAGGGCCGTCATTATTGACTTCGATGGCAGATTCCTGTGGAAAATGGTCACAACAAGATGCGATTCTCTGCTTGGGGCGGAGTCTCGATAGACCTATCACATGGGAACAGTGCAAAGGAGAAGAAGTGTAGGGAAGAAGGAATGCACAAAAGAACAAATAAACAGCGGAAAATCAAATCACTCCATTCATAATTCTACATAAGCTGTCACAAACACTACAATCATAGAGAGGTGGCGGGTCCACTAGCTCGCCAATCCTCACCATCACTCATCTCTCTGGGCACTCTCCTCCTCTCCCCCGAGGTGAGGGTCCCTCAGAAGCCTCCGGGATCCCCGTACAGTAGCACCTGCCTCGCCTCTGGGCGCCTGCTCCGCAGCAGTGACTCGCTGCTCCTCCCCTGGCGTGGCGAAGAAGCCACTGGCGGCAAAGCGACCGGACTGGCGGAGTCGCTCCCCGAACTCTCGCGCTCTCTCGTAGCGCGTCTCCATCCCTCCTAGCCTCTGCACGACGGCCTGAAGGCCCAGCTGGAGCTCCCTCACTTGGGCCTCCAAGGCCCTCCTCTCGGTCAGATTCCGCTGTCGCTCGGACCTTCTCTCGGCTTTCTCTCTCTCTGCCTCTCTCCTCATCATCTGCAGAAGAACCCTTAACTCCAGGATGTCTGGAGAAGGTCTCTCCTCACCACGATGCCGCAGCTCCGCTACAGTCGCCACCCAGGCGTCACGCTCCTCTTCCGCCCGGGTCGCGCGGGCCATCGCACCGGCAAGTTGCTCCCGGAGGGAGGCAATCTCGAGAAAAGGGGCCGAGGAGCTGGAAGATCCGCCAGCCACTCCCACCGTCGCTGTCTGCTGGGCACGCTGGAACAAAATAAACAACGGCCGTCAATGAAACTCCAAAATCTGAAGTTAAAAGTGCGGCACGTAACTTACCAGGAGCGACAACTCATGTTGAGCGACGGCCAGCTGCCGCCTAGTCTCTGACAGTTGGGCGCGTGAGCCGCCGATGCCACGCGTGTCCCCAGCTTGGGGAAGCCCCGCGTAGCTCTCTCTCTGCCGCCGCAGGAAGTCGGCACTGTCCTGCACCAGTATACCCCCTTGCTGTCCAGGGAGACGTACGGGCCAGTCCTCGAGCCTCGCCTTGCCGCGACTCTCCCTCCTGACGCGGCTCGGCTTGTCCGCACTCGCCCACTCATCGGCCAGACCCAGGGTCCTTGCCATGTCCTTGCACCAAGAAAGGGGTCCCGCATCAGTCAAAAAGAACGCGTCCCCTGTCTAGGACACGTCCATCATTTGAGTGCAACACTCGCCGAACTCTTTCCCCCCTCGCGCGGCTCGCTTCAAAACCCAAAAAGAATTAAAAGAGGAAGAGATCAGAGGACCTACCGGACGGTGTTCACCTCCTCCCACGCCATTGGGCCCCTCGGGTCCCTCGGGGGACCGGAGCGGCCCTTCCTCCTCCATGGACGCCGTTCCGTGCTCGGGCGCGTCCCTCCTTGGGCGAGGAGTTCCTCGTCCCTCTCCACCTTCACCATGATCGGGTCCACCGAACTCCATCAATCAAAAGAGGAGGAAGACGAGAAAGGGGGCAAGGGAGTTTCGACAGAAGGCGGGCTCGTTTGCGGGTAAGGCACGGGAGAAGAAAGGCCACCTGACGCTTTAAATTTGAATTCAAGGATTAAGACGCGTCCTCGCGCCTGGACGCGCCCAAAAGGGGGAGAAAGGAAATAGAATCCCCCCATGTAAAGCGTAGTTCCCCGCTGTTCAGGGCAAGGTCTCGTGGAGCGTGTCTCGAAGGACAACTAAGTGCAAAGAAGAAAGTGTGGGAGAGAGAAAAGTACACACAACACAAGAAAGCCATTTTCATTTCATATAATAGCCGAAAGTACATCATACAGTAAGAAGGGTGACGTGTACAAGCAACTCTCTAACTCTCACCATCACCCTCCTGGTCATCTCTCTCCTCCCTCCTCTGCCGGGGATCCCTAGGGGGCCTCTGCGAACCCTGAGAAGCCGTGCTCGTCTCGCCCTGCGGTGGCACTCCAGCCTCGAAGGCGCGACGACGCTCCTCGGCCGAAGAGACCAGATAGCTGCCCATGGAAAAAGAACCAGACTGACGAAGTCGCGCACCGCGTTCCTTCGCCCTCTGGTACCACTCCTCGCTCTCCCGAAGCCTCCCCTCCGCCGTGCCGAGACTCAATCGGAGCTCCAGCAGCTGGGCCTCTAGAGCCCTCCTCTCGGTCTGATCCCGCTGTCGCTCCTCCCTCTCTCTCTCCCTATCCCTCTCCCTCTCTCTCTCCACGCTCTCCCTCTCTCTCTCCACGCTCTCCCTATCCCTCTCCCTCTCCTCTCTCTCCCTCATCGCCTCTCTCCTCGACAGCTCGAGGGCGATCCGCAGATCCACTACGTCGCGAGGAAGCTCCTCAGCCTCCCGTCGCCGCTCCTCCTCTAGCTCCGCAATCTGGGCGTCGCGCTCTGCCACCCGGGCATCGCGCTCCTGCTCAGCTCGAACAGCACGCGCCAGGGCCTCTCGGATCTCGGCCACCTGTCAAAGCACGAATGCACCGTAAGAGAACAGTGATAGAAGGAGGGCAGCCAGAAGGAGAGAGGTCAGGCAAACGCTCACTCGAGCCTCGCGGTCACGCTCGGCCTCCTCAGCCCGAGCCACCTCATACGCCAGCTGCTCCTGGAGGGCAGAAACCTCCGGAGGAGGGCCCCGCGAACTGGAACCCGCTCCACCAGCCATCCCGGCTGCCGCTGTCTGGTGGGCCCGCTGAAACACAGAGCGAATGACAGTTAGAGGCCAAGTATCAAAAATCCAGATCACAAAAAAAAATGCATCGCATAAACTCACCAGGATCTCCAACTTCTGTCGGATGGCCACCAACTGTCGCCTAGCGTCTGCCAACTGGGCCCGCAGGTCAGTGATCATGTTGTCACGACCATCCTGCATTGCACGTAAGTTAGTACCACATGCATATACATATAAAAGAGTGAAGCATTCTCATTTCACTTACCCCTGCCATACCACCAAGGAAGAGACGGTCCCCATACGTAGCACGGTACCGTCTCAGGTAATCAGTATTGTCCTGTACATGGGACACCACAGGGACCCCGCCCTGCTGCCAGTCCTGGTACTGTGCTGGGAAGCGCGTACGCCAGTCCACAACCTTCGCCTTCCCCTTGGTCTTCCGCCCAATGCGGGCCGGCTCTTCTACATCAACCCACTCCTGGGCCAGCCCCAACGTCCTCATAACCAGCCTCAGCCGAAGCGGCTCGATCTCGTTCAGGCAATGGACCCACACGTCCCGCCTGAAATGAGGAAGACCCGCTACAACCCAAGGCTGGCCAGCGTCGCCCATGTCCAGGTAGGGTCTCCACACCACCTGCATCACCATACATACATCATGTTAGTTACCATTCAGTCACATGCATAAACATAAAAAAAATCATACGCATCATACCATGGCCTCGGGATACTCGCTCAGCTCCCGACGAAGTGATGCCAGCTGGTAGCCGTGGGGTGCTGCAACCACGACCGGCCTCCACCGCCGCGCCAGAGGCACGGCCCTCCTGTTCCCATGCCTAGCCCTCCCCATCGGGAAATAGTAATAGCTCCACACCTGCATCCATCATACATCATTAGTACAATAATTGCATATTTAACTGTGAGAATACATAAATAAATTATGTACCTGGAGGAAAGGTGCGAAGCCGCTGACTGTCGTCTCCTTCTCCGAAGTCTGGGAGAGATCAGCAATCAAATGGGCAAGCAGAGCCGCTCCCCACGCGTAGTGTCCCACTCTGTCCAGATCCGCCAAGATCCCGAGGAAACGGCAGTGGATGCCATCCCCCTTCGTCCCCAGCAGAAGGCAGCCCAGGAAGAAGAAAAGAAACCTCCGAAGATGTAGGTCCACCAGCTCCCTCTCGCTCGGATCCTGGGTGAAAGCTGCACGAGCATCCCCCTCCAGTCGAGCCAAGAACTCCGCTCTAGTCTCGCTAACCCGCTGGCGCGGGTCGACGAATCCGAGCGCCTCCATGATCTCCACTCGGCCGACTACCCTGCTGTCTCTATCAGTCACGCTCGTCTCTAACCACAGCAGGTCCAGGGCACTCTCTCGGTAGTCGGGGTAGGTGACCCCGCTGACTGCCTCTCCGTCAACTCGTAGCCCGGTAATCCGAGCCACGTCCTCTAGTGTCGGCACCATGTGCCCCCAGGGCATCAGAAACGCCCGGCTCGGTGCGTGCCACCGCTCCCTCAGTGCCTGGATAAGAGGAAGGTCGAGCCGGAAGGGCTCGATCCTAAGGAAAGCTCCAAAGCCCATGGCGTCCACACGCGCCCTCTGGAAGTCCGGCAGCCCGCGGTATGCTGCCACCACCAGGGACCAGCTGATCCGGCCCTTTATCACGCCCTGCACACCACAAAACCAACAGAGAACACATCAGCATCATGAATAGTAATAAACAATAACACTGTATATACTACTTATTCATTTTATTTTTTTTTATTTTAAAATATATTTTTTTTGGTGGAGGCGTCCAGGCCCCTGGACGCCTCCTTTCCATTTCCTTTATTTTCTTTTATTTTTAGAAAAACCCCAAAACCAAAACAAAAAATATATTAATAATATATATATTATCATGGAGGCGTCCCAGACCCTGGACGCCTCCTTATTTTTAATTATATTTCTATTATTTTTGTAAATAAATAAAAAAATAAAAAAAAAGAGAAAAAGAAAATGTGGAGGCGTCCAGGGCCTTGGACGCCTCCTTTCCCTCACTCCCCGGCCTTCTCTAACAGCCTCTCACCCGTCCGTTTAGCCTACTGAACCACAGAGTGAGAGTTCCGAGGGGCTTACCAGATCGTGCTCGTCCTCTCCCGCGTCGCCAGCGTCCACTGCAGCCTCCAAGGCCAAAGGAAGAGCCTCCTCACCCGCGGCAATCTCCTCCGCCGCAGCAGCCTCCTCGGCATCATCCCTCAGCCTCCTCGGACGACGAGCCCGTCGTTTCCGCTTCTGTGGACCCTGGCTCGATCCTCCTCGCTCCATTGGGACGAAGAATGGGTCGTCTGGATTGACTGGGCGGTTTGAATGAACAGTAATTGAGCAAAGGGGGGAGGCCCCCCCATATATATAGAATCCAGCCTCTTTGGGGCGTCCAGGCGCCTGGACGCCCCCATCTTTTTTCTTTTTTTTTCAAAATTCAAAAAATGTGGGGCGTCCAGGCGCCTGGACGCCCCCAAAACAAAAAAAAAATTAAAAAACTAAAAAATAAAACGTTGGGGCGTCCAGGACCCTGGACGCCCCCAAATCAAAAAATTCAAAAAAAATCAAAAATAAAAACATAGGAGCGTCCAGACACCTGGACGCCCCCAAGACAAAAACTTAAAAAATTAAAAAAATAAAAAAATTAGGGGCGTCCAGTCTCCTGGACGCCCCCATAATAAAAAAATTTTCAAAAAAAAGGGTATATATAAAGTAAAAAAGATTAGAGTATGTATATAATCCAAAAAAAATACAAAGAAAAGAAAAACCACAAAAAAGATAATAATAATTAACGGAACTGGTCCAAAACTGCCAACTACCAGATTTTATTCCATCAGAAAAGCAGAGTGAACTACATCAGGGGCTTAGGCGCCTTAGGCCTTAACTTCCCCAGTTCGGTTACATAAGCCCTCCACGGCTCGCATTCTTCCACCACGTGCGCTAAGGCCTTTCCCGCAACACTTGTCTTCCAGGGAGCTTTAATGGCCTTCGCTTCCTTCGCGTCCGCTTCAGTGCCCAACTCCCTTTTCTTCAAAGGAACGATGTCAGTCGGTGACGGGAACGAATGGCGTGGGATGCCAATCTGGAGGCAGCACCGATGCGCATTATAAAGGACGAACTCGGTCGCGCCGATCAGTTGAAGATCAACTTCGGGAGAAGGCCTCATGAGGAGATCTAGCGGAAGCAAACATGCCGGTGCGCAAGTAAAGAAGCCTTGTGTCACGGTGCGGAAGTGAGACCGCCAGTCTTTACGTTTCTTCAGCCACGGAACGCGGTTCACTACAGTACACCGAAGCCTAACACGTCGGCTATGTGGTGAAGCGGGCTTTGTTGGAAGAGCTTCGAAGCAGTTGGCATTCCCTCGCGGTGGTCGAATTTGAAGTGCAAATCAAGCCAGCAATTCAAGACAAGTGCACAACCAAAAGGAGGCTTACCCATGCTCGAGACAGTAAGACCGATGTAAAGATAGGCAAGGACGGCGGGTCCCACCCTCTTTCCACTCCAGATCCCGCGAATGGCACTTAGTTGATCCTCCTCCACTATGTTGTCGGTATAAGGAAATAAGAGAGCACCCGTCAGACAAATGGTGAACCCCTTCATGATTCCCTCCAAATAGTCATCGTCTGGTGACCCTCTCAGGGCGTCCATAACCCACTCCGCAAGCTTTTGGAGATCGATCCCCTTTTGAGTACGGACCTTTTTGGCTGCATCGGGCGGCATGAAGCTTCCAAGGACGCTTTCAGAAGTCCCCCGTGTCAGCATCCGCATAGCCTTCACCTTCCCGTCACTCTTGAATTTCTTCAATCCAAGCAGAAGTTCCACCTCCTCGAGGAGGATGATAACCTCGAAGGTCGGGAAGATAAAAGTGTGGGTCTGGGGATGCCAGATCTCCACTAGTGCGCCCATAGCCGCCCAGTCCATACGAATCTTCTCGTAATGCTTGGCGTGAATAAGGAGCCCCTGCAGATGCCACTTCGAGAGTATGGCCCTCATGCCAATGGAGATAATGGAAGTTAGCTTTGAAAGCCATGGCAGTTTGGAAAACTTCCTCGGGCCTGGGAAGAGTGGATATGGCTGGAAGAGGAAAGAAAGAAGAAATGAAGGAAGTAAGAAGAAGGTTCACATGGAAAATTTGAAATGAATCATCTTACCATATGCGACAAGATCGTCCCACTCAGATGACCCTCGAGGTCGGAGAGTCGCCTGATCTCGCTGCTAGGCCTGCTCCTCTTCATAACGCGGGAAGACTCTCCTTCCATCCTGAAATCTCTAGATTCTCCTCTCCTTCCTCTCCTGAGCTTCCAAAACCCACCTTGGTGCATTTGAATGAACTAGCCTAAGGGGAGTTCTTATAGGAAGGGAAGATCGCTACAGGACGGAACATGTCACATCAGCAGTCAGTGTCAGGATTTTGGCTAGATTTCCTTTCCATTGAGGTGTGATTCTGTTATAAATCTGCTACTTTCTGATGTTATTGATCCATGCTGGCCTGTGCAGGTTTTACTAACGGACATCTTTGTCCTATCTCCTGTCCCACCTTTCAATGGTTGGTCACACCATGTCATGCATCATAGTATGCGATACCTACGCTACTAGAACATGTCAAGGACCTTGCGGCCCGAACGAATCTGGGATTTGAGTTCCCCTTCAACAAAAACAGTGATGATCCTGGAAGAATTTGGGTTGTACGGATAGGCCGTTAATTTGTGGTAGCATGGGGACGACGGTTCCATTCAGTGAGTTGGTGCGCGGAGAAACGGGCCCCAGCCCAGTGTCGGCTCACCGGATCGGTATCCTGACCCGTTCTTAACAAGTTGACAATATTATCCTTGGCTATTTTCTATTTTAGTTTGTTTTAAATTTTTCTTTAAACCCAGCATGCATTCATATAGGACTTTGATTTATTGCGGAAGATCATTCAAGTGATTCGATTGTGAAAGCCGTTGTGCTTCAATTCCTACAAATATGAGATATTCCACTCCGAATAAAATACTGAGTTTCGTTGAAACGGCCCTACGTTGCTCTTCCAAAGGAGACCCTTGTTTGGACAGACCCTCAGATATTCCTTTGCTTTTGACCTTGTTTGACCCACCTTGGCAGCAGCACTCCCACATTGGCTGGCAACCGCTCCCCAAAGGTGAAACCTCCGGTTTATGACCCAGGTACTTCCACACCGAGAAGTTGGTCTCCTTTTTGTGCCTGAGCACACATCTCACCCTCCCTTATTTGATCTCCGTCCAAGCAATCGTCAATATTTGAAAGACCTTCTTCAAGGTCGCCTCATTGAAACTTCAGGAAAGATTCCAAACAGTAACGTCAAAAGCGTGTCTCATCACACCTTGGCATCAACTTATCAGTCCGCTCCCACTTCATTTCACTCCACTTCGATACCATTCCATTACGTGTCGCTCCCTTGCAAAGCAGACGCCAAGGCGGGGTAGCTGTAGACACGCCATTCTTGACGTCTCCTGAGAAAGTCTCATATTACTATACGACGCCCCGCGATGGCTTACGCATTTCGAATTACTTGAGTACTTCCTTTTCTTGGGTCTTCTTCTGCCTTTTTCGACATCCAGAATCGTCTCGTCACGGCATTCGGACGGCATCAACACCAGTCAGACGCATCAAGAGGTTCCGGAACCAAGAAGGTGTCTGCCGGGCGGCCGCCGATTGAGGACCCGGGTGGGTCTTAATGGGGGCGTCCAGGCCCCTGGACGCCCCAATCTTTTTAATTTATTTTATTGTTTTCTCAGGGCCCAAAACCAAATAAAAAATATATATATTAATGGAGGCGTCCAGGCCCCTGGACGCCTCCATAAAAAACAAAAATAAAAAATGTGTGTAAAATGCCAGTTGGCATAAAAACAAATAAATAAATAAAAATATATATATATTAATGGAGGCGTCCAGGACCCTGGACGCCTCCATAAAAACAAATATAAAGAAAAAAAATCAAAATGCCAGCCCTGGCATAAAAGAGAAAAGAAAAATAAAAAAATAATATATATTTTGGAGGCGTCCAGGTCCCTGGACGCCTCCATCAACTCCCTCACGGGCGTCGGCCACCGAACGACGGTTTGTCGTGTGTGAAAAAATCCAAGTTTTGAAGACGTCCAGTCAGCTGGACGTGCCCATTTCTGAATCACGAGGCGCCGCTCACAAAACCACGCGTTGTGCCAAACCGCGTGCGGCCATCGTCGGTTTTCGGTGGACCTGTTTGAGGCGTCCGGGCCCCTGGACGCCTCCACAAAAGTATTCCAAAAAAATAAATAAAAATATAATAAAATATTATTTCAGCCTTGATGGAGGTGTCCAGGGTCCTGGACGCCTCCACCCTCCGGAGCTCTATAAATAGAGGCCCACCCCCTCAGTTCTGGGAGAGCTTGGAAGTGATCCGATAGGCTGTCGGAGCCCAGAGGCTACGGAGTCATTTTCTAACCCGTGGGTTCTTTTGTAGGTGGAGGTTCTGCCGGCTTCTCGGGTGCTCACGCTCGCGAGAGGAAGGTCGTCTTCATCCACCGCGCTTCCACGTCGTCCCCACGCTGCCGGAGCTCCGCCGGATTTCACCATCGGCACATCCAATAAGCCAATTCTTTCCTTTTCTTCGTAGATCTTTTACATTCATCATCTTGCATCCCCTATCCCCCTTTATAAGGGCGCCTTTTCTTATACACTTCTTACATCCATCATCTCATTTCCCTCCTACTCGAGTCCGAGAGGGGTTTAAAAGATAACACCAACCAGGTGTGTGTCTTGCCATCATTTCATTATTTTTATCGCAAGGATTTGAATACTACACCTCCATCTTTCTAATCCACTTGTCATTTGTTTGTCGTTGTTTTGCAAGGGTAGCCGAGAAAAGCACTCTCCGTCGGCCGACCGGAGGGAGAGGAAGAAGCAACCCGCCATCTCCCGCTCTTGAGGTAGGCGCGATCACCTTCTTATTTTGGGGTCTTTCGGCCCCTGACGATCACATCTTATTTTCGAGGCCGCGGCGAGTCACTTCCCCAATGGCCGTTTAAATTTCCGTTCTTATATTCTCTTTATACTCTGTTATATTCTGCTCATATTCTCGAGGCCGCGGCGAGTCACTTCCCCAATGGCCGTTTAAATTCCCATTCTTATATGTTATATTCTTATCTATTCGTGTTCTCAAGGCCGCGGCGAGTCACTTCCCCAATGGCCGTTTAAATTCACGTTCTTATACGTTATATTCTTATCTGTTTGTATTCTCGAGGCCGCGGCGAGTCACTTCCCCAATGGCCGTTTCAATTCTTGTTATTTAATTTTTGCACCATTCCTGTCCCCCCGAGGCCGCGGCGAGTCACTTCCCGCTATGGCCGTTTAAACCCCATATTTTA
Source organism: Amorphophallus konjac (assembly GCA_022559845.1). NCBI lineage: Eukaryota > Viridiplantae > Streptophyta > Magnoliopsida > Alismatales > Araceae > Amorphophallus > Amorphophallus konjac. Next base: position 223,408,418 of record CM040124.1, read on the forward strand.
CTATATCACACTTGTCCCGCTCGCCCCGCCGGAGCAATCTCCCGTGGTGGCCCCTTCTCTCTCTTCTCTTATTTCTGTGTTGCAGCAAACAAACACCAAAAGAAAGAGGAGCCCGCGCGCGCTCCGCGTCCTCTCCGCTCTTCCCCGAACAGTGTAACGTCGCTCACAGTCACCGAGTCCAAGGAAATCATCCTAGCGGATATCCCCATTGTGAATGAATTCCCCGATGTTTTCCCATCTGATTTACCTGATTTACCGCCTGAAAGAGAAGTAAACTTCTCCATCGAACTCATTCCTGGAGCAGCACCTGTTTCAATAGCTCCCTACAGGATGTCCCCCACGGATCTCAAAGAATTGATGAAGCAACTCCAGGAGTTATTAGAGAAGGGCTTTATTCGACCTAGCACATCTCCTTAGGGTGCGCCAGTGCTATTCATTAGGAAGAAGGACAGATCTCTCAGGTTATGTATCGATTACTGGCGACTAAATCAACTTACAATCAAAAACAAATATCCGTTGTCGCGTATCGACGAGCTCTTTGATCAAATCTCTGGAGCGGAATATTTCTCGAAGATAGACCTCAGGTCGGGATACCATCAGCTCAAGATTAAAGATGAAGACATATACAAGACTGCTTTCCAGAGCAGATATGGGCACTACGAGTTCATTGGGATGCCGTTCGGGTTAACCAACGTCCCTACAGCATTTATGCAACTTATGAATAATATCTTCAGGCCCTATCTTGACCGATTTGTGGTCATTTTCATTGATGACATTCTCATTTACTCCAAGACCGAGGAGGAACATGAAGAACATTTAAGAGTAGCTTTGCAAACGCTAAGAGAGCATCAACTCTACGCGAAACTTAGTAAGTGCGAGTTCTGGCTAAAGGAGGTCTCTTTCCTTGGCCATATTATTTCAAAGGAATGTATCGTTGTTGATCCTTCTAAAGTGGAAGCTGCTAAGAACTGGAGCTGGCCGACGACCGTGTCAGAAGTTAGAAGTTTTCTGGGTCTAGCTAGTTATTATAGGCGATTCATCAAGGATTTCTCTAAGATCGCCGTCCCTTTGACTAGACTTACAAGAAAGGAGAACCCTTTTATATGGTCGAAGGATTGTGAAGCAAGTTTCCAAACTCTTAAGGAACATCTCACTATAGCCCCTATATTGGCACTACCTGTTGCAGGTGGTGGCTTTGAAGTCTATACTGATGCATCTGGCATTGGCTTTGGATGCGTTCTTATGCAAACTGGTAAGGTGATTTGCTATTCTTCGAGACAGTTGAAGCGTCATGAAGAGAACTATCCCGTGCATGATCTGGAGCTGGATGCTGTTATCTTCGCCTTGAAAATCAGGCGACATTACCTTTATAGGGAGAAGTTCACTATATTTTCGGGCCACAAAAGTCTAAAATATCTCTTCACCCAAAAGTAGTTAAACATGAGACAACGAAGATGGTTGGAGTATCTCAAGGACTTCGACTTTTCTATAGAATATTCCCCAGGCAAAGTAAATGCTGTAGCAGATGTCCTAAGCAGAAGACCACTAGCAACTCTAGTAAGCCTCAGGAAAGGTATGACTTATCTTATCGAGGGTTTTGCTCAATTGAATCTAGATGTTGATAAAGAAGAAGAAGGGTGTATGATTGCTAATATCAGGTCGCAACCCACGTTAATTGAAGACCTAGTTAACTTGCAAGAGAATGACTCCACATTGATGGAGATTAAAACCAATATTGATCAACGGCCGGAATTTTCCATATCGACCGATGGGAGGCTATTGTTTAAGGATCGAATCTGTGTGTTGGATCATACCGACACTAAGAAATTTATCATGGAGGAAGCTCATAAATCAAGGTATGATATTCACCCTGGTGCTACCAAGATGTATCAAGATTTGAAAAGAAATTTCTGGTGGCCCAATATGAAGAGAGAGATAGCGGACTTTGTATCTCGCTGCCTCACTTCTCAGCAAGTCAAGGCGGAACATTTAAAGCCCACTGGAAAGCTACATCCCTTGGATATTCCCGAGTGAAAGTGAGAAAGTATAGGGATGGATTTCATCATGGGTTTACCTAAGACAAGAGGTAGACATGATGGTATTTTGGTGATCATAGACCGATTGACTAAATCTGCACATTTCCTATCAATCAAAAGTCAATGGTCTATGGATACATTAGCTGCATTATACATGAAGGAAATTATCAAACTACATGGAATCCCTGTCACCATTATATCTGACCGAGACTCTCATTTCACATCATAATTCTGGAAGGGTCAATAACATTCATTAGGGACCCGACTCAACTTTAGTATGACATTTCATTCACAAACTGATGGTCAAACTAAAAGGACAAATCAGGTGATAGAGGATATACTCAGGGCTTGTGCAATTGATTTTGGTGGGAGTTGGCACGACCACTTGCCTCTAGTGGAATTCGCCTACAACAATAGCTATCAAGGTAGTATACAAATGGCACCATTCGAGGCTCTATGTGGAAGAAGTTGTCGCTCACCTATATGCTGGAATGAAATTGGTGAAAAATGATTTCTAAGCCCCGAACTCATCAGGGATACTACCGAGAAGATAAGGCTTATTCGAGAGAGACTCCAGATGGCTCAAGATAGGTAAAAATCATATGTTGAAAATAGAAGGCGCAACCTGGAATTATAAGTGGGAGACCATGTGTTTCTCAAGGTTTCTCCGGGTTGAGATATTCGAAGATTCGGCATCAAAGGCAAGCTCACTCCATGATTTATCGGCCCTTTTGAAATGCTTGAAAGGGTTGGCGAGGTGACATATCGGATTGCCTTGCCTCCTCAATTAGCTGGAGTCCACGATGTATTTCATGTTTCTATGCTCAAGAGGTACGTCTATAACCCTTTTCATGTTATAAGTCATGACGACTTGGCGATCCAAAAGGATATGACATATGAACAAAAGCCAATCAAAATCATTGATCGAGAGGTACGTTAGCTTCGGAATAAGACTATTCCCATGGTAAAAATCTGGTGGAATAAAGGATCAGACCAAGACGCTACATGGGAGACGGAAGAAGCTATGTGCAAGAGATTCCTAGAACTATTCAATTGTAAGTATACTCTCCAAAAAAAACCCATGCAATGAATTTGGAGACCAAATTCTTTTTAAGTGCGGGAGGGTGTAACACCCTAAAATTTTATAAGATTTTCTATGAATTTTTAAGAATTAAAAATTATTTATTAGCATTAAATGGGCTATTTAGACATTACTGGTTGATTAAATTAATTTAAAGGCTCTATATTAACCAAAGGGTTTAGCCCACTTAAATTAGGCCCATGAACCCAATTTTAAACTCCTTAGGCCCAGCCCACACTCTAGAAACGTCCTTCGGATAATTCCCCATTTTATAAGGTAATTAGAGGATAAATAGGAGAAGAATTTGACCAGAATTCAAATTCTGGTGCGCTGGCTAGTAGCGGTCTATCGCAAAACCGCTAATTCATATAGGCGGTCCAGGCAAGACCGTTATCTCATTCCGATCACGAGAGTTGTAGAAGCGTGGAAAGCTTGGATCTTTCACGTCCTAATCATCATAGATTGAAGCTATCTATCATGGAAACTTGTCCTACGACTCTTGGGGATCAACACTACCCCAAATGAGGACTCTAAGTTCGATCAAAACCCTGAAACCCTAGCAAACCCTATAAATAGGTCCCAAGTCCAACCTGCGTGAACCCTAGTTTTGGCTCGCAAGGTTCGATGGTAAGACGACGCTATTTCATGTTAGTCCTTTAGAATATTTTGTTCCCTTTAGTATTGACTAACTCCTCTCAAAATCTCATGCTAGGTTATCCAGCCGTTGGAGAGTTAGAATGTCAGGAAGTTGCTGGTTCACTGCAAATTGCACAGAAACAGACGCAACCGTCCAGCAAAGACTTGGGGTTTAGGAACCCTGAACGAGGTATTTTAAGGTTGATTCTTTAGGGTTAATTGTTCCCCTTTATGTCTTCTTACTATCCTCCAAATTTTGTGAACATAGGTCAAGTGGTTAAGGAGAACGAGGGACGAGAAGTTGCTAGTTTGGTACAGGACGTGCAGAAACTAGGTCGTTCTCCCAGTCTAAAATTTGAAGTCTAGAGCATGTTACAGAGGTAGGTTATCTCATGAACGGCTTAAACATCATGTCAGGAGTAAAAGTCCTCTAATTCCACATGATTACATGCTCTGTACGTGACGAATTTCATGTTTTATTTACACTGCGCAATTAGTTTATCACTGCATGCATGAGCCATGCCCCTTAATAAGAAAAGTTAATGTTTTTGGCTTAAATTCATGTAACCCATGCATCTCCAAGAGCTATCTTTAGTCTATCATGTCTTATCTCACAGTCTAACATGTTTTTATGTGGTTTATTGCCCTAGAATAGGTCTACACGCATGGATTTTTACCTTCTGTCTGAGAGGCAGAAGGCGGTCTACAAGAGACCGCTATTCTCAGATAGCGGCCGCCCGATAGACCGCTAATTGATGATAGCGGCTGTTCCTGGACCGCTATCTTCTTTCTGTATCCTGCTTATATTTATATGTAATCCCTAGCATACATGATAGCAATCAAGCCCTAACCCTGTTATTCCTGGCACTCTCTTGTAGTTAAAAGATACTACATGATGTTCATGATTTCTGTTGTATTTAGATTCATGATTTGCATGCTTTAACTTTACTTTCATAATGGTAATTTTATGACCAAAAGCATATAGTATTGTATTTAAACATCTTCTTATGATGCTTGTTTCATGAGTGTTTTGAACGTGGTTTCATACATCTCACTCTCATCTAAATGTCTTTCTGGTTAAGTACATAGCCCATACCCCGGTATGTGACTATTAGTTACACTTGCACGTTATAGGCACACTCTCTTGGACTTGTGAACCTCTCATCCGGATATTCCTTCTATCGGACTAAGGGATCATGCTTCAAGGCCTCCGTAAGTCTCCGCGAGCCTGGGATTCCCGCTAGGACGTCGAGCTGGTTGTACCCTCAAAGCCCATTTGTCTAGCAAGCACTCAAGTTTACTGGCATTTTCTGCATTCTGGACAAGATAGCGGCCCTCTGGAGACCGTCACCATCTGGTAGCGGCCTGACCATAACTGCCACTTTCCAGAGTTCCACTGAGTCGACCCTTTTCCTCTCTGGCGTCGAATCTGTCAATAAACGGTCCATACTTGACCGCAACTTCATGGTAGCAGTCCTTGAATGATCGCATCCTCAAGAAACGGCCCAGATAAGACCGTCTTCTATTCCAGTGTTCTTAACCCAAAGTTTGGCCCACAGGTTGATTTTCCTATGTTCCTAGATGGTCTATTGATTGTCTAGAACCTAACACCTTATTCAATAAGTTATAAATAAATTATCAAAATTTAAAGAATGCGTTGTTATGCTACCGGTCTCCTTCCGTGGCATAACCTTGTCATTAAATCCTCCTTGATCTCATGTTTCATATTTGGTACGTTCTTACCTTGATATTATTATCATAAAATCATTATTTGAATTGTACATTATTGGCCGAAACTTTATTTATATCTTGTGGAAGTAGCTTGATTTATAATTTGATGTTGCAAGAGCGGGCACGGACAGTGTCCAAGGGCTCGACGCTAGCCCACTCGGCAGATAGTCAGAAACATACTATAAAATATGGGGTATGATGAACACTGACGTCGCATTATGCCGGGAGTACTTTGTTTATAAACAGGTGAAAATCACAAGGCAATCTTGTGAAATTACATGTTTGCTAGTACATTCTTGTCACATGACTTTCTATTGCATAGCCTTTATGGTTATTGTAGATGTAGAAATCTGGTTTCTATGCCATGTACCCCACTTCTCTATTTGTTTGTTGTGGAAGTCGTCTGACACCCGTGGAAGCCTGCAAGCACCAGAAGCAAAGGGCGTGAGAATGAGCTCTGGGCCCTACCCCAAGGGACAACCCTCCGATGCTTAAGTCAGCAACAGTTTGAGAAAGGAATAGAGAAGAGCAGGGGAGAGAGAAGGATGGAGGTCGTAGTAAGAGATCCGAGAGACGTGTAGATCTATCGGATGAGTGCTCGCCACTCCCAGTGGTCACTCGGAGAGTGCTCGCTGAGTGGTAAGGTCATGCGGGAGGGGTTCTGTCTCAGGGCGTAGACTGGTGCGACCTCTCTTTCATTGTAGCAAGACTAGTAGCTCTATTCTCTGTGTGTAGCTTTTGGCAAAAAAATCCATCGTCCCCCTCTCTTCTCTATCGAGGTCCCTTTTATAAGGAGTTGTCCTAGTGTTGAAGGCGAGTCCCTTAGCAGGGAAGGGCGTAAGTAGTGGAGTAACGTTTCCCGCGATCGTGGCGGGAGTTTTCCATTGAGGGGCGATTACCCCGGAGTTGGCCGATCCTTGGGCGAGTTTACGGCGCTCATGGGACGTGCTCGTCTGTTACGGGGTCGAATCCAACGTCGTGGGGGATAACGGTCGGTCGCCGGAGGGTCATCCGGCAGTCATTGTGTCTGGGCCAAAGCCTTTCCTGTGCTGCCGAATCTGATGTCAAGTCGTAGTTGGTCGCACCTTCATGGGCCGTGGCTGTCGGGCGACCTTGGGCGCATTGTAGACCGTGAGTCGAGTTGGGCCCATCGTTGGCGGGCCGGTTATGGGCCAAGCCAGATCTACCCTTCTCAGTTATGAAAAGTACCTTCTCGTTCATGAAAGGCTAAGTTACATTCATGTTATATTAGTTCTCGATCTTGCTCTCGTTCTACATGAACTCTCATATCTTTTATGTCTTGATATTTGCGATGTTACTTTGGCTTATTATTACATGATTTATCGCATTTTATTTATCTTACATCCTAGAGAAAAAATGTTAATTATTTAAACTTGCCTTCATGTTGATACGAAGATACCTACTAGACAAGTGTGCTCATTACCCTAGCTACTTTTTCAATCTTTCCAAGAAACTCTAGTGGATCAGATTTCGAGAATTCTGATGATGGATCTGAGAGTGATGATTAAAGGCCCGAGAGAAGACTTAGAGTGTCATGAGTCCTTACGTTAGTTTAGAGTCAAATCATGTGATTTTTACTTTATTGAGTCATATTATGTAATTTTCATTTTTATTGAGTCGAGTGTGTCAAGGAGTCAAGTCAGTCTCTATTGTAAAACTTTGATTATTATTCAATAAAGTGGAATTCTGAGTACATCACATTGTGTCCATTCATCTTATGTGTGAATGATTTGCGCTCTGATTAGATTGCTAGCTTGAGACGTATTGTCGACTGCTCACGTTCCCTAGCATCTTCCGTTGTATCTATATCTCGGGGCGTGACAGAAGGTCACTACTCCCCTAACCCTCTCACGATCATCGGTGCCCTCACCCATCTCTTTGAAGCTTGAAGATGAAGATCGTTATCGAATCGCATGTTTTAAGTATGTACCATATCAGATCGTGCAATCTGTTAGGGCATGCATGATACATGCAATTTGGTGATGGATCGTATGCTTACAAGTAATGTCAATGGGCCATGCTCAGGTTGGGTTTCGGTCGGCCCGTTCCAAGACCGACTCATCAATGTTAAAACTCGAGCTCGGCCCCGACTCATCAATGGTAAAGCTCGAGCCTGACCCGGGCTCGGGCCTGAGTTTTATCGGGCTAGACTGGGCCAGGCCCAACTTTTTCAAAGGCCCAACTTTGGCCCAGTCTAGCCAGGAAAATTAAATAAAAAATAAGAAAAAGTATATCTAAGAATACAAAGTTTATTATTTTACTAAATTAATTACATTTTTATGTTAATTTGTTTAAAAAGTTTAATTTTTTAAGTAAACAAAATAAGATATTTTAATTTTTTTAATTAAATAAAATAAAAAATAATGGGAGAATAAAGAACGGGTCGGGCTCGTCAGTCCACGAGCCAAACTTAAAACACAGGCCCGGCCTGTGGGTCTAATGTGGCCGAACTTTTAAGCTTAACTAAAAACCCGTGGACCGAATGAGGCCTGACAGTCCGGCCCGAAATCGGGCTAGACCCTCGGGTATGTTGGGTTTACTGGCCTATTGACAGCCTTACTTCTTAATGATGTATAAATGTGTTAATTTTAACTAGATACGATTCAACACGATGGCTGGTATAGTGCGTGTGATGCCCCGACCCGTAAACCCGGTTCAGTCGTAAAGACTCACGTCGGATTCTGATTGAAACGTCATAGTCGGACAACCCAAACGGTACAATTACGGTAGAGAATTTTCACATAAACATTGAGATATCATTGCAGCGGAAATGAAATTACTCAATTAGTCAGCTTACAGTCAAATGACTACATCCACATAGGTCGAAATAAAGGTAACGATTTAACAAGTCATTTATTACATAACCAAATTTCACACACAAATTTTTTTCTAACATAACTACCTGTGATAATAACACGTAGTAAATCCAAGCTGCGGTCAGAACTCTGCGAGATCACTCATCGCTTTCTTCTACCGCATCTCCTGAAAATAATCAACAGGGCGAGTCTACGAATAGACCCAGTAAGAGACTAGACACAGTCCCCAATCACAACATGTATAAACATATCCAAAGTGATTTATGGTATTTCATTTTATAAGTCATTCTTAGGCATAATTTCAAATAGATAACACATGAGATTAATACATTTAACCCAATTTCAATTTTTTTACGATCATAAGTCATGATATTAGTATTTTAGAAATAAAGCATGTACATTAAAACTTTATTCTATCAATGACAAAGTAAATGAGCATTCAACAACATTAGTAAACATTACCATGCAATATAATTCGATTCATTTATCAATAGAATGATCACAGTGCAAGGCGGAGTAAAGTCTCACGCATAGTGAAAGGATCCAAACAGATTTAATCTGCTCTTTTCCAAATCACCATTTGATATACTTGAGATTCATTAATAGTAAATATTTATAGTGTAATAACAATGAAATGCAATAACGGTTCAGTGGGTAATAACACTAGTTTAATATCAGTTCAATAAGCAGTAACAGTAATTTCAATATCAATTCAGGGAACTGTAACAGTCGTTTCAATATCGATTCAGTAAACAGTAATAGCAGTTCCAACTTCAATTCAGTGAGCAGTAATAGTCGTTTCAATAACGACTCAATTATCAATAGCAGTAGTTTCAACATCAATTTAGTAAGCAGTAACAGTAGTTTCAATTTTAATTTAGTGAGTAGTAACAGTGGTAAATAGCCAAGACACAGTGTCCAAACCACCACTAGAAGGACAGTCAGTCGGTACTCGATCACCTAGGTAAAAATAGTGATGAGTCTAGGTTACTGCGCAGAACCGGGAGAAGTCCTCTCCACCTTAACCAGTGGTACTTGTCCACCTCCAGGATTTCATCCATGTTACCCTCGGGGCCAGTACAGTGTGAACCTCCCCATAGGGATATTTCTATGACTTGGTTCCAGTCTCCCCCTATGGTGGCAGTGTCCATTTGGCAGTAGTAATAGTACAGTATATATATATATATATATATATAACTCATATCCAATGGACACATGCCACTCAAAAATTCATGCTGTGAACATTAAGTATGAAATATGCTAGTACTAAAAATCTTTTTTTTATTTCTGAATTTCTAAAATTCTAAACTTATCCAATTATAAAGGCATATATATATCAAATAAATTTTATTCTGTTTACAGATATCATAATGTATTGAAATTTCAGAAAACCAACATATTAACATGAAGGATCAAAACAGAAATTTATCATCATTTTTCAGATAGTATTTATAATTTTTACAAAATTACTTATACACCATATATATATCAAAAATTTCTAATTCTGTTCACATAACTCAGAATTGGTTACAATTTCAGAGAACTAACACATTGACATGTAGGATCGAAACATAAAATTATCATCAATTTTCAGATAGTATTCATAATTTTTTCAGAGTTATTTATACTCAATCATGCATCATAAATTAACTAACTTTGCTACCATGTTCAGAAAATTATTAAAATTTTACTGAATATCACAGTTGTATGTAAAATTACATAGAAAAGTTGTCATAATTTTTCATGTAGGAATTCGAAATTTTTCATCATTATTTAAATTCTCCTATACATGAAAAATTACTAAATTTAACCGCATCACTCTGAAAGTCACAATAATTTTTAAACCATCATTTATAACATAATTATTATTTCTGAAACTTTTTATTATTTTTCACACTGTATTACTAATATTTTGATAGAATAACAAAAATGCATCAGGAGTAATAAATTAACTAAATATATCCACAATGATCAGAAAATTTCTCAAAATTTTCAGAACATTGTTGCAGACAGAAATATCATATATGAGAAAAATGCACTAGTTTTCATTCAGTAGTTTAAATTTTTGAAATTTTATATCAGTTTCTAAGATTTACAATAATAACTTTTAAATAGATAAAATTATTCAAAATGTTCACAATGACTGAAATATACTAAACATTAACTTATAAATATCATATATCAGTTTTGTAACATTCTCGAGATTTTTCACAGAATATTAATATTTGTTTAATTTTTTAATTATTTGTTCAAACATTGAAAAATATACAAGTCACGATTCTGTGATCAAAATAATATGAAATTTTAATTAATTAGTTATAACATGTCGTTAATTCTTCCGGTAAAGTTTTAAAATTTTTCATAAAATATTTCTATTTATCTCATAATTTTATACTTCTAATAACTTATTGAAAATTCTATACGTTCACTTACAGACATCTATAATTGTTGATATTTTAAGAATACATCACACACAATGTAATAACTAGACTGTGAAATCGTAAGATTTTTATGAATAGTATATATAATTTTTATATAATTATTTATTTTCTTATCATGTATTAAAAATTAATTAACAGAAATATCGTGGTTTAAAAATAATGAAACTTTTTGTACACGTGGGTCTCATAGTAAGATGCATTCTTAAAATTTATGGTGATTTTATATCACCCCTTTAGACTTTTAGTACAATTAAACACCCTTAAAATAATATTAAAATATTTATAAACGTGAACACAATTTGAATCAGACATTGAAATATTTACAAAGAGCTTATAGTATCAGATATCATGATTCTGTAAATTTTCTAAATTTATCATGCACCGTTGCTAATTATAGTGTATTAATCACTTGATTTTACTCTTAATCATATGTCTTAACACTAATGATCTCATGATAATTCGACTAGATGTGATCACACATGGTGAAATACAGATCTCTGAATTTATTATCTCTATAGATGCTAATTAACACACACTAAATCATCTTAAATATATTAATCATGCTAATCAAGATGATTAATGTTAAATCAATTACCTTAATAAAGCTTAAACACCTCCTTAAAAGCCCTTCCACCTTCTCCTTCAGTCCTCCAACGAGATCAGCCCCAAAGAGAGTAAATAAGGCCCCCTTCATAGCTATTTATAGGGGTTTTTCATTAATCAATCTTAGCCATTGATTTTAATCAAGGGTGAAAATTAAATCATTAGTTTAATATTATTTAATTAAAAATCTAACTTTCAAAGTTTCACCAACTAACTCAGCCCAATTCTATTGACTATCCTATATTTTTATTTTTTTATATATGTAGATATAGCACATGGGAATTGACTAAATGAAGGAGATGATTTAAACTAATGATAAAAGTTTAACAAAACAAAAATAATAATAAATATTTTTTTAAATTGCTGCAAGCGGCCAAAGGAGGGGGCGGGGGCGGTGCCCGCCCGCCCGTTCCCGCGCGTGCGCGGGCGCGTGGCCGGCCGCCCACCGTCGCGCCCCTTTTTTTCATTTTGACATTTTTTTTATTATTTACATTTAGCCCCTTCTATTTTTTTCTATTAACCCCTTCGTCTTCTTTTTTTTTCATTTAACCTCTTCAATATTTTTTTTCTTTGTTTGTCTTTTTTTTTCTTTCCCTAAATCTTAAAATCTCTTTCTTTTCTTTCTTAATTTCTTTTTTTATCATGACTAAAATTTATATAATAAGACTAATCATTTATATATTTAGACATAATCAATTTTTTAAAAAATAAATAAAATACTAAACTTTAAATTTGTAGGGCATCACACCCTCTCCCCCTTAAAGAAAACTTCGTCCTCGAAGTTTTGGAGTTAGATCACATACCGAACAATCGAGGGTACTTATTCTTCATCACTTCCTTTGGTTCCCATGTGGCTTCCTCATGCGAGAATTTCCTCCATAGTGCCTTCTGTGAGGTCCTCCGCCTGCTCAGCATCCTCTCTAGCTAACGCAAACACCTGAGCTGACACTCGGGGTCTCCCTGCGGGTCCCGCTACTGTTGCTCTGGTTGCTGCTGGAGCCGCTACTGCTGCTACTGGCCGAGCTGCTACAGGCTGCATCATCTTCGGACAATCTCAGATCATGTGGCCCTTCTTGCCACAACGAAGACACCTGCCGGTGACGATCCAGCAAACTTCCCCGTCATGTCGCTTGCTGCAGTGTTTACATTCTGGTTTGTCGTTGTTTCTTGTAGGTGGTGTGATCTTCCCTGTCACGAACAATCGCGACGGATTCTCCATCACTTTTTTGCCATTGTCATTTAGGTGAAATGGTGCCGATGGCAAAGCCCTCTTCTCCTCATGATATAAATCCATGTCGCTCTCCTGACGACATGTCGCGCCAAGAGCCGCTTCCATTGTAGCAAAATCCAGTACAATTAGACGGGTCCGAAGCGATGGTCGTAGTCCCGCCACAAACTTCTTCACCTTTCTTCTTTCATCTGTAACAATGTGCGGTGCATACTTTGATAATTCCGCGAACTTGACCTCATACTCGAGCACGGTCATCGACCCTTGAGTTAGGGCCAGAAAGTCTTGCTCCATTTTATCTTGCACATGCTCCGGTACGTACTTTGTTGTGAATAGCTGCTTGAATTCTTCCCAATAAATATCATACTCGAGTCTGTCAGGTTGCTTCCTTAGAACAGACGCCCACCATACGTCCGCTCTCTCCTGCAGGATGTACGCCGCCAGACTTGTCTTGTCCTCATCCACACACCGGATGACCCAGAAAATCTTTTCTATCTCGCGGAGCCAGTTTTCAGCCATGATTGGCTGACTCTCCCCCTTAAAAGTGGGTGGAGCCATCCGCCGAAATCTCTCCATCATAGCCACCCCTCCAAAAACCTGCACCTGGGGTGATGCTGCCTGAGTTTGTAGTTGCGCCTGAAGTGCTGCATGTGTCTGCGCCTGGGTTTGCATAGCTTCAACCAGACCTTGCATGAACATTCCATAATCCACCAAGGGTGGTGGGGGAGGAGACGGGGGTCCTCTCGGCTCCTCCTGAGCATCATCATTCTGAACTGCACGACGTCCTCCTCCCGTCATGATCTAATAATACCATTATACGATTAAGTTTTTGTCATAACAACCTACTATTTTAAGACTTTTAGAATGTGGATTAAGCTGATGATTATTTATGTAAATTCTCAACCGTGGTCACTCTATACCACTCTCTGTGACGTCCCGACCCGTAAACCCGGTTCAATCGGAAAGACTCACGTCGGATTCCGATCGAAACCTCACAATGGGACAACCCAAACGATACAATTACGGTATAGAAGTTTCACATAAACATTGAGATATCATTGCAGCGGAAATAAAATTACTCAATTAGTCAGCTTACAGTCAAAAGACTTCATCCACATAGGTCGAAATAAAGGTAATGATTTAACAAGTCATTTATTACATAACCAAATTTCACACACATTTTTTTTCTAACATAACTACCTATGATAATAACACGTAGTAAATCCAAGGTGCGGTCAGAACTCTGCGAGATCACTCCTGACTTTCTTCTACCGCTTCTCCTAAAAATGTTCAACAAGGTGAGTATACGAATAGATCTAGTAAGAGACTAGGCACAGTCCCCAATCACAACATGTATAAACATATCCAAAGTGATTTATGGTATTTCATTTTATAAGTCATTCTTAGGCATAATTTCAAATAGATAACACATGATATTAATACATTTAACTCAATTTCAATTTTTTTACGATCATAAGTCATGATATTAACATTTTACTAATAAAGTATGTACATTAAAACTTTATTCTATCAATGACAAAGTAAATGAGCATTCAACAACATTAGTAAACATTAACATGCAATATAATTCGATTCATTTATCAATAGAATGATGCCAATACAAGGCGGAGTAAAGTCTCACGCATAGTGAAAGGACCCAAACAGATTTAATCTGCCCTTTTCTAAATCACCATTTGATATACTTGAGATTCATTAATAGTAAATATTTATAGTGTAATAACAATGAAATGTAATAACAGTTCAGTGGGCAATAACACTAGTTTAATATCAGTTCAATAAGCAGTAATAGTAATTTCAATATCAATTCAGTGAATTGTAACAGTCGTTTCAATATCGATTTAGTGAACAGTAATAGCAGTTCCAACTTCAATTCAGTGAGCAGTAATAATCGCTTCAATAACGACTCAGTGATCAATAGCACTAGTTTCAATACCAATTCAGTAAGCAGTAACAGTAGTTTCAATTTCAATTCAGTGAGTAGTAACAGTGGTAAATAGCCAAGACATAGTGGCCAAACCACCACTAGAAGGACAGTCAGTCGGTACTCGATCACCTAGGTAAAAATAGTGATGAGTCTTGGTTACTGCGCAGAACCGGGAGAAGTCCTCTCCACCTTAACCAGTGGTACTTGTCCACCTCGAGGATTTCATCTCCGTTACCCTCGGGGCCAGTACAGTGTGAACCTCCCCATAGGGGTATTTCTATGGCTTGGTTTCAGTCTCCCCCTATGCTGGTAGTGTCCATTTGGCAGTAGTAATAGTACGATATATATATATATATATATAACTCATATCCAATGGACACACGTCACTCAAAAATTCATGCTGTGAACATTAAGTATGAAATATGCCAGTACTGAAAATCTTTTTTTTTATTTCTGAATTTCTAAAATTCTAAACTTATCCAATTATAAAGGCATATATATATATCAAAAAAAAATTATTCTATTTACAGATATCAGAATGCATTGAAATTTCATAAAACCAACATATTAATATGAAGGATCAAAACAAAAAATTATCATCATTTTCCAGATAGTATTTATAATTTTTACAGAATTACTTATACTCCATATATATATCAAAAAATTTAATTATGTTCACATAACTCAGAATTGGTTACAATTTCAGAGAACTAACACATTGACATGTAGGATCGAAACATAAAATTATCATCAATTTTTCGATAGTATTCATATTTTTTTCAGAGTTATTTATACTTCATCATGCATCATAAATTGACTAATTATAGCTACCATGTTCAGAGGACCATTAAAATTTTACTGAAGATCACAGTTGTATGTAACATTACACAGAAAAGTTTTCATACTTTTTTATGCAGGAATTCAAATTTTTCCATAATCATTTAAATTCTCCTATACATGAAAAATTACTAAATTTAACTGTAGTACTCTGAAAGTCACAATAATTTTTCAAACCATCATTTATAACATAAATATCATTTTTGAAACTTTTTATTATTTTTCACACGGTATTACTAATATTTTGATAGAATAACAAAAATGCATCAGGAGTAATAAATTAACTAAATATATCCACAATGATCAAAAAATTTCTCAAAATTAACAGAACATTGTTCCAGACAGAAATATCATATATGAGAAAAATTCACTATTTTGCATTCAGTATTTCGAATTTCTAAAATTTTATATCAGTTTCTAAGATTTACAACAATAGCTTTTAAATAGAGAAAATTATTCAAAATGTTCACAATGATTGAAATGTACTAAACATTAACTTATAAATATCATATATCAGTTTTGTAATATTCTCAGGATTTTTCAAAAATCTTACTATTTATTCAAGTTTTTAATTATTTATTCAAACATTGAAAATTATACAAGTCACGATTCTGTGATCAGAATAATATGAAGTTTTAATAAATTAGTTATAACATGCCTTTTATTCTTCTGGTAAAGTTTCAAAAATTTTCATAAAGTATTTCTGTTTATCTCATAATTTTATACTTCTAATAACTTATTGAAAATTCTGTAAGTTCACTTATGGACATCTATAATTGTTGATATTTTACGAATACATAACACACAATGTAATAATTATACTGTGAAATCGTAAGATTTTTATGAATAGTATATATAATTTTCATATAATTATTTATTTTCTTATCATGTAGTAAAAATTAATTAATTGAAATATCGTGGTTTAAAAATAATGAAACTTTTTCTACACGTGGGTCTCATAGTAATATGCATTCCTAAAATTTAAGGTGATTTTATATCACCCTTTTAGACTTTTAGTATAATTAAAAACCTTTAAGATAATATTAAAATATTTATAAACGTGAACATAATTTGAATCAGACATTAAAATTTTTACATAGAGTTTATAATATCAGATCCCATGAATCTGTAAACTTTCTAAATTTATCATGCACCGTTGCTAATTATAGTGTATTAATCACTTGATTTTTTCCTTAATCACATGTCTTAACACTAATGATCTCATGATAATTCGACTAGATGTGATCACATATGGTGAAATACAGATCTCTGGATTTAATTATCTCTATAGATGATAATTAACACACCCTAAATCATTTTAAATATGCTAATCATGAGGATTAATACTAAATCTCTTACCTTAATAAAGCTTAAACACTTCCTTAAAAGCCCTTCCACCTTCTCCTTCATCCCTCCAATGAGATCAGCCCCAAAGAGAGCAAATGAGGCCCCCCTTCATAGCTATTTATAGGAGTTTTTCATTAATCAATATTAACCATTGATTTTAATCAAGGGTGGAGATTAAATCATTAGTTTAATATTATTTAATTAAAAATCTGACTTTCAAAGCTTCACCAACCCACTCAGCCCAATTCTATTAACTATCCTATATTCTTCTTTTTATATGTATAGATATAGCACATGAGAATTGACTAAATGAAGGAGATGGTTTAAACTAATGATAAAAGTTTACCAAAGCAAAAAAATAATAAATAAAATTTTTTTAAACCGCTGCAAGCGGCCAAAGGAGGGGCCGAGGGCGGCGCCCGCCTGCTCCCGCGCGCGCGGGAGTGTGGGCGGCCGCCCACCGTCGCGCCCTTTTTTTTTTCATTTTGACATTTTTTATTATTTACATTTAGCCCCTTCTATTGTTTTTCTATTAACCCCTTCTTCTTCTTCTTTTTTCATTTAATTCAATATTTTTTCTTTGTTTGCCTCTTTTTTTTCTTTCCCTTAATCTTAAAATCTCTTTCTTTTCTTTCTTAATTTCTTTTTTTTATCATGACTAAAATTTATATAATAAGACTAATCATTTATATATTTAGGCATAATCAATTTTTTTAAATAAATAAAATACTAAACTATAAATTTGTAGGGCATCACAGTGAGATACGTATTGATCCGCCAAAGTCTGGTTGTAACAAAGATAACACTTCAATCCGCCAAACGGGGGTTGCGTGCAATGGAGATTCGAGTGGGTGGCGACTGAGATTCCGCAACCCCCTAGAGGTGAGAGAGATCTCACCCTAAAAAACCTATTATTATCATGAGCTATGAAGTGTTCCTGATGTCATCGGCGTCACTTGCGTTGTGAGTGTGGTGCAGTGCAGTGAGAGTTCGTAGGGCAGCAAGTAAGTTGTCATTGGCGGCCGGCCTCCCTCGCTTGTGCTTGGAAGCATTGCAGGGGGAAGCGGCAGCGTCGCTGTCTGAGCGGGCTGCCCACCCGACCTCACTAGATAAGTGCGAGCTATTGATGTGGTGGTGGTTGTAGACACCCATCTTTGGCCGGTAAGTTGAGCAATTGCCTTGTTCTCCTAGTTAATGCCCCAATTGATCTATAATTGGTTGATTTTCTGGGATATTTCTCTCTATTCTTGGCCCTGCAATTCAACTTCTGCACCTTGGACCTCGTCTCGAACTTGACATTCTCGCGCAATTCACTCATATCACTTTCTTGTTCATAGCGCGTTATGGGACTAATTGAATGATCATTTGAATGGTCACTATTTCTTGATATTGGGTTTTGCGACATCCACTTGGTTGCTATTTTTACTTAATCTCTGAATGAGCGACTGTCCAATGGGTGTTTATTCTTTTTTCCCTTATTTGGCTGGTCAATGGTTGTCGCGCTATATCGTCATAGCGCGTTCATGAAGAACGTGCCCTATCCTGCTAGCGCGTTATTAGACAGGAACCCAGTCTGACCCGGACTTTCCCTTTTCGATTTGGGTCCTTATTTTGGTAAGTTTTAAAGCTTGATTCGTCCAAAGGAAAGCTCCTAATCCTACTAGGAGTCTTTTCCCCTCATTAATCGGCAGGATTACCTTGATTTGAGCTGCCAAATCATGGGGATAGATCGGACTCCAACCTAGGGTTCGTTCTTCATTCTCCTCCTATAAATTTGGCCCTTGGTCGTCGTTCTAAGGGGATGCAACTTCGAGATCTTGGCCAGGAGGAGGCTGCTCTTCGTTCCAAATCATCAAGTCCTCGTTCCTTCTACATCCAAGGGAGTATTTTAGGGCTAATTGTGTTCTTCCTCGTTCTTTATTTTTCTCTCTACTTCGTTCCTTTTAATCCTCACATAGCATTGCATATTATTTTCAAAATCACTCCTTTTCAAGTATACACGCATTCACACACACCAAACCTATTTTTTGGCCCTTCCATAGGGGTTTAAAAACCACCAAACCCCCAGGTAATCAAGCCCTTCTTTTATATGCTTTTGATTAAGAATAGGGACAGATTCCACACTAATCACGATCTAATGGGCCTTTTCTTTATTGTTTAAATTGTTTTGCAGGCCCTGAAAGAAGGATACGTGAAGCCTTTGCAC
Organism: Amorphophallus konjac; assembly: GCA_022559845.1. NCBI lineage: Eukaryota > Viridiplantae > Streptophyta > Magnoliopsida > Alismatales > Araceae > Amorphophallus > Amorphophallus konjac. The sequence goes on from CM040124.1 coordinate 223,427,346, forward strand.
CTTGGCCGGTCTTGGAGCAAGGAAGGAACGAACCCCAACTCATCCCGCTCTCTATTTGTCATCGTGCCATACACACCTAGCGCGATATGAAGAAGGCGCTCTCCCAATATAGCGCGTTAATGCCCTAGCCACTTCTTGGCCCTCTTTGAATTTCTGAGGTATGTGACGTGCCCCTATTTTGATCTTCATATTATTCGGCATGTTATTGGCCTCAGTGGCGATCACGGATCATTTCCATTATTACATGTGACTCCCCCCTTTTATCATTATTTAGTTCTATCTTATCAATTCATCACATATTCATCTCATCAATTTGGGGGAGGTTTAATTTCATATCTACATTTCATATCTTATCAATTTGGGGGAGGTTAAATTTGGGGGAGCTTTTATCATTATTTAGTTCTATCTTATCAATTTTGAGCACATTCCATATCGCTTTATAATGCCCTAATTTGACTCTCAAATTAACTTTGTTTGAGTGATTTTTCTCACAATTCTTGGATTTCTCACTTCTTTCTCATTTTTTCTATTTTTCCTATTTTTTAGATTTTTGGGGTATTTTTCTCTATTTTTACGAATTTTTAAAGAAATAAAGTCAATGGGGTGGGCGCTCTTTTAAATGCACATGCATCAACTTTATCCTGCTTAGCATTGACCTTGTTTTCCATGCATAGACCAACTTAGCATGTTCCAAGTGCATTCACGTCCATAGTCTGTGCAGACATCATCCCACGTCCAGGCATTCCTTCAAAATCCAAGCATTCAAGTCTAAGCATACAAGGTTGGTGCAATGTCCATGTCTAAGCATACAAGGTTGGAAAGTCTAAGCATATAAGGATGGTGCAATGTCCAAGTCTAAGCATACAAGGTTGGTGCAATCCAAAGTCTAACCAATGGCAAGGTTGGTGCAATTTCCAAGTCCAAGCACCTTTTTATCAAAGTCTAAGCATTTGCATGATCTGTGCATCTCCTAAGTCTAACCATGTTTCTCCAACGTCCGAGCATGTTTCCAAGCCAAAGCCAAAGCCAAAGTCCAAACATTGCACCGATTTCAAGACCTTGCCTAAACTTAATATGCTCAGATGCATATCAGGTACCTCTAAAAGCATACAATAATAATGATAAATAAGAAATGACCTTTTTTTGAAAAGATGATAAAAAAGAAATGACGCCTCCGTGAGGAGGCATCCATTCAATTTGGAATATTTTAATATATATTTCTATGGCCCTTTCATGGGTATTTTGGTGGCCTTCCGGGTGTCAGAAAAATACGAAAAAATAGGACTTAGAATCAGCATAGTTAGATGCACGTCCACCAAAAAAATGAGACAAAAATAATAAGAAATGAAAAATGGCCTGATTTTGCATAATTTGAAGTAGCGCCCCTCACGGGGGCGTCATTCCAAATGACGCCCCTCGTTGAAGTCGTTATTTCAAATGACGACAGCGCGAAGAGTCGTCATTTTTTTAGGTTTCCAAAACCATCCCGAACCCCGTTCTTTCTCAGTTTTGAGCGTCTTTCCACTTCGAAAAGGACTCTAATGACTTTCTATGACTGGGGGATTCCTTCCAATATTTATCTCCTACTAAAATTGGGTTACCCTAAGTATTTCCTTATTTTGGGCTTCGAATATACTTTCTGGAAGGGCAGGTCCCACCTTGGATTGGTTTCCATCATTTTAATCCCATTAAAACTGTGATTCGGGCTCTATAAAAACCTCTCTATTCTCTCCTACGGAGAAAAAAACTTGAGTTATAGGGAGAGGTGATGTTGGTTTCTTGGCTCAAGGAGGAAGCTCTGCACCTAAAGCTTCATCTTTTTGGAGTCTTCCTCCCGCACAGTTCCTTCAAAGCCAACGCACAGGAGAACATTCTCAGGCTCCTCTTATTGCCTCTTTCTCTCTCTCTCTATTTTGATTATTTTATTTTGTGTTAACTGCATGCACACATCATATCATAGCTCTTTCTCCCTCTCTCAACCACGTTGAGGCCCTCCAACAGTGCAACACTTGCACACTTTCTCCTTTATTTTTGTTTATATACTTCATTCATCATCATAAATCTCCCCACCCTTTGCATTGGGGTTTAAAGGGCAATACCCAACAAGGTGTGTTCGGTCACATGCTTTTCATGCTTATGCTTATATTTGGGATTGATACCGCACACGCGGTTTTCTAATGCCATATTTTATTTGTTGTTTCTTGCAAGGGTAATTAAAGAAGAACTCCCTCCATCGGCCGGCCGGTAGGAAGGGAAGGAAATCACTCACATCTCCCACACTCTAAGGTATTTATATCGCGATCCCTCCTTTGTTTATTGATTATATCATTTGAGGCCAGCAGTCTCTGGTGATCACCCTCCAAAATTGCATCCACGTATGCCTCTTTTTCCCCTTTCCCACGTTCTATCATTTATATGCTTATTATTATTATTTTTTAGTGGATTTTTAAATAGATCTACAAATTGAGGATCACGGTGGGACGTCCTTGTGTTTTTCTTTGATTACCCTCTCCGTTAGGCACCCACGTGTGCCCCTCATATTTTGCACCCACGATGCACCTCCTCAAGTGATCCACGTATCACTTCCTTTTCTCCCAAGTGATTGGTAATTTATAGATTTATTCAAAATTCCACTTCGGTTATCCTTTAAAAAAAAGAATGAGTGCCCACCTTAACATACGATAATTCCTTGTGACATATTCCTCACTCTGTTGCATAGCATATTAGTTGCATTCATTTGTTACATATTAAATATGTGACATCTAGTGTTAGTTGCATTTATCTGTTGCATAGCATATAGTATCGTAGCACTTCATATGTGATGCATATCTAGTGTTTTCCTGTGGCATTAGTTGCATGTCATATCCCTGTTGCATTGTCTCTCCCTTGCACTTCTGACATCTCATTGGGATTTCACAGAGGCGTTGCACATTCTGTTATTCTATTTTATTTTGTGCATTGCCATTGTTCATTCTGTTATCTACATCATCCGCATTCATTCTGTCCCTTCACATTAGCATTCATTCTTTTGGCATCAGTGATTTGCATTCATGTCATTGTTCATTAATTAGTTTTTTATGATTATTTTGTTTTGCATGCGATATTCATACATGCATCATTCTGCGTGATTTTTCTTTTCTTTTGCATTAGCTTGCATTGCAAGAGCATCTGTGGCTTGGGAGACTCCCTCTCCCCACACCTTTTCGGATCCATATCCCCTCTTGGTGAAGGAAGGACCCTCCATTGAGAATTCCGTCTCTTTGGACCGGAAATTCTTAAACCAAGCCTCCATAAGTCCCCGCACCTGTGGATTCCCTCACGGATGTTTGGGCAGGTTGTACCTTGAAGTTCCCTGGGTTTAGTTGGCCTATTTGTGGTGAAAATTGACCTAGTTGGCACTGGAGTTGACTATATTGAAACTAGGTTCCTACCTTGTGTGACATATATCACATTTTTCCAAAATCACCTAATTCACCAAGGTTTAAGTCAAAACAAAAGCAAGCATAAACATCCAAACTTGATTAATATCTTTGTAACATTGTTTTGATTGGTTTAATTGTTTGCTTGCATGATGTTTGATCTTGATAACAAAACCACCATGTCTAATCAATCATATATTCATGAGGATGATAAACCTAGCATATCTCATAATCCTCAAGCTTATAATTCTCACCACAATATTTCTAAGGGACCGCGTCCTTACTTTTATGGTATTGCCCGACCCATGGTCAAGTTCCAATCTCATGGTCCCTCGCATTCATTGCATGCCACTACTCCCTCGGGACCATCTCCTCCCAATGATGGGAAGGTTTCCCAAGTCATCCATGCATTAGATCATCTCACCCCTCAACAAATCCAAGCCCTTAAGGCTATTGTTGAAGGCATACCTTCTTCTCATTCTCCCTCCAATCCCACACAGGTGGCCGATCACCCTCCTTCCTCTTCTATTCACACTCCCACTCGAGTGGCTCATCACCCGCATCTTCCTTCTACACAAACTTCTCTTTAGGTGATCCATCACTCGCCTCCCTCTTTTCACCCGCCTTCTTCTACACATACTCCTTCTCGGGTGAGCCATCACCCGCCTCCTTCTATTCCTCCTCCTTCACGGCCCCAAGGCCCGCATGTTCCTTGCAACCCGGCCCGTCCGGGTCCTTTTGTGTGTCGACCCATTAACCCACCTCTACGGCCTTCATATCATGCCACCCCTCCAAGGCCGCTGTGCCAACCCTCCAATATTCAAGTTACACCCCTCTGTTGACACCCATTTTATGCCGATAAGTTGAGTCGTTTCTCTTACTCCCTTTGTTGATGCCTCGAATTGCCCATCACTCGTTGGGGTTGTTTTCAAGTGTATTTTGGGCCAGTTTTATGTGTAACCTCCCTCCTTGGTTGAGTCCGTATCGATTCGGGGCTTAATGGGCCTTGGTTTTGGTTAATTGAACATGTTTATGAAAATCAAGTGTCCAGGAGCATGTACGGTTCAACCTCAGCCATTCAACACTGGGGCGGTTAGATATAGACCGTTCACACATTTATGGTTGATTTTTGATGATTTTATGAATTTCCACCGACAAGAATTTATGCGGTCCTAATATAGCCGTTCAACATAATGGACGGACTTATTATAACCGCTTATATCTCAGAGTCCTACGCTTGGTAATTTTCACAGATAATTATCCAAGTAATTGAATTATCACCGACAAGACTAGAACAGTTTGTTATTGGCCGCTCTACATTTTGAACGGTCTCAATGGAGCCGTTCTTCTATGAGAGTCTAACGGCGGGCGTTTCGGTCAGTTCGAGGGATAATTGGGATTATTTTCTAATTATTTTGAATTTCCACCGACGGGTTTGGACGGTTAGTATGTGACCGCCCATCCTGTTGAGCGTTCTATCATAAGACCGTTCATCCCGTTGACTGTTGAATTTTAACAGATTTTAATCCTTTTATCCATGGTTCTATCCCCAACTTCTTTCATCAATTTCTCCGCGGATAATCAACCATTTTATCTACCGTTTCAACTGGATAAGAGATAATTCTATTATCTACGATTTATCTTCATTAATCTCATCCCGAAAATGGCTCTAAACCCTAGTTTCGGGGCTGGCTTTCTAGGCTCTATAAATAGACCCTAAAGGCCGGACTTTGAAAGGGGGGGAGATTTTGGTCGACGGCGAAGCCCTACCGCATTCTTGAGCGACCTAGCACCAAGGAGGGAGGCTTTCTACGTCTATACAAGCCTCCGGTCCAGGGAGTAGTCGATGTTTTGAGTCGTTTGTATTTTTATAGCTTTCGTTACTGTTCATTGCATGCATTACTTTCTCCCTACGTCCTCCTTCATTTTTTTTATCATCACCATGCACACATCCACCTGTGTTTTTGACGCCCTAGGGGTTTAAAACCCCCCAGGTATCCCCCTTTCCATTTATTTATGTTCATCTCTTACTATCTTGACATTTACTACACCATTTAGTTCTAATCTAGGTGTTATTCTTGTGTCTTTACGTTGTTTTGCAGGTCAGCACTTCATCAGCACGAGGCCCATCCCCTCTGGCAGGCTGGAGAGGGTGGAGGTGAGCCCTTTTGCAACTTCTGGCGTGGTGGACTTGAGCGGTTCCTGACTGCCCCTTCAAGAAGACGTGCGGCTCCTCCTGCACCACCCTTCCTCTTCTTGCGGTCTGCTTCAAGCCGTCCATCCTCCAGGAGCGCTTCCTCCCGCACGTTCTGCAGCACCCTCAGGCGGTCTATCGTAAGACCGCGCGTCCTATAGGCGGTTCTTCATCAACCGCGCATCTTCCCAATGCTGCAGCTAGGCGAGTGTCTCCCTTTCCTTTCCAAAGCACGGCATGTTCATCACGTCCGGCGCTTTGGTGGTGATCACGGTCACTTTTGTTTTCCAGTCTCCTCTTACTATTCTTCACTTACTCATCGCATGTTGATTTATTCATAGTATATCTACCTTTAAGTAAGAGGAGAAAATATATCTACACCCTTCTTTTGTGGCGATCACGGTGGGACATCTAGTGCCCATCGTGCTTGTGATTTGCTGACCCCTCTTTCATTGTGTTAGTCCCCTTTTGGAGTGATAACAGGTTAAGTTGCATTTTCTGCCTTCTGGAACGTGAGCGGTTCTCACAGAGCCGTTCACGCTTTGGGCGGCTGATCATCCACCGTGCTTCCCTGCGAACAGCGCCAGTTCTCCTGCGAGCGTTCTGTCATAGATGGCCCCCCATGGACCGTCCAAACCGCAGAACGGTCTGTTCATGACCGTCCACATTTCTGGCACAGCTATGCTTCTGGGTGTTCTGACTGTAGGTACACGGTTTGTGAGGATCCGATCCATAGCTTACGCGGCTATATACAGACCGCTCTTCTTGGTATGTTTCTCATCTCTGCCACCCTCCATTTCCAGCACTCTGTGATTCTTTTACAGTTATTTCGTAGTTCTGTTGCTCCCTAGATTATGCAGTCAACCCCAGACCGTTTATTTTGAAGTAGCGCCCCTCACGGGGGCGTCATTCCAAATGACACCCCTCGTTGAAGTCGTTATTTCAAATGACGACAGCGCAAAGAGTTGTCATTTTTCCAGGTTTCCAAAACCATCCTGAACCCCGTTCTTTCTCAGTTTTGAGCGTCTTTCCACTTCGAAATGGACTCTAATGACTTTCTATGACTGGGGGATTCCTTCCAATATTTATCTCCTACTAAAATTGGGTTACCCTAAGTATTTTCTTATTTTGGGCTTCGAATATACTTTCTGGAAGGGCAGGTCCCACCTTGGATTGGTTTCCATCATTTTAATCCCATTAAAACTGTGATTCGGGCTCTATAAAAACCTCTCTATTCTCTCCTACGGAGAAAAAAACTTGAGTTACAGGGAGAGGTGCTGCTGGTTTCTTGGCTCAAGGAGGAAGCTCTGCACCTAAAGCTTCATCTTTTTGGAGTCTTCCTCCCGCACAATTCCTTCAAAGCCAACGCACAGGAGAACATTCCCAGGCTCCTCTTATTGCCTCTTTCTCTCTCTCTCTCTATTTTGTTTGTTTTATTTTGTGTTAACTACATGCACACATCATATCATAGCTCTTTCTCCCTCTCTCAACCACGTTGAGGCCCTCCAACAGTGCAACACTTGCACACTTTCTCCTTTATTTTTGTTTATATACTTCATTCATCATCATAAATCTCCCCACCCTTTGCATTGGGGTTTAAAGGGCAACACCCAACAAGGTGTGTTCCGTCACATGCTTTTCATGCTTATGCTTATATTTGGGATTGATACCGCACACGCGGTTTTCTAATGCCATATTTTATTTGTTGTTTCTTGCAAGGGTAATTAAAGAAGAACTCCCTCCATCAGCCGGCCAGTAGGAAGGGAAGGAAATCACTCACATCTCCCACACTCTAAGGTATTTATATCGCGATCCCTCCTTTGTTTATTGATTATATCATTTGAGGCCAGCAGTCTCTGGCGATCACCCTCCAAAATTGCATCCACGTATGCCTCTTTTTCCCCTTTCCCACGTTCTATCACTTATATGCTTATTATTATTATTTTTTAGTGGATTTTTAAATAGATCTACAAATTGACGATCACGGTGGGACGTCCTTGTGTTTTTCTTTGATTACCCTCCCCGTTAGGCACCCACGTGTGCCCCTCATATTTTGCACCCACGATGCACCTCCTCAAGTGATCCACGTATCACTTCCTTTTCTCCCAGGTGATTGGTAATTTATAGATTTATTCAAAATTCCACTTCGGTTATCCTTTAAAAAAAAGAATGAGTGCCCACCTTAACATACGATAATTCCTTGTGACATATTCCTCACTCTGTTGCATAGCATATTAGTTGCATTCATTTATTACATATTAAATATGTGACATCTAGTGTTAGTTGCATTTATCTGTTGCATAGCATATAGTATCGTAGCACTTCATATGTGATGCATATCTAGTGTTTTCCTGTGGCATTAGTTGCATGTCATATCCCTGTTGCATTGTCTCTCCCTTGCACTTCTGACATCTCATTGGGATTTCACAGAGGCGTTGCACATTCTGTTATTCTATTTTATTTTGTGCATTGCCATTGTTCATTCTGTTATCTACATCATCCGCATTCATTCTGTCCCTTCACGGCCCCAAGGCCCGCATGTTCCTTGCAACCCGGCCCGTCCGGGTCCTTTTGTGTGTCGACCCATTAACCCACCTCTACGGCCTTCATATCATGCCACCCCTCCAAGGCTACTGTGCCAACCCTCCAATATTCAAGTTACACCCCTCTGTTGACACCCGTTTTATGCCAATAAGTTGAGTCGTTTCTCTTACTCCCTTTTGTTGATGCCTCGAATTGCCCATCACTCGTTGGGGCTGTTTTCAAGTGTATTTTGGGCCAGTTTTATGTATAACCTCCCTCCTTGGTTGAGTCCGTATCGATTCGGGGCTTAATGGGCCTTGGTTTTGGTTAATTGAACATGTTTATGAAAATCAAGTGTCCAGGAGCATGTACGGTTCAACCTCAGCCGTTCAACACTGGGGTGGTAAGATATAGACTGTTCACACATTTATGGTTGATTTTTGATGATTTTCTGAAATTCCACCGACAAGAATTTATGCGGTCCTAATATAGCCGTTCAACATAATGGATGGACTTATTATAACCGCTTATATCTCAGAGTCCTACGCTTGGTAATTTTCTCAGATAATTATCCAAGTAATTGAATTATCACCGACAAGATTAGAACGGTTTGTCGTTGGCCGCTCTACATTTTGAACGGTCTCAATGGAGCCGTTATTCTATAAGAGTCTAACAGCGGGCGTTTCGGTCAGTTCGAGGGATAATTGAGATTATTTTCTAATTATTTTAAATTTCCACCGACGGGTTTGGACGGTTAGTATGTGACCGCCCATCCTGTTGAGCGGTCTATCGTAAGACCGTTCATCCCGTCGACTGTTGAATTTTAACAAAGTTTAATCATTTTATCCATGGTTTTATCCCCAACTTCTTTCATCAATTTCTCTGCGGATAATCAACCATTTTATCTACCGTTTCGATTGGATAAGAGATAATTCTATTATCTACGATTTATCTTCAATAATCTCATCCCGAAAATGGCTCTAAACCCTAGTTTCGTGGCTGGCTTTCTAGGCTCTATAAATAGACCCTAAAGGCCGGACTTTGAAAGGGGGGGAGATTTTGGTCGACGGCGAAGCCCTACCGCATTCTTGAGCGACCTAGCACCAAGGAGGGAGGCTTTCTACGTCTATACAAGCCTCCGGTCCAGGGAGTAGTCGATGTTTTGAGTCGTTTGTGTTTTTATAGCTTTCGTTACTGTTCATTGCATGCATTGCTTTCTCCCTACGTCCTCCTTCATTTTTTTTATCATCACCATGCACACATCCACCTGTGTTTTTGACGCCCTAGGGGTTTAAAACCCCCCAGGTATCCCCCTTTCCATTTATTTATGTTCATCTCTTACTATCTTGACATTTACTACACCATTTAGTTCTAATCTAGGTGTTATTCTTGTGTCTTTACGTTGTTTTACAGGTCAGCACTTCATCAGCACAAGGCCCATCCCCTCTGGCCGACTGGAGAGGGTGGAGGTGAGCCCTTTTGCAACTTCTGGCGTGGTGGACTTGAGCGGTTCCTGACTGCCCGTTCAAGAAGACGTGCAGCTCCTTTTGCACCGCCCTTCCTCTTCTTGTGGTCTGCTTCAAGCCGTCCATCCTCCAGGAGCGCTTCCTCCCGCACGTTCTGCAGCACCCTCATGCGGTCTATCGTAAGACCGCGCGTCCTATAGGCAGTTCTTCATCAACCGCGCATCTTCCCAGTGCTGCAGCTTGGCGAGTGTCTCCCTTTCCTTTCCAAAGCACGGCGTGTTCATCATGTCCGGTGCTTTGGTGGCGATCACGGTCACTTTTGTTTTCCAGTCTCCTCTTACTATTCTTCACTTACTCATCGCATGTTGATTTATTCATAGTATATCTACCTTTAAGTAAGAGGAGAAAATATATCTACACCCTTCTTTTGTGGCGATCACGGTGGGACATCTAGTGCCCATCGTGCTTGTGATTTGCTGACCCCTCTTTCGTTGTGTTAGTCCCCTTTTGGAGTGATTGCAGGTTAAGTTGCATTTTCTGCCTTCTGGAACGTGAGCGGTTCTCACAGAGCCGTTCACGCTTTGGGCGGCTGATCATCCACCGTCCTTCCCTACGAACAGCGCCAGTTCTCCTGCGAGCATCCTGTCATAGACGGCCCCCCATGGACCGTCCAATCCGCAGAACGGTCTGTTCATGACCGTCCATATTTCTGGCACAGCTATGCTTCTGGGTGTTCTGACTGTAGGTACACGGTTTGTGAGGATCCGTTCCATAGCTTACGCGACTATATACAGACCGCACTTCTTGGTATGTTTCTCATCTCTGCCGCCCTTCATTTCCAGCACTCTGTGATTCTTTTACAGTTATTTCGTAGTTCTGTTGCTCCCTAGATGATGTAGTCAACCCGAGACTGTTTATTTTGAAGTACGGTCCCACAGACCGTCCTTCTGATGCCACAGTGCACCCGAGGTTGCTTTGATTGCCATATCTATATTATCTTTGTTCTCCTTGGTGCCATATATTGATCTTCCCATGCTTATATGTTATTGCTGTCTACTTGTTTTCATCCTCGCGTGTTTATTTTGGTCATTGGTTGTTAGTTTCTAGGCTAGATTTTGCATGCACTCCGATGCACATAGGACTCATGCATTCATTCACATCTAACTGCATTCCTACCGAGGTAGGGTTTCCTCTCGTTTCCATACTCCTTGGAGTCGACTAGGGGACCTTGCTGAGGACCTCCGTAAGCCCCCGTGAGCCATGGATTCCCACACGGACGCCGGGCAGGTTGTACCATACCACCCCCCAGTCTAGGGTCTGCATTCGTGCGAGAGAGAGTCCTTTAGAGTCTGCCAGTTCTCCATTCTCACCCTATTTAGGTACCTTGTGGTTGAGTGAACTCACATTTTAATTAATCCACTAAGGTCCTAAGAGAACTTATAAAAATCTTCGCGCATCATTTGAAATTTGTTTGGCTAATTGGTTGATTCTTTTCTCATCTCTCTTCTCCATTGTATGTTGCATAGTGTCGTCATTCGCATCTTTTGGTCAGATTAGGCTCATTAGGTCTAGTTCATCTTTGTGTGTCTCCATTTAGCTACATTTATCTTAGGTTCATTCCCATCCTTATATTCATTTGAAATTCATTGTATAAAGTCTCCACTTTCCCCATGGAGCATTTCTCCCCTGTACCTTATTCCCGCACCTCTCCATCTTCTTACCCCCGCGTGGATTCCACTTCCCATGCGGGCCCATCTCTTTATTCCTCCATTGGACCCCATTCTTTTGAATGGGCCTTCTTACCCCGCCCGTGCTGCTGCTAGCCCAATCCACCCTCATTCTTACATACATGATTCTTCCAGGCCCACGCATTCCTCCATTCCTGGAATGGGCTTTCCTTCTTCTCAAGTTGGGTCCCCTTATACGGACCATCATCATTACCCTGGTTTAAATTCACCATCCCTTGCTCAGGCTGGCTCATATCCTTCTCGGACTCTTCCTACCAAGGAGATGTTCGCTCGGGCCCAACGCCAGCTTGATGAACTGCAACGCCGAATCAATCCTCAAACTTCTTCGGATATCCCACTTGCCTACCGAGGTCTTCAACTTCCACCGCGTTCACAGATTCTCGCATATCGCCGCTATGGTGGAGTTGGTGACCCCTATGCCCATTTGAAGGAGTTCTTATATGAGTCGGCCCAGTTCTAGCATGATCCACGCTTGATGGCCTATTTGTTTGGCCTATCTTTAGAGGGCTCGGCCAAGGATTGGTTCTTCACATTACCGCAGGAGCAGATGATGAATTTTCAAGCCGTTCAAGCAATATTTATTCAGCAGTACAGAGACCAGGTAGGGCCCAGATATTCTATGGTTGATCTGGCCCAAGAGAAGATGAAGCCCGGTGAAGAATTCTCCGTGTTTGCCGACCGCTGGCGTCGCCTAGCCGCGCAAGTCCCGGGGCATATTCCAGAGGGCGAGCAGATCAAGATGGTTATTTCTAATGCAACGCCCGAGCTCATGTGCATTTTAGCCCTGAATGATATTACATCCTGGCAACAACTTTACAATAGAGCCCGCTTTGTTAACCAACAACTCCTAGTTTCCTTTGACCATCAGCCTCCTCCACCATCACCTTCTACATACACTTCCCCTCCGCCCTCCACCACAAGTCAGCCCTCCACTACATATCCCTCCACGGGTCGGCCGTCCGCTCCCCCACACCCCTATACCTCCATGTGTTACACCTTACATCCCTCCATGAGTCAACCCTCCGCTATTTCATCTCACCACACCCCTCCACCTCCGGTCAAGGAAACACTACACCCAGAATGGGTAGATGCCGTTCATTACATTCTCACTCCCTCCACGCCTCCACATCATTATAACCCTTCGCCTTCACCTACGCAATTCCCCTTACCTACGCAACCTCCGCTACCATCCCCACTACCTTCCCATACCCCTTGGCATCTACCTTGCCCTAAGCGGACTTCTCACTCCCCGTTGCCGGAGTCTTTTACAGACATCTTTAGGGCTTTGATGGCCACCATGCATTATAGCTCCCTCTGGTTATGCCTTGCCGACCTGCGGTCGGGAATTTGCTCCATTTCTGTGAATTCCATCGTCAACAGGGGCATTTGATTGAGAATTGCCCCGAGTTCTGGGAACTTGTTTACAGTCTGGAAGATAAGAAGATGATTGATTGGGCTATCATGCACCAAGTTATTTCAAAACTCAGCAGCAAGCAGCAGCAGCAGCAAGCCGTGCCGCCTAGGCAACCGTCTCCACTTCAAGACCAGGGGCACCCTGGTGTTTCTCTAGTTGATAAGGTACCTGCTCCGTTACCCACTTCTTCCTCTATCCCATCTCCTCCACCACCTTCGCCTACTCCAGCCTCCGCTCGGGCAACTTCTCCTTCACCCTCTGGTTCCATCACCACACCTGTCCCCAACACCTCTCGACGTGTTGTAAAGATACGTCGAAGAGCGCCACCACCCGCCACTTCCTCCATTATGTCACTACCTCCTTCTCCTCCTTCTTCCCCTTCACCATCCCCATCAATCATATCACCCCCTTTGCCACCACCTTCTCCACCTCCACCTTCGCCGCCCCCATTGGCCACATCTCCATCATCACCTTCTCCATTATCCCCATTACCGTCACCACTGTCTTCATCACCTACCCTTGTAATAATCCCTGTTCTGTCACCTTCACCGATGCCACTTCTTTCGCCATCATCCTCTGAGCCCGAGCAGGCCGACCCTAAACCCATACCTCCACTTTTTCCTTTACCTCCACCCATGCCCATCATCATCAGTATTTCCCCATCGCTTCCACCATCGCCACCCGCGCCCTTCAAACCTCTTCCTTCTAACCTCCCTCTGCCACTTCCCACTTCACGAAGCAGGTACACGCTACCTTTGGTGCCCCTCGGGTCTAGTCCCCAGGGAGAAAAGGAGCCGAGCCAGGCTTTGATCATGCATTACAAGCCTCAAGATTTCATTAGCCGCATGCCGGTCCAAGTCCTGGTTCCTGGCCATTTTAGGGGTAATGAGCCTGCATTTACTACGAGAACGGTTGCAAAGAAGAGTTCCCTTGTGTTGGTGCCAGCTTCTTCAAAGGCGAGGCTGGTAGCAATCTCTTTGCTTGCCGGGAAGTTCATCATTAATGTTGTTATTACCTCGCGCTCGATTGCTGTTCAGTTCACTGGCCGAGAGGGGTTCTCTACTCGGATGATGCTAACACATACGGCCGCCCGAAGCCTGATGGATTCCCTATTCAAGGGGCAATTGGCTGCATCTTCTGCATTTTCCAAGGACATTCTGCACTCATTGTGCAACCTCCCTCAATTTATTAGCATGCCGGCCACGTCAACGCCGCGTATTGATCTCCCTCAGCTTTGTCCTGCTCTTCTAGTACGGGAGTTATGCTTCAAGCCTGATTACCGAGTGGAATTGCCGAACGTCTATGTTCTAGCGCCAAGAGACAAAACTATGTGGCTTCATGATATTCATTCAGTTGAGAAGATGTTTGCCCAAGAATGTCTGCATCTTGTTAGCACTGGGGGTCTAGGGGCAGCCGCCCCAATGAAGCTGCATATTCATGACCGGGCCAGGCCATCTGCCAGGTGGGCCCGCTATTTGAGAAGACATTACAGATTGAGGAGCCCGGGAAGCCGAGCCCGCGCCAGGCGGAGTTGTTTCAAGAAGATTTCAGCTAAGAAGAGGCGGCGACATAAGTTCAAAGGCTGTCAGTTGTGCATTTGGGGGTCCCCTTCCTCCTCTCCTTCTCCCGTCCATTCATCTTTTCTGTTACTCAGTTCCTATCCTTGGGTGGTGTACCTTCTGCCACCGGACCTTATTTCTACCATCTTCTCCTATTCTCACCATTTTAGACCTCGGCCTATGTCCTCCTCTTCCCCTGATCCAGGGGCATCTTATAGTGTTCCTCCCCGGATACATCCGGATTTCACCGCTTTTCCTCCTTTTCCCCCGACCGTGTTGGGAATCCCTTACGCTCGTTCCCCGACCTTGTCGGGTGATTTTTCTGATCCTTCCCCGATTTTGTCGGGTGGTTTCCATTTCTTTTCCCCGACCTTGTCAGGTGTTCATACATTCTCTTCCCCGCCTTTGTCGGGTGATCGCTATTCCTTTTCTCCGACCACGTCGGATGATCATTATCCTTCTTCCTTGTCTTCACAGTTATCTTTTCGTCATCTTTCTGTTCTTTCTATCTCACCCTTTCGGGGTCATTACCCTTTTTCTTGCTGTTTTCGAGGCTTTAGCCCACTTTGATCTCAGTTAATACATGGTTATTCTGTACTTGGTTCCTTGTTATCAGGGCCTTGGTGCCTTAACGAGGGAGTTCTAGCCCTCGTCTCTCTTCCTTTTTATCCCTTCTTCGTCTAGTATGATGTCTGCCACTCCTCTGTGTCGAGGAATCCAATCCTTTGCTCTCCTTTAATCCTTTATCCTGGCAAGCAAGGGATACAAAGCTACTCGCGCTCCTTAAAGCGTGATGATCGAGATCACTTAAGGATGCCGGTTTCCACGCCATGGATTTGCAAAGGTATCTTTATTTTGTGCAAAGAAACATGCTTTCATTTCTATTATTTCTATTATTTTTGCACATGGTTATAATGTTAATTCCTTAACATGATTGAGTGGCTTTAGGAGTCTTTGTGTCAAATAAAAAAGGTTATCTTCTGCAGCATCCTTAGGCTGGTGATAGCTCCGCGCTGGGAGTCTAGTTTCTTTCCCCGATTGTTGAGGGTGACCTTTAGGCATGGGTTTTTCAAACACTTCACAGCAAGCCATAGCCGATTCCTCTTAGGCACACCGTTGCTGCTTTGGCCATACTTTGGATATGCACAAAGGTCTTTTCTTTTCTCTGCTCGGCCAAGTGCAAGGGCAAGAGATGGATAGATGAGATGACTAACCTAGGCGCTCCCCAATACGAGAGAGGCCTCAAATAGGGGCAATCTTGACCCTCTTCAAAAATAAGCTTTCATGCAATATCTGGCCAATAAGGGCTCTCAAAATCAATGATGAATCAATATAGCAAAAATATGAAAATCAAAGGCATGACAAGAGTGGCAGTACAGTTCCCCGCGGGACGTCATGAGCCCGGTCGCATGCATGCCTGATAAATATGGGTCTCAAAATCAAAGACACAAAGTTTCGGCGTAACAGACCTACTCTTTGAGGGGTAGTGCCCTAGAAGGAAGTCGAACCCTGATATCTCCCATCCTACATAAGACTTGTCTCCAATTTTTCTTCTGTTTCTCCCTTTTAAGCTGGGTTGTATCTCGGGTATGGCCTTAGTAAGGGCACCGTTCTTTAGAAGCAGTCGGTTATGGTAAGCCACCCGCACATACACGCCCTGCTTACGGGAAGTCTTTAATGAAAGGGGTAGGAACGACGATCCCTGGCCAGTAGTTTGAACCCGTCTTTAGGTGCTGCGGATTGCTATGTCAAAATCTAAAAAAAAAATCAAATATTACCAAAAGTCTAAAAAAAATCAAATACTTCAAAATATCCAAAAAAAATCAAATATTGTCAAAAATCTGAAAAAATCAAATACTTCAAAATTTCAAAAAAAAATCAAATATTTTAAAAACCTAAAAAATCAAATACTTCAAAAAAAATCCAGAAAAATGAAATACTATTAAAAATCTAAAAAAATCAAAAAGATTACAAAAATTCAAAAAAATGTGTCTTTTTCATACATTTGCATTTGTTTTAAGGACAGATACGTAATCTATTTGCTAAGTGTGCAGGTTGCAAGTACTCAGACATTCCTTGCTATATCTTTGTGCTCTGCCTCCTGTCCACATCTTTGATCTGTTCTTTCCTTCTTCGATCCACTCTCTCGATCTGTTCTGAAGCTCATGTCCTTCTCAGCTTTTGTTTACAATGATCATATCTTTATGAGAGAAGGCTTTACCTCACGATTATGAACCTGGCGATTCTGCTTCATTCTGATCTTGGGTTTTGATTGAAGGGCGTATTTGTTTATGTCTTTTATCATGCCGTGTCCTTGTCACATGTTTATGTTCCACCGTGTTGTCCCACACATGTTGTTTTATCTCTCACCGAGTGTTGTTAGTTGTCTTGCACATGTTGTTAGTCACCCCTTTATGTCCCATGTTCTTGTCCCAACCGTGTGGTCATCCGTCATGTTCTTGTCCCAAGCGTGTGTTGTCCCACCGCGTTGTTGTCTTATCACACCATGTTCATGCATGCATGTTGTCTGTTCATGCCATTGCATATGTGCTCATTTACCTTTGTTATGTTATGTTGCATTGTCTCCCATTTTATTTGATCGTTATGTTATGTCATGTAGTTTGTCGTTCAGTTAATCATTGTGTTATCTCTGCTATGTCTATCCTATTTATCTTATTCATGAAAAATCCATAAAAATTAGAAAAGAAAATCCAAAAAGTGCCATTCCACCTGCACAGGTAAGTCGGGTATGGCCTTCTATCCTTATCACCCTTATTGCATTATTATATGGTATTATAATATATCATCTCAAGAACCAGTTGGTTGTCTACGTGTTCCAGGATCTGATGTTCCCCTTCAACAAAAACGATGATGATCCAGGTTCACGTACTTAATCTTCGGATAGGCCGTTAGGTTGGGATGTCACGGGGAGGATGGTTCTATCCCGCACGCTGTGGTTGCGGATGGTATCTTGACTCTGATGTTCCCAGCTTAGCAATATTATTCTCGAGTATTTCATATTTTAATCTTTCTTTGCATTCATTTTTATGATTTTTTTTATTTTAGCCCAGCATGCATCATACGCATCTTTTGAGCTTTCATGCCCCATGGTTTGCTTGAAGAATGTCCTATCTGTGATGGTCAGCTGTGCATTTGAATGCTTGAGTAAGAGGAACTAATTCCACTCTGAGTTGGAAGGTTTTCTTTGGTCAATTCGTTTGGTTTGGTTGATTGAAAGGTCCCCGTCTGGAGTTTTAGCTTGTTTCTTTTAATTTTGACGCTTGCTTTTGTGGCCTCCTCATTGGACCGTGGGATTGTGTCCCCCATGAGGTTGGTCTTGTCGGTTTATTTTCATTTAGTTTAGTTCCTCCAGACGGGCGTCGCTTTTGGTTTAATCATTCCATACGTTTGGTTCAGAGTTTTCCCGAAGATTCCTGTCGCTTATTGGTAGAAATGGGTGTCGTTTTACCTTAACGCCCGCTTTTTCGATCCACTCCGCTGCATTTTCGCTTCATCTCCATGTGCCATGTCACTTCCACTTCACCTCCGCTCGCTCCCTTGCAAAGAGGACGTTAAGGAGGGGCATCTGTTGACACCCGTTTTATGCCGATAAGTTGAGTCGTTTCTCTTACTCCCTTTTGTTGATGCCTCGAATTGCCCATCACTCGTTGCGGCTGTTTTCAAGTGTATTTTTGGCTAGTTTTATGTGTAACCTCCCTCCTTGGTTGAGTCCATATCGATTCGGGGCTTAATGGGCCTTGGTTTTGGTTAATTGAACATGTTTATGAAAATCAAGTGTCCAGGATCATGTACAGTTCAACCTCAGCCGTTCAACACTGGGGCGGTTAGATATAGACCGTTCACACATTTATGGTTGATTTCTGATGATTTTCTGAATTTCCACCGACAAGAATTTATGCGGTCCTAATATAGCCGTTCAACATAATGGACGGACTTATTATAACCGCTTATATCTCAGAGTCCTACGCTTGGTAATTTTCTCATATAATTATCCAAGTAATTGAATTATCACCGACAAGACTAGAACGGTTTGTCGTTGGCCGCTCTACATTTTGAACGGTCTCAATGGAGCCGTTCTTCTATAAGAGTCTAACGGCGGGCGTTTCGGTCAGTTCGAGGGATAATTGGGATTATTTTCTAATTATTTTGAATTTCCACCGACGGGTTTGGACGGTTAGTATGTGACCGCCCATCCTGTTGAGCGGTCTATCGCAAGACCGTTCATCCCGTCGACTGTTGAATTTTAACAGATTTTAATCCTTTTATCCATGGTTTTATCCCCAACTTCTTTCATCAATTTCTCCGCGGATAATCAACCATTTTATCTGTCGTTTCGACTGGATAAGAGATAATTCTATTATCTACGATTTATCTTCAATAATCTCATCCCGAAAATGGCTCTAAACCCTAGTTTCGGGGCTAACTTTCTAGGCTCTATAAATAGACCCTAAAGGCCGGACTTTGAAAGGGGGGGAGATTTTGGTCGATGGCGAAGCCCTGCCGCATTCTTGAGCGACCTAGCACCAAGGAGGGAGGCTTTCTACGTCTATACAAGCCTCCGGTCCAGGGAGTAGTCGATGTTTTGAGTCGTTTGTGTTTTTATAGCTTTCGTTACTATTCATTGGATGCATTGCTTTCTCCCTACGTCCTCCTTCATTTTTTTTCTCATCACCATGCACACATCCACCTGTGTTTTTGACGCCCTATGGGTTTAAAACCCCCCAGGTATCCCCCTTTCCATTTATTTATGTTCATCTCTTACTATCTTGACATTTACTACACCATTTAGTTCTAATCTAGGTGTTATTCTTGTGTCTTTACGTTGTTTTGCAGGTCAGCACTTCATCAGCACGAGGCCCATCCCCTCTGGCCGGCTGGAGAGGGTGGAGGTGAGCCCTTTTGCAACTTCTGGCGTGGTGGACTTGAGTGGTTCCTGACTGCCCGTTCAAGAAGACGTGCGGCTCCTCCTGCACCGCCCTTCCTCTTCTTGCGGTCTGCTTCAAGCCGTCCATCCTCCAAGAGCGCTTCCTCCCGCACGTTCTGCAGCACCCTCAAGCGGTCTATCGTAAGACCACGCGTCCTATAGGCGGTTCTTCATCAACCACGCATCTTCCCAGTGCTGCAGCTAGGCGAGTGTCTCCATTTCCTTTCCAAAGCACGGCGTATTCATCACGTCCGGCGCTTTGGTGGCGATCACGGTCACTTTTGTTTTCCAGTCTCCTCTTACTATTCTTCACTTACTCATCGCATGTTGATTTATTCATAGTATATCTACCTTTAAGTAAGAGGAGAAAATATATCTACACCCTCCAACAAGCTATCCTTGATAAAATTACTTCGATGGAGGAACAACTCAAGAGAGTCACAAGCCCGCTGCCCGCTCCTTCTCCTCTTCCTCAAGTCAACCCTTTTCATGATTTCATGAATAATATCACCAAGATGGAAAAGGATTGGAAGGAGAGGAGAGATAATGGCATTATAGATTCAAGTAAGTAAGATTTCGATGATCAAGTAGACGCCATCCGCCCTCCACCAATTCACCATGTTCATCACTCATTAAGCCCTCCGCCTTCGCCCCTGGCTGCATATTTACCACCACATTATACTCCACCACCACATTATACTCCACCACCCATTATTATGCCTCCACCACGATGTCCACTTGATGTTTTTGATGATTATGAAGATTTGGAGACGGCATGTGCAAATGATGAAGTTCTTCAAGAAAAACCCATTCCGAGTTTCCTCCGTTTCCCACTCCCTCCGTTGCCACCCGATGAACCCCCTGCTCAGGATGATGCCACCGTCCCTAACCCCGTTTATGAAATCTCTTGGTGTTATGATGATGGGTCGATACTCCAGTCACCCGCACCGGCACACCATGGCCCTTCTCCTATCCCTAATACCTCTCGCCCCATCCGGCCCTTCCTACGCACTAAATCTTCTCCTTTTACACCTTCGACTATCGCACCGTTAGCCTCCACACCATCGGCCTCCGCCGACCCTCCCACTAAATCTCAAACCATTATACCTTCAACCTCCACACCGTCAACTTCTACTTATCCTTTCGCCAAGCCATCCAAGCTTACCTCTACACCCTTAGCCTCCACTCCACCAGCTTCCGCCAAACCTTCAATTAAACCTTTCCCCAAACCAAATAACACCCCATTGCCACCACCTAAGGCCTCCACTATCCTTATAACCCCAAAGCCGGTATTTACCAACCCTTCACCACTTAACCCTTCACCTTTACCCATGACAGATCCTGAGCAGGGTCCATCCCTTTTTGCACTCGAGCCAACCTCGTCCGTTTCTGAGCAAAGAGAAAAGTTCGATGTGTTTGAACTTCCGCTTACACTTCCTTTAACACTCTCCATTAAACCTCAATTATACATTAAGCCTACCGCCTCCATCTTGCCTTCCATTACCCCTCAGAGTGGGTGTGTTTCTACAAGCACAAGTGCCGAGGTTATTCAAGAACCGGGCAAGAAGGATTTGGCCGCGGCTATGATATTCAAAGTTCAAGATTTTATTTGCCGAATGCCGATTCGTGTTCTTGTGCCAGGCATTTTCGATAAGTCTCCATCAAGGATCACTATGATAAATTCTTCTAAGTTGATGCCATATCGGCCTTCATTGGTCGATACTCTTTCAATGCACTCATTACCCTTCGCTCTGTCATTATACAATTTCCTAAGGGGTTTTTTTCTTGCATCACAGTCACACGTCCTTCTAATGAGAGCTCATGGGCGCTATTTCCACTTCTTGAGCTGTTTGACCGGGCACCTTGCTTATAATGGAGGGGTAGGCAATCTAATATTATTGGGCCTTCCACCAATTCATCCAGATTTTCATTTTATGGGCCACTCCATGGGTGGGGAAGAGGATCACATTCTCTCGTTCCATGCATTCTTTACATCATATGCACCCCTTGCATTCTGTGCACCCATTGCATTCATTGCATTACATCCATTTGCATTACTTCTCTCCCGGGCTTCCGAATCCGTATCTTCCTCGCCTTCCGGAACCTCTGGATCCTTCACATTCACCATCACGTTCACTTCTATCTTCGGGATCTTTGGGTCCCCTTACACCTGTTGGGCATTGTGCCCCTTTCAGATTTCTCTTAGGGCATCACGCCCACTCCCAACTCTTGCATCCGGACCTTCCAGATTTCTCAGTGATTCTCCCGGGGAATCGCGCCCCATGGTGTCTTCCTCTCCCGGAATTTTCGGATTTCTTACTGATTCTCCGGGGGCATCGCGCCCCATGGTGTCTTCCTCCCCTGGAATTTTTGGACTTCTCACTGATTCTCCCAGGGCATATCACGCCCCGAGCCTTTATTACAGCGGAAGACTAGCTCGAGGAACGTGAACAGTCGGCATGGTAAGCCTATTGCAAGCAAGAATGATTAGAGCGCAAGACAATTACACACATAACTGCAATTGCACAATAGTTACTCAAACTTCAACTTATTTCATTAATAATCAAATCAAATACTCAATTACAATCACTATTTCAACTTTCTTCATCATACTAGACTCAAGAAATAAGAAAATTACATAGACACAATCTAAACATGTAGACTTCCTAAGTCTTCACTCATCCTTCATTCACTCTCGGACCCGCTATTTGTATATTCCGAATCCGATCCCGACTCACTTCCATCTCCTGAAAAGATTGGAAATAGATAATGAGTACACTTGCCCAGTAGGTATCTTCGCATCAACATGAAGGCACTATTAAAGTAATTAACATTTTTGCTCTAGAGGAATAAGGTAAAATCATGCGAATGCGATAAATCATAAGTAACCAAAGTAACAAGATGATCATGTAAGATAGAATGAACAAGTATTAATTGGCAAGAATGTAACAAGATGGTCTTTCATGATCAAGAATGTACTAGCAAGTTCACATACTCATCATCCAAACATCTTTTGCTTATAAGCAAGTATTTGGTGAATTTCTGTAGAATATCATGTAACAAGCAAGAAAGTCATATACGTGTATCGTGGATTTCACTTATTTATAGAGAAAATACTCCCAGCGCAATGCGACGCCAGTAGCATCATACCCCATGGTTTACAGTATGTTTCCGACAATCAGCCGAGAGGACTAGCATAGAGCCTTTGAACACAATCAGTGCTCGATCACATCTTCAAGTATAAATCAAGCTATTTCCACGTTTCAAGTAATAAAATATGGCCAGTAATATAACAAGTTCAATAAGTTCATGATAACAATAATTCAATGAATGAATGCTTCAATTAAGAACATGAGAGATCAAGATGACTTAAAACAAGGTTATGCTCATGGAAATAATTCGGCAGCATAACGGTACATTCCTTATTTTTCCAAAATTAAATTAAATATCTTGAATAATATGACTAGTCCTAGACCATCAATAATCCATCTAGGAACTTTAGAATATCAACCCTTAGGTCAAATCTCGGGTTAAAGGATTTAGAACTGTGACGGTCTAATACTGGGTCGTTACATGAACATAACGGTCGAGTGTTGGGCCGTTAGAAAGGTTGAATCCAGAAGAAAATAGATATGAACTCAAACAGTGTGACGGTCATATATTAGACTGTTATATGTTCCTGACGGTCGAATATAGATCCGTTACATATCCAGAACCCGAAAACATCGATAGTGCTTTCTAATAGTTGGGTTTTCACGGTACAACCAACTCGGCGTCCTAGTGGGAATCCCAGACTCGCAGAGAATTACAGAGACCTTAAAATAAGATTTCCTAGTCCATTGGAAGGAATATCTAATAGAGAGGTCCTCATGTTCAAGAATATGTTCCTATAGTGCAAAGTGTGAACTAATGGCCATATATCGGAATATATGCCATGTACTTAAAGAAATTGACTCTATAGAAAAGAATGTGTAACGATGTGAAACCATGATAAAAACTCCGTCATTGCATCATTTAAAATCATAGTGTAAATACAAAACTATAGAGTTTAGCTTAATGAAATTAACATATGCTTGAAATAACAAGAGATGCTTTTAAACATGTAATTTCTATCATAAGTCAATTTATAATCTCAAGGTCATGAAAATAGGTTAAAACTTAGCTAACTAGGCTTATTTATAAGTAAATATAACTGGTTTCCATTCTGTCTCGGGTTGACAGAACACAGTGGTCAGACGGTCTAACATGGGGGTGTTACCTTTCTGTGACGGTTTATCGTGGGGCCGTTACAATGTTCTAATGCTCCAGTTATGGTGCATCAGAGACAACAGAGAATTTTTAAATACAACAGAGGGTGTGACGGCTTATCGTAAGGCCGTCACAATCATGTGACGGTCCTATTTTAATCCGTCAGAGCTTCTACTGACAATAAAGATAAGGAACTATGTCCATGCAAGAAGAATCAAAATAACTAACTATTCTAGCCATGATAACGAAGTAAAGGCCATCTAGATGCATAGGTAGTAATGAAATAATAAGAGATAACTTTTATCTTTAATTAGGGTTGAAGGCATGCATGAATGTATAGACTAATCCTAAAATATGAAATTCATGAAGTATAATGCATGAAATCTAAATAAACTAGAGGGCTTTTATCCCTAACCATGTGTTTTTGCCGTTCATGAGATAACCTACCTCTTTATTGGCTTTAAAACTTCTAATTTGAGTCTTCAACGGTCGCCCTAGTTCTTTTCTTCCTGTGATTTTTCAGCAACTTCACGTCGCTCTAACTCCTCAGTCTCTTGCCCTAAGGACGTGAAATTTGGAGGTTGGGAAGATGAAACTAAGAGGAACAAAAAGTTCTAAAGCATCTAATTCTAATTACCTCGTTTAGCTTCTCTAATTTCCTGATCTTCAGCACCCTGTTGCACAGTTTCTTGGCTTGGCGGGATGAAACCAGCAACTTTGGAAGATCCTAACTCCTTGGATACTTGACCTCCTAACATGAAATTTTGAGAGTTGTCAGACCTTAGTATTAGAAACAAAAGTTTCAAAGGACTTACCCGAGATTTTATTTCCTTACCTTGTTTCTTCACGAGTCAAAAGTAAGGGTTGCTCAGTTCAGAACTGGACTCTATTTATAAGGTTTTGACTAGGGTTTGAGGATTAGATCGATTCTAGAGTCCTTGTTAAAACTTAGATCGACTTCTAAGAGTCCTTAACACCTCTACAAGTCTTCCCATCTCGATCCCTAAGGGATAAACTAGCAAAAATCTGACCTTTTTGCTCTTCCTTCACTTCACGGAACTAACAGAGTGTAACGGTCGAAGGTAGGCGCGTTACATGACTGTGGCGGTCGCACGATACACCGCTACATCCCATGTATGCAGAATTTAATAAAATTCAAACTCTTTTGTTTATTTTATCCACATAATTATCTAATAAATGAGTATTTATCCTTAAAATTCGTGAATAGGCTAAATAACTTTCTAGAATATGGGTCAAACTTAATGGGCTTGGTCCAAAAACCTATTGGGTTTTAATTATCAAAGCTGGATTAGTTATTTAACATAATTGGGCCTTATACTGATTTATTTAACCCAATATCTATTTATTAATTCATTTAGGCCTTTATAAATTCTTAATAAATTCTAGAAAATCTTACAATAATCTAGAAATTTATTTATATAAATTTTGGGGCACTACACCCTCCCCCACTTAGAAGAATTTGGTCCACAAATTTAATACATGAATTTTTACGGAGAGTGTATGTATTTTAATGTGTTTAAAAAAAATTAACGTAAGGCGAATGGTTTAAGAGGGTATCTTTAATCATTTCAGCTTCCTCGTCTAGAATGGCATTTAATCGACCTCGTTTCCCACGTCTATTGTTATCCCTTGAAGATTGTTCATTTATGAGAGGACACATGGGCAAGCGATGTTCCCGACTTCCACATTTGAGACAAGCGCCGAGACGTTTCCAACATTCTTCTGTCGAGTGCCCAAATTTTTCACAAAATGAGCAAGTCGTGGAGACTTGCATTCTCTCTTCTTCTTTAACTTTCTTATTCTTTCCGTTTCCATTTCTTTTTCCGTTACCGTTTTCATTACGGGACCTCTTAATGTGACAATTTTCATCCTCATCCACTTCTTTCTCTTCTTGCCTATCCTGTTTTCGGCTTGACCTTTCTCCTCGGAGCCTTTGCACCTTCTCCATGGTTCTTTCACATAGATGCGCTCTTTGAACCATCTCGGTATAGGTGCAGATATTCTGAGTTTCTAGTTGTTGGATAAATCCATGTCTTAAACCATCCATAAATCGGTTGGCTTTTAATAAATCTGTGCTTACCAAGTGAGGAGCATAAGGTGCTAGTCGAGAGAATTGTAATTCATATTCTGTCATGGACATCGTGCCTTATTTTAAGGATGCAAATTCCATAGCCTTCCTCTCCTTTACATGCTCAGAGAAGTACTTGGCTCGAAAAAGTGTAAGAAAACCCTCCCATGTATGAGGTGCATCTGCAGGTGGCGTCGGAATGGATTTCCACCATGTACGAGCATCCTTGTTGAGTTGGAACGTGGCAAGTCAAACTTTCTCCTGGTCGGTGCATTGCATGACATCGAATATTTGATTCATCTCGTCGGTGCGTGGACCAATGCGTAATGGGCGCATCAAGTGCGTGGACCAATGCACAATGGGCAAATAACGAATACGAGAGGAAAGTAGAGAACAAAAGAAAGGACCGTGATCGCCACCAAGGCGCCGCACGTGACCGGCACGCTGTACCTTGAAAGGAGAGAGCTGCAGCGCTGGAGAGATGAACGGTTCTTTAGGGACCGCTTGACTTGACGCGCTCTTACGACAGACCGTCCTTGTACGCTGCAAAGGAGGCGGGAGGAGCTGCTGCCGTGGGACGGACGGTGGAAGTTAGACCGCACTCCAAGGGAGAACGGTCGTCAATGAACCGCACCACACGTTGAACGGCCAAAGGGAAGCCGCTCGATCCCTTCACGCAGAAAGCTGACAAGGGTTCGACCTCCACCCTCTCCGACCGGCCAGAGGGGATGGGCCTCGTGCTGATGAAGTGCTGACCTGCAAAATAGTGTAAAAGACACAAGAGAAACACCCAAATTAGAACTAAAAGATGTAGTACATGTTCACATAAGGAGGATTAAGCATAAATTAATGAAAAGGGGGATACATGGGGGATTTTAAAGCCCTAGGGTGACAAAAGCATGGGTGGATGTGTGCATGGAAACGAAAACGAGGGAAGACGTGGGGGAAAAGCAATGCATGCAACAGACGACGAAGAAATCGAGAGACGACACAATGACTCAACACGCGGACTACTCCCTGAACCGGAGGCTCGTAAGGACGTAGAGAGCCTCCCTCCTTGGTGCTAGGTCGCTCAGGAATGCGGCAGGGCTTCGCCGTCGACCAAAAATCTCCCCCCTTTCGACGTCCGGCCACTAGGGTCTATTTATAGAGCCTAGAAAGCCAGCCTCGAAATTAGGGTTTTTAGGTATTTTCAGGTCGAGATTATAAAAGATAAATCATAGATATTATCATAATCTCTTATCCAGTCGAAACGGCATTAAAAATGGTTGATTATCCACGGAGAAATCATTAAAACAAACTGGGGATAAAGCCATGAATAAAAGAGACAAAAGCCTGTTAAAAAGCCTCATCCGACGGGATGAGCGGTCTTACGATAGACCACGCAACATTTGGGCGGTCTGGTTAAGACCGTCCAAGCTGTCAGTGGAAATTCGGATAATCAGAAAATCAACTCAATTATCTCTCTAACTGGCCGAAACGCCCGCCGTTGGACCCTCAAAGGTGAACGGTTCTAGTGAGACCGTTCTAGTGTAGAGCGGCCAATACCCAACCGTTTCACCCTGTCGGTGATAATTCGGATAATTGGATAATTATCTGAGAAAATGGGCGTGCGTAGGACTCTGAGGTATAGGCGGTTGTAATAAGCCCGTCCATTGGTTTGAACGGTCCTAATAGGGCCGCACCACAGCCTGTCGGTGAATATTCAGAAAAGACCTCAGAAATTAACAAAATGTATGAACGGTCCATATTCAACCGCTCATCATCTGAACGGCTGAGGCTGGGCCGTGTATGCTATGAAACGTTCAATTGACCAAAGCCAAGGCCCATTAAGCCCTGAATTGCCACGGACTTCACCAAGGAGGGAGACGACCCATAAAATGAGCCCAAGACGTGCCACAAAAAATGGCCCAATGAATGATGGACAACTCGAAGCATCAACTAATGGGAGTAAGAGAAACGACTCAAATTATCGGTATAAAACGGGTGTCAACAGATGCCCCTCCTTAACGTCCTCTTTGCAGGGGAGTGAGCGGAGGTGACATGGAACATGGAGGTGGAGCGGAAATGCAGCGGAGTGGACCGGAAAAAGCGGGCGTTAAGGTAAAACGACACCCGTTCTTACCAACAAGTGATGAGAATCTTCCGGAAAACCTTGAACCAAATGCCGGGAATAGTTAACTGAAAGTGACGCCAAATCTGGAGAAACTAAACTGAATAAAACAAATCGACAAGACTGACCTCATGGGGGACACAATCCCGCGGTCCAATGAGGCGGCCACAAAAGAAAAAAGGCTAAAGCTCCAGACGGGGACCTTTCAATCAACCGGACCAAATGAATCGACCAAAGAAAACCTTCGAATTCAGAGTGGAATTAGTTCCTCTTACTCGAGCGTCCGAACACATAGCTGACCATTACCGACGGGACATTTCTTAAGCAAACCATGGGGCATGAAAGCTCAAAAGGATGCGTATGATGCATGCTGGGCTAAAACAAAGGAAACTGTTAAAACAAATGCCAAGAAAGATTAAAATATAAAATATTCAAGAGTAGTGAAGAGGCGAAATCTCGCGCTTGTATCCTAAGCGGGCTGTGGATCACCTGAAGATGAACTGCAAGATAGGGAAACGTATCAGAGGGCCCAGGGGACTTCCCTGGGGTAAAATCCTCCGATGGCTAAGTCAGTAGAGCTATAGTGGAAGCAATAATGGGGAGGAGAAAAGCTAGCGCGCGAGATTCCTCTCCACCAGAGGGTGAAGCGGATTGCTCAGGAGTTTGGGTCTATGAGTACCTGGATGGCTCTCTTCTTCCGTCGGAGGGTAGCCCTGGTTTAAATAGTGTGCCGCCTTCAGGAGTCCAGCAAGCTGAGGGGTCTCCGGCGGGAGTTACGTCCTTGACGTGGGCTTTCATGGCCTTATCGTGGGGACGTTATCGCCTTTAAGTCTGGCGGTTCCCTGGCTCCCCTATCCGTTGGGGACTCTTGAACGGATGATGTTTGGTCTGGCCGAGCTCCTGAAACGCCCGCCCTGTCCGGGTGATGAGCATAGCTCGGTGGAAGAGGGGTCGGATAGGTCGGCTAATGCCTGTCTCTCCCGGGCGGGGAAACGGCTTGGGCCGGACCTTCCTTATGACCTGACCATCACTCGGGCCCTCCGAGCCTAGAGGCCGCCGAGGAGAGTTGGTTCCTCGAGTGTTTTCTTATTGGGCTTTTCTTCCCTGAGTGGGCCCTGTGGGCTGTCACTCAGGTGGGCTTGCCTCGTTGGACCCTGTTGGGTCTAGTTGGGCTGCTCTTTGGGTGGGCTACAGAAATCCCCCTCTCCACTTGTCCCCCTCCTACTCCTGAGCCATGGAGGCTCGGTCGAGTAGTTTTTAAGACTTTGGACCGGCGTGGCTCAGGTGGGCGGAATTCTGTTGGCGTGATGGAGCCACGTATAGTGGTCGCCTGGGCCCGTAATGATGATCCTGACGGATTTGAACTGAAGGGGCCCCCCTTTTCTCGGAGCACGAAACGACGCGCCGCCTCCCTCTAGGGTTTTATAGGCGTTGGGCGCTGTTCGTCGTTCTAGGCTTCTCAGGGTTTTGGGCTTTCCTTAGTTTCTTTGTTTCTGGGGCTCCTTGATGCGCCGTGAGGGCACAGTGGAGGCGCAGAGCCTTGCGGTGGCATTTGAGGAGTTGGCGAGGATAACCGCAGAGGCGGTCCGGCAACTTCCTTC
This sequence comes from Amorphophallus konjac, assembly GCA_022559845.1. Classification (NCBI taxonomy): domain Eukaryota; kingdom Viridiplantae; phylum Streptophyta; class Magnoliopsida; order Alismatales; family Araceae; genus Amorphophallus; species Amorphophallus konjac. Next base: position 223,456,665 of record CM040124.1, read on the forward strand.
CCCTCCGGAGTCTTCAAGCTCGCACGAGGGATCATCTTCCGGCTTGATGGCTGGTCTGCCTCTGGAAATCGGGCAGGTGAGGCGGGAGCCCGTCTCCAACTGTAGTGAGTTGGGGGAGGCCGAGGTGAGGAAGCTGGAGCATCGCTTTTGCTTGCCTCTCAGGTACAGCTTTGCTGCCGCCGCCCCGTATGAGACGAGTCTGGACAGCCGTACGGGGCACATTTGCACTTTCCTTCTGGCCTGGAAGAGTGGGTTTCGCCTTCTCTTCATCTGGCGCCGTCTGTGGGAAACGCACGAAGAGCCGAGATGGTGAGAAGAAGCTCAGGGAGGAGATCCGCCGTCGAGAAGGGCAAGGCCGTGGTGGCGGCAGGAGATGGCCCCTCTAGGGCCTCACAGAACCCTCCCTCCAACGCCAGCGTCCCCACCAACGGACCGCCGCCCCCTCCGACGACGACGGGGGTACCCCCCAACGGTGGCGACGAGGTCTTCTAGGCCCTCAATAAGAAGTTTGACGTCCTCGTGGAGCTCATGAGGGCCCAGACGGCAAGGGATGCCAGGTCCCGCGCCCCGTCCGGGAGCCCCCCCCCCCCCCCCCGAAGTGCGTCCCAGCATACCGCTGGGGGCCGCTTCACCCTCCGTGGTCAGCAGCTCATCCGCAACAACGTGGGAGGACCCTCGCAAGCTCCGCCCCCGGAGCAAGAGGCTTCCTCCACGCCCAGAAAAGGGAAACAGGGGGCGAGGCCTCCACGCCCGAGCACCGGCGGTCCTGAGGATCGCCACGACGCTCCCCCCAGTCCCACGGCACGACCACAGCCGGAACATTCCCTCCGGCTGAGGGACTTCGAAAGACGTTTTACAGAGCAAGAGCGCGCCCTCCGCGCCGTGCAGAAAACCTCTTTCCCGGAGGATGAGGGGAAATCTCCTTTCTCCGAATACATCTTGAAGGCAGAGGTGTCTCCCAGAACCTCCATTCCGACCTTCAAGCTCTATGATGGCTAGGGCGACCCAGCCGACCACTACGACAGCTTCGACGCCCTGGTGACTCTGCATGGAACTCCGGATCCTATTAAATGTCGAGCCTTTGCGGCCACTCTGGTCCAAGGCGCTCAGGCATGGTTCCGGGCCCTCGCCCCTGGGTCCATCCGGGACTTCAGGCAATTCGGGCGAGTCTTCAAGGAGAGCTTCGCCGGAAGTGCCCCCCCAAGGTCAGTAGCGGGGCTCCTGGCCCTCAAACAGGCGCAAGGGGAAAGGCTCCGGGCTTATGTCCACCGATTTAAATCGGAAGCCCTCAGAATTCCCCGCCTGGATGTGGCCTCGGCCACAACCGCTCTGACCGGGGGCACCCGGGACGAGAACCTCCGCCGCGAACTTGTCCTCCACCCTCCCTCGACCCTTGCCGAGCTAGTGACTCTGGCACTGCGCCACGCCGAGTGCGAAGAAGTACTCAGCGCCTGCCGAGACACAACCGGCTAGGGTCGGGAGGGGGACAATAAGCGAGCCTCCTAGTCAAACCCTGGCTCGGGCAAGAAGCGCGATCGGGAAGGAGAGCGCAAGAGGAAGTATGAGCTGTACACCCCGCTTACCGCACCAGTCTACGAGATCTACGAAGACATCAAAGACTCGGGACTCCTCCGCCGGCCCGAACCGATGAGGTCAAAGAACCGCAAGCACGACAGGCATTGCCTGTTCCACGGCGACCACGGGCACCATACCGGCGACTGCCACCAGCTCCAGGATGAGATCGAGCGTCTCATCCGTCAGGGGCACCTGGCCCAATTTTCAGCCGGGCGCAAAGAAGACCGGGACGCCGCCGAGGAGATCGACAACGCCCCCCGAGTGGTCCACATCAACGTCATCTCCGGAGGAACGGCGTCGGGCGGTGACACCAGCCGAGGAAGGAAGCGTCATGCTGAGCGGGCCAGCCAGGTCTTAGAACCCTCCAGCGGCCCGCCGAGGGAGCCCCAGGTCATAGTCTTCTTCGACCAAGACCTGGAAGGGCTGAAGACCCCGCATGATGATGCCCTCGTTATCTCGGCCACAATAAACCATTGTAACGTAGATAGAATTCTGGTTGACAATGGGAGCGCCCCCGATGTATTATCTTACGACTGTTTCCTTAAGATGGGGGAAGACCCATCCAAGCTCCGCCCGATCCGAACACCCCTTTGCGGGTTTAACGGCCTAGCCACCTACCCCGAGGGAGCCCTAAGCCTGCCGGTCACCATCGGCACCCCACCCAAAACCGTTACGGTCATGGTGGACTTCATAGTGATTAAGGGTATGATAGCGTACAACGCCATTTTCGGCCGGAAAATCCTCAGCCGGATAAAGGCCGTACCATCTACCTATCACCAGAAAATGAAGTTTCCCACCAAAAATAGGTTGGGGGAAGTCCGAGGTAACCAGGCCACGGCCAGTAGGTGCTACAACATCTCGGTGGAAGCCTCAAGGCCGGACGGGGGAGACAAGGGCCCCAAGGGAATCGAAGGGAAGACCGTAACCGCAGAGCCCGGTGGCGAATTGCTAACGGTATTCCTAAACGATGACCCAGCCCTCGGAGTAAGGATCGGAGCCGACCTACCACCCATGGAACAGGAGCAATACGAGAAATTCCTTTCTGAGTACGTTCAGGTCTTCGCTTGGTCCGATGATCAACTCCCTGGCATACCAGAGAAGACCATGATGCACAAGCTCAGCCTCGACCCTACCGTAAGGCCCGTACAACAAAGGAGAAGGAAGCATGCGCCCGAGAAACAGGCGATCATCAAGGTGCAGGTCACCAAGGAACAAGAGACAGGCCTCTTCAGACCAGTCCTGTACCCTACGTGGCTAGCCAATGTCGTCTTGGTGCCAAAAACTACAGGCAAATGGCGAATGTGCGTGGACTTCACCGATCTGAATAAGGCTACCCCCAAGGACTGCTATCCGCTACCGAGCATCGACCAATTGGTTGATTCAACCTCGGGCAATGAGATACTCAGTTTCCTGGATGCCTATTCAGGTTATCACCAGATCAGAATGAACCCAGAAGATGTCGAGAAGACCGCCTTCATCACCGACTGCGACGTGTACTGCTACACCCGGATGCCTTTCGGGTTGAAGAACGCCGGAGCCACATATCAGCGACTGGTAAATCACATGTTCGAGGGACAGCTGGGTCGGAACGTCGAGGCTTACATTGACGACATGCTCGTCAAGACCCCCAAGGCCCAAGACCACTTCACCGACCTTGCCGAAACCTTCGGCACCCTCCTGAAGTACAACATGAAGCTCAACCCCGCCAAGTGCGCCTTTGGAGTAAAATCAGAGAAGTTCCTGGGTTTCCTGGTCACTCAGCGCGGGATCGAAGCCAACCCTGACAAAGTCCAGGCCATCCTGGACATGCGCCCGCCCACATGCATCAAAGACGTTCAGCGTCTGGCAGGGCGTGTGGCCGCTCTCAGCCGCTTCCTGTCCCGTGCGGCCGAACGATGCTTGCCCTTCTTCAAACTGATGAGGGGACCCAAGCTAGCGTCTGCTACGTTTGCATGGGATGAGGAGTGCCAGACAGCGTTCGCCGAGCTTAAAACGTTCCTGGCTTCGCCACCAGTGCTCTCCAAGCCCGCCCCAGGCGAAGTCCTGCTGCTCTACCTCTCGGCGACGCCATCCACGGTCAGCTCGGTCCTAGTCAGAAATGACTCGGGAATCGAAAGACCAGTCTACTACACCAGCAAGGTGCTCAATGAGGCCGAACGGAGGTACCCCGCAACTGAGAAACTCGTACTAGCGTTGGTTACCTCCGCAAGGCGCCTCCGCCCCTACTTCCAGGGGCACCCCATCACCGTACTAACCGGCGAGCCGTTGAAGAAGATTCTGGCCCACCCCGAGGCCTCAGGGCGACTCGTCAGATGGGCCATTATGCTCGGGGCCTACGACATCTGGTACCGGCCGCGATCAGCAATCAAAGGCCAAGCGCTCGCCGACTTCATTGCCGAAAGCACTATCCCCACCGAGGACAGGCCTCCGACCACGACCGGGCCAACCTGGGAACTGTTCGTCGACGGATCGTCCAATTCGGCAGGCAGCGGTGCGGGGATACTCCTGAGGCCCCCCGAAGGGATAGAGCTACAGTACGCCTTGAAATTCAACTTTCAGGCATCCAACAACGCTTCTGAGTACGAGGCCCTTATCTCGGGAGCGCGCATGGCCCGACTGCTGGGGGTCGAGCGAGTCAGGATCCACACCGACTCTCAACTAGTCGCAGGTCAGGTCAACGGCGAGTATGAAGCTTGGGAGGCACCCATGATCAAATAGCTTCAGTTGGTCCGGAGCCTGGCCCAACAGTTCGAGGAATTTGGGGTAGTCCGGATAGCTCGGGAGCAAAACTCTCGGGCGGACGCCCTCTCTCGATTGGCCTCCTCCCTAGATCCGGAAGGTACACGATCGGTCCTCCTAGAAGAGCTAGAGCGCCCGAGCATTGACATGGAGCTCCTCGCTGTTGACTCGGTCACTCTAAGTGACTGGCGCTCCCCCTACCTGTCCTGGCTACAAGACTCCCAAGGGCCCTCCGACCCTCAAGAAGCCCGCCGAATGAAGTATCAAGCTCGGCGCTTCGTCGTCTTCGACAACACTCTCTACCGAAGATCGTTCTCCGGTCCCCTCCTGAAGTGCCTCGGTCCCAACGAGGCAAGCCGAGCCATCCAAGAGATTCATGAAGGCCTGTGCGGAGCGCACTCAGCCACAAGGCCGCTGGCCAGAATCCTGTTACGACAGGGGTACTGGTGGCCCACCCTGCAGCGCGACTGCTCGGCCTATGTTCAACAGTGCGACCGATGCCAGCGGTTCGACCACTTGGTCCATCAGCCGGCTACGGAACTTGTCACCCTAGCCGAGCCTTACCCTTTCGCTCGGTGGGGAATCGATATCCATGGGCCATTCCCAACCGCCCAGTCCCAGAAGAAGTTCATCATCGTTGCCATCGACTACTTCACCAAGTGGATCGAGGCCGAGGCTACGGCGAGGATCACCGAGATAGTCGTTTGGGGCTTTGTTTGGAAATCGATCATTTGTCGCTTTGGTATCCCCCGAGTGATAGTAAGCGATAACGGTCGGTAGTTCGACTCTCGGTACTTCCGAGATAGATGTGCCGACCTAAATATCCGCAACCACTTCACTTCGGTCGCCCACCCTCAGGCCAACGGGCTGGTTGAAAATGCCAACAAGACCATCTTGAAAGGCATAAAAACCAGACTCGGCAAGGCTAAGGGTAGCTGGCTCGAGGAATTACCTAGCGTATTATAGTCGCACCGAACAACCCCCAGGACGGCAACCGGTGAAAGCCCTTTTCAGTTGGTATATGGCACCGAAGCCGTCGTTCCATTGGAGATCGCCAATCCGTCTCTCCGAGTGATCAGCTTCTCACTCGAGGCAGACGGGCAAAAATTGCTCGAGAACCTCGACCTAGCAGACGAACTCCGAGAGATCGCGAACGTCCGGGAAACGGAGTACCAGCGCCGCCTCACTCGATACTACAACGCCAAGGTCCGGGACAGACGTTTCCAACCGGGGGACTTCGTCCTCAGGAAAGCCGAAGCCTCTCGACCACTAGAGGCGGCGGGCAAGCTATCCCCCAACTGGGAAGGCCCCTACCGAGTGGTCGAGACGCTCGGAAAAGGTGCGTACAGGTTAGCGACAATGGAAGGGGAACCTATTCCTCGGACATGGAACGTAGCCGCACTACGTAAATTCTATTTTTGAAATTGTACAGCAAGATGGACGGAATAAATCCCTTTTCTTTTCATTCCAAACCATTGGTACATCAGATAGGCAAATGCCAGTACATCACATAGCAAAAAGTAAAAATCCGTCAAACACCGCCTCAAGGGGTCATCGCTCGGCTAACTCGGTCTTGATCTCCTCGCGTCCAGCCACTGACTCTGCCTCGTGCAGAAACTGGCTCGGGCAAGAGGTGGTCAAGCCAGTTGCCTCGGGTGGCCTGTGACAAAGGTGACAGAGGGATTGTAGGAGGAAGGTCACCTTTAAACGTTGAGGAAGGCTACCTCCCAAGTTGGCAACAACCAGGAAAAAGGAGCGCCGTGAAGGCCTCCCCCCTTCCAAACTGCCAACTCCTTGGAAGGAAGGAGAGAGCAAGCAGCCCCCGAAGAGTGAAAGAAATGAAGAGCAGAAGAGGGAGAAAGAGGCTGCAGACGGAGGAAGGCTTCGGTGAGGAGGGAGCTTGATACGCCTCCTTCCCTCACACGGAGGGAAGTAACGGCGGGCTCCCCTGATGCCCCCATCCGTCCTCCGCCTCGGCGTCCACCCGGAAGCCACGCTGGAACTGAGAAAGGGCAAGAACCATGCTTTCACACGTTGAAGCCCTCTCCAGATCTGCGCGGCGACCGTCGGACCCGTCTCGTGCACGCGCGGCGACCGTGGGATCCGTTCAACATTACAGGGCAGCGGGAGCTCACCGCTCCCCGTCGTCGACGGCGTCACCCTCCGAAGGATCCTCCATGCTCCGAATACAAGGGCACAACGCACAGTGAAGAGGAAGGAGCGAGGAAAGACTGTTAGAGAAAATCCCAAGCAGTGAAGAGGAAAGGGCGCCTTTCGGTCCTTCTTATAGGCCAAAGGAGGCTACACGCCTTAAATGACCCCCCCCCTCCTCGGAAACACGCCAAAAGATTTCTCCCCTAAACAGTCACCTCCAACTCCTCGTCCCCCGCCCTAGCGGGATTCACGAAGCGGCCTGACATTCAAAGCATGAGGAAACGGACAGACGCCTCGTCAAAAGCCTACCAAAACTGCATGCGAATACCACGCAGGGCATATCGGCACCTCCCAACCACTCAAGATCCGCCAACCAAATCACGGCAAGGATGGTACTCAAACAGAGCAAGTCATTTATTATCACACCAAAAGGAAACCCTCTACAAAGAGGGAAGAAAGAAAAAAAGGGAAGGAGGCAAAGTACATCAGGCCTCGGGCCCACTTTGACATTCGGGAACGGCGGAAGGAGACGCGTCACCCCCGGCGCCTTCGGTGACGGCCGGCACGGACACTGACCTCGCCTGTGCGAGAACTGTCCCGGTCGTGAGCCCTCCCGAAACGCCCGGAGTCGGTGACCCCGATGGAGGCGACCCCTCCGAATCTCCCCCGACCGACGAGGAAGAGCTGGAAACTGACTCATCCGAGTCATAACACTGGCCGAATGGGAACTCGATCGCGGAGTTTTGCTCATCGGCGTAGTCCACCGCCCGGCAATAGCCTTGCTTGAACCCCTTTCGAGCACCCCGATGTAATGCTACCTCGTAGTAGGGTAGGGCGGCTTTCATCAGGTCGGCCGAGTAAGCATCCGAGCTCCTGTAACGCTCGATTGCCTCCACCTCGACCTGCCCCGCCCTTCCGGCAAGCTCGACCCGAGCCCGCTCCGCCTCGGTCGCGCGCTCCTCTGCCCGGGCCCGGTCCGCCTCAGCCTCAGCTCGGAGACGCTCCGCCACCTCCACCCAATCTAGCAGCTCGGCGCGTTCGAGCTCCCAGCGGTTGTCTAGCTCGAGGCGACGCAGACACTCCTCCTCAAGGAATCGGCTTGTCCTCTCGAGAGACTCTCGAGTCTTGGCGAACTGTTCGGCCAGCACCCCGGCTTCCAGTCGGCTCGCCCGCGCCACCTCCCGGAACGCGGAGAACTCCTGCCGGAGCCCCTCATGCTCCCCCTTGAGTCGGGCCAGTTTCCTCTCGCAGCCCCCAAGGGTCCAGGCAAGTTCCGACCGCTCCGCCTCCGTCCGGGCGTGCACCTCCGCCATCAAAGCCGCCGACCGAGCTATGACCAGGCCGCCCTCCATCAAGACATCAAGGATCCGGGGGGGTATTGCGCCTTTCTCCCCCCTTCGTCCTTGCGACAATCGACCGGCAGACCCGATATAGGTCGCCCGTAATGCCGAGCCTTTCCAAGGGCTCCGACAGAGGGGACCGCTCCGCCCGGGGCACCCCGCCAGAAGACTCCGCTCGAGTGACGGAACCAACCGCCTCTCGCGCCACGGTCGGTTGGGGTTGCGACGCCTCCCCAGGTGAACTCCCAACCTCGACCGGCGCCGCGGGACCGACCGCACCGGGAGCTCCAAACACCTGGGGCTGCAACGCCCTAGCGGGCGAACCCCCAGCCCTGCCTGTCTCGGCCCGCACCTCACCGACCGAGACATCCCCGCCTTCGGCCAATCCCCCGGCCTCGGCGCCAGCTACTTCGACATCGGCCCCCTCTGCCTCCGTGGGGGGGAGAGCCGACCCATCGCCGCCCTCTGATGGGCCCCCGGTCTCCTCGGCCCCCTCTCGCCTGGCAGGTGGGGGAGCTAGCCCCAAGAGGTCGGCCCCATCTTACCCCCGAGAGGGGAGCGCCGCCGAGCCGGAGTCGCCCCCGGCGGTAGGAGGAAGACCTGCCTTCTTGGCCCGTTTCTTGGCCTACACGGCCTCCCGCAACTTTCCCGCCATGGGATCCTTGTGCTTTGTACCAGTCGGCCGTGAAGACCCCGCGGGAGCCACCCCCTTGCCCTTATATCGGGCTTGGGCGCAACTCGTAGAAGCATCTGGTTCATCGGCCGCCGAGTCATCTCCCAGATCAATAACCTCAGAAGTTTCCTCCAGAGGTTCCCGCCTAACGTCTGCCACAAAGGGAGAAGACCCGATCAGGAGAAAAAAGTAACTACCATCCCAGGAGAAGAGCCTCGAGAGCGGTACCTTTCAATGTCAACCGCGTAAGCAAGCACCGTTCGATGTTCTCCGGCGTCACCAGCTCCTCGGTCGACTGACGGTTACCCAGCAGACGAGCGGCCTGCCACTCCACGTGGGGAGGGAACTCCTCTGGGCGAGGGGGGAGATTCGGATGAAAATTGGGCGAGATCGGACATCTCCAAAACTCGTCCGTCGCCTCCGCCTTCACCCAAAAGAATTGGGTCTTCCACCCCTTGTGCGAGGAGTCCTTCGTAGCGAGGGAGATGCAACTCCTGTTCCTCCTTGCCAGGATGAAGTAAAAGCCCTTCCCCGTCGACGGGTGCGCTTTCAACTCGAAAAAATAATGAAAGAGGTCCAAGGAAGGAAAAATATCGTGCTGACGACAGAGAATCCGAAAGGCGGAAAGAAGGAGATATGAGTTGGACACCAACTGAATAGGCGCCAACTGGAAAAACTCGAGAAGCTGGAGTACAAGAGGCTCGAAGGGAAGGCGGAACCCACTCTTCCAGGCCAGAAGGAAAGTGCAAATGTGCCCCGTACGGCTGTCCAGACTCGTCTCATACGGGGCGGCGGCAGCAAAGCTGTACCTGAGAGGCAAGCGAAAGCGATGCTCCAGCTTCCTCACCTCGGCCTCCCCCAACTCACTACAGTTGGAGATGGGCTCCCGCCTCACCTGCCTGATTTCCAGAGGGTGACCAGCCATCAAGCCGGAAGATGATCCCTCGTGCGAGCTCGAAGACTCTGGAGGGGAAGGAAGTTGCCGGACCACCTCTGCGGTTATCCTCGCCAACTCCTCAAACACCGCCGCAAGGCTCTGCGCCTCCACTGTGCCCTCACGGCGCATCAAGGAGCCCCAGAAATAAAGAAACTAAGGAAAGCCCAAAACCCTGAGAAGCCTAGAACGACGAACAGTGCCCAACGCCTATAAAACCCTGGAGGGAGGCGGCGCGTCGTTTCGTGCTCCGAGAAAAGGGGGGCCCCTTCAGTTCAAATCCGTCAGGATCATCATTACGGGCCCAGGCGACCACTATACGTGGCTCCATCACGCCAACAGAATTCCGCCCACCTGAGCCACGCCGGTCCAAAGCCTCAAAAACTACTCGACCGAGCCTCCATGGCTCGGGAGTAGGAGGGGGACAAGTGGAGAGGGGGATTTCTGTAGCCCACCCAAAGAGCAGCCCAACTAGACCCAACAGGGTCCAACGAGGCAAGCCCACCCGGGTGACAGCCCACAGGGCCCACTCAGGGAAGAAAAGCCCAATAAGAAAACACTCGAGGAACCAACTCTCCCCGGCGGCCTCTAGGCTCGGAGGGCCCGAGTGATGGTCAGGTCATAAGGAAGGTCCGGCCCAAGCCGTTTCCCCGCCCGGGAGAGATAGGCATTAGCCGACCTATCCGACCCCTCTTCCACCGAGCTATGCTCATCACCCGGACAGGGCGGGCGTTTCAGGAGCTCTGCCAGACCAAACATCATCCGTTCAAGAGTCCCCAACGCATAGGGGAGCCAGGGAACCGCCGGACTTAAAGACGATAACGTCCCCACGATAAGGCCATGAAAGCCCACATCAAGGACGTAACTCCCGCCGGAGACCCCTCAGCTTGTTGGACTCCTGAAGGCGGCACACTATTTAAACCAGGGCTACCCTCCGACGGAAGAAGAGAGCCATCCAGGTACTCATAGACCCAAACTCCTAAGCAATCCGCTTCACCCTCTAGTGGAGAGGAATCTCGCGCGCTAGCTTTTCTCCTCCCCATTATTGCTTCCACCATAGCTCTACTGACTTAGCCATCGGAGGGTTTTACCCCAGGGAAGCCCCCTGGGCCCTCTGATACGTTTCCCTATCTTACAGTTCATCTTCAGGTGATCCACAGCCCGCTCAGGATACAAGCGCGAGATTTTGCCTCTTCAAGTAGTATTGCTAAGCTGGGAACGTCAGAGTCAAGATACCGTCCGCAACCACAGCGTGCGGATAGAACCGTCCTCCTCGTGACATCCCAACTTAACGGCCTATCCGAAGGTTAGGTACATGAGCCTGGACCATCATCGTTTTTGTTGAAGGGGAACATCAGATCCGGGGACACGTAGATAACCTGCCGGCTCTTGAAATAATATAACATAATACCATATAATTAATGCAATAAGGGATTAGGGATAGAAGGCCATACCTGACTTACCTGTGCAGGCGAAACGGCGAGACTGGAGGAAATGATGCTGCATAAGCTGGTTAAGAGATAATTTCCAAAGAAAATATCAATATTCACGATCTAAATACACCATCCAGATAAACGGCCTTATAAGTAGCCGTGCAATATTCCAAATGGCTCTATGTTAACCGTGTATACCTGACCTTTAAACGATTCTAAAGGGGCCGGTTGCCAGGGATGAACAGTCCACATAATACCGTTTATGATAGAACGGCTCTATAAGAACCGCTCGGGCCTGGAATTTCAATCGACTTAAAGTTAACGGTCACTAGTCGTGTACGGCCAAATAGGAACCGCCCAACGAACAAACGGTCTAACGATAGACCATCCTTCTCTGTAACCTCGAAAAACTAAAACCCCCTCGTCTCCCTCCACCGTAACCGACAGTGGAAGGGACGAAGGGAGCCAAAAGACCCTCGTTCTCCCATTCCCTCACTCTCTCTTCTGCAAACCCCCCCCCCCTTCTCTAAGCCTTAAGCCCTTCTCTCAAACCCTCCCCGTCTTCTCGATGACACGGATGAAGCACCAGGCGGCCAGGCCACCGGTCGCCGGTGAGAGTTCTCCGCCGCCGCCGCCGCAACCGCCACCACCGCCGCCGTCCGAGGAAGGAGGGACGCCCGGAGTGACGATGGAGGAGCTCGCCATCGTCGCCGCCGAGGAAGAGGCCCCCCGCCGGAGAGCAAGAGCTTGCCGGAGAACAAGTACCGACGAGGGCGGCCAAGAAACCCCGCGACCCCGAGGTAGGCCTCCCTCCCTAAATTTCATTTTTCATTCAATTTCCATTAGTGCATGCCAGTTTAGAAACCTTTTTAGGGGGGTCTAGGTGTTTAGGGGTTAGTTAGGGAGCCACGGCGATCTCCCCAGCCGGCTGGGGACGTTCACCGACATCGGGGACAACGACGGTAGAACTGTTCAACAGAAACCGCCCGCACCGAACAATGCGGTCCACATAGGACCGTCCAAATTTACACGGCTTAGGAAACGCCGTTCAAACCCACACAGCAAACGAACAATCTTGAACAGACACGGTGAGGGTATCACCATTCAAACAGTAAACGGACCGCATTGGTCCGTTCAATCATTCAACCGAGGCAAAACAATACGGTCCCCATAGGACCGTCCACAAGTCATGCGGACCAAGGGGGACCGCTTCTCCTTAGGAAGATGGGCAGGCAGAAGGTTCGAGGTAATCCGTCCAGGACAGGAACGGTTAAGGGTAGCCCGTGCAAACACAGAACCTGAAGAATCAGAACGGTTGGAAGGGGACCGCTCAATTGACGAGCGGTCAGTGGATAACCGTTCTTCAAACTAAGAATTAGATATTGAGAATTTTTATTTAAACGAATCAATATGCAAGACTAAATCATTAATATGAATGAAATGAATGCAGGGGAAGTGTAGGACCCGCACCTCGTGGCTGCAGGTCCGTGCAGTGTACTTGGCGCTGCTGGACTTCCAGAGGGAGCGGTTGACCGCCATGCGGTTCGCCCCCTTCCTGAGCATTGAGGTGTGTCGCTTCGACGCGGCTCTGCTCTACGCCCTACACGACCGCTGGGATCTAGTGAGTCACGCATTCCTTTTCCTGTGGGGCCACATGGTCCCCACGCTAGAGGACGTGGCCAGGCTCATTGGCCTACGCGTGCATGGGTCACCGGTCAGCGGGGCTACCTTTCCTTACTACCGGGGGATGGCTCGGGAGTTGCTCAGCTTACAGCTGCGGCGCCCCGAGAGGCAGTCAACCCTCCTTCTCCGGGCTGCTCTCCAGGACAGCCTGGGTCTACGACGTGCGGGAGTTGCGGTCGGGGAGCGACCGGAGGAGCACTTGGAGCGGCTCGTGGGGCTGGCGAGGCCGAGAGTTGCCGCAGGACCGGGACCTGAGGCGGACAGAGTTCTACGACGGTTCCTGATGCTGCTGTTCGGACGGCTTCTCTTCTCCACGCGGGCGGACGTGATGAGCTGTAGGTTCCTTCCCTTCCTCCAGGAGCTTGAGCACGCGGGTGACTACGCTTGGGGAGCAGCAGTTCTCACTTTCCTGTTTGACACGCTCAGTTCGACGGCACGTCGGATGATGCTTGGGGGCTTATCCCCCTTACTTCAGGTACAACTTTCTACCCTAGACTCGGTTATGCTATCCTACATGCTTGCTGAATGCTGACACAACCTTGTGATGCAGGTGTGGGCCTACGTGCGCCTACGTGGACTAGGTAGGGGTGAGGAGACCCGTCCTGGGCTCCTGCCGATCGCACGGAGGTGGACAGCACCTCGGGAGATGACAGCCCTGAGACGACAGGTCCGGGAGCTGCAGGAAGACCTGGACACCCTACCGTATACCTCGGTATGCTTCTAAACTCAGACTCCTTAGTTAAATGCAATTCTTTCATGATTATGATGCTGATGCAGTTTCCTATCTTTTACAGGTGCGGTGGACTCCTTATACGGAGGAGAGCCCGGAGGGCCAGCCGTGGGTGACCGAGGCCTTGGCCTTTTCTGGCCGGGACATGTGGCTTCACTGCATGAATGTGGTGGAGCCACTGTACTTCAGGTTGGTGATGAGGACCATCGGGGTCCATCAGCCGGTTGTTGAGTTCCCTGCGCCTGAGAAGGCGGGGGAACGGGTGACGAGGACGACCCGGGGACTCCGCGAGGCGTTTGATTGGACAGCGAGGAACGCCGAGCAGGTCACCGACTGGACCGCGCGTGGGCGAGTGGTGACCGCCCGGGCAGAGAGCGACAGCGCGTACTACACTGCATACGCACGGCACTACCGGGACCAGGTGTTCTGGGGCGCCCACCGACCGGTACGACTTCTAAACTTAAACTTTGTCTATTATGCTTATGATGATGCACTGACACATGGACTTTTAAATGTAGGTCGACCCCGCAGGACGAGTGGCAGAGTTGCAGGGACTCCTGCACTCCACCATCCGGGAGAGAGACGAGGCCCGACAGGCCCTGGCCCTACTGGTGAGTTTTCTAAACCTTAGACTCATTAAATTATGCAGTTCTATATGGTTATGCATGCATGTGACTGACTTGGAGTATTTGAATGCAGCGAGCCGAGGGGACTCAGAGGCAGGGACCAGACGCTCCTTCTTCTTCCTCCGCCCAGACCCCGGCAGACCGTACCGAGCGGGAGGCTGACTTTACCTGGATGGTGGAGCGGGCCAAGGCGGCCGAGGTGGCACTTACGGAGAGGGTCCGCCCTTCTAACTTCCTTTATGCTTATGAACGACATGCTTATGCAACTGACTGACAAGTGATGTGTGGATGCAGACATTGGAGTTGACCCACCTTCGGATCGAGTTGGAGCGGAGCCGAGCAGCGGCTCGAGAGAGGTAGCTCGCGCGCGGGCGGAGGCCGCACTGAGCCGACCGGCAGACACAGTGGAGACCGCACTCCTCCAGGCCGAGCTAGAGCGACTCCGGGCTGGTGCGGCCGAGGCTGAGTGGTATCGGACCGAGGTGGCGGAGTTACGCGGGGAGCTACGAGCGTATAAGGACATCAGTCGACGCTCGCGCAGCGGGACCCCGAGCGTCAGCCACGGTACACATGGTTCTGTTAGGAGCTACTTCACAGGTTCCTCCGGCCAGCGGAGTGTTGGATCGAGAGGACGGTCAAGCTAGAGGGGGAGGGGGTGAATAGGTTGACCTTATAAAAATTATAATAGAGCAATTTGAATCAGAAGCACCACACCTAGATGATTAATTGAAATACTGAATCAAGCCAATCAGAGAACGTGCCTATCATGCATCTAGCGAGGAACAGATTGCGAAGATAAAACCAAACCACACAAGAGACCGCAATTTTAAGGTGGTTCGGTCACCCAATGGAGACCTACGTCCACCTCCCCACTCAACTAGTGAGGAACCCTGCTGAGCTTCACAGCTTTGCTAAACCGAGGAAGTAATTCCTCTACACTGTTGACTACCCCAACAGAAAACAACGAGGAACAAATCCTCAGATCCGCTGTCAAACAGCTTGAGAGCACACAGCCTTAACACCCCTGATCTCAGCACAGCCCGCTGAATCAGAATCACCCTCTCTTCACTAAATACAGTGAAGGAGAGGAATACAGTGTTCAAAAACAATAGAAAACTAAAAGATAAGAAATCAAACTTCAGCACTTGGACGCAGCGGAATTTAGATCACCAACAGAGAGATCCATGTCCATACGCATGAGCTTCGATCCTTGAATCTCCTCCGTCTGGAATGTAGAAGTCTTGGTGGCGCGATGATCTTCTGATCTAGTTCTTTAGCAGCCTTCGTCCAGTTCTTCTCTGAGCCTCTCTCGTTCTGCTCTTTGCCTATTTCATTCTACTACCCTTTTTCCTCTCACGTATGTTTTGTTTTCTTCTCGGGTGATCCTATTTTTTGGTCTTCTCGCGCACAACATAGTTCACGTGAGGCAGGCGGGCCACCACCCTGATTTTCAGGTTATCCTTATGATTGCTCATGTGGGGAACCTTCTGGAGTGGTAGAAGCTACGAGACCTTATCCGCTTTTGGCTGATGTGGCAGATAGTGACTGAAGGTGGGATCCACTTATCGGCTCTGCAACTTGGATTAGATGGCGTCGACCCTCTTGCCCCAAGGAGTTAACGCACCCTTCTTCAAGCTTCAGGTTTCATGCTGAGTGCGTTGACGCAGGATGCAGCTGCGTCCACTCATTAGTTGCGCTTTAGTCAGTTGTGACAATCCATCGTACTGCAGCGTCGACTCATCGAACTGCAGCGTCGACGCTGCCAAGGTACTCCAGAGGCTACTACAAGGAATGCTTGAACTGCTGCGTTAACGCTGCTTGATCAAGGTGTTGACGCATCAGAGTATACCAGTAAGCCATTGGCTTTCCCTTCGTGACTGCTGCGTCGGCGTAGCTCTATCTTGGCGTTGACGCAGTGGAACAACTTGTGACGATATTGGTGAAGACTTCTTCGACTGCTGCGTGGACGCTGTAAGCTCCCAGCGTCGACCCTATTCCTTTCTAGCACAAGGATGAAATCAAGTGAAAGCATTTATTGAATCAAACTTTAATTCATCATTGAATCGAAATACATCATTCATATCTCATGGTGGTCATCATCAAAACCAGGGGCACAACAATCTCCCCCTTTTTGATGATGGCAACTATGAGTTGAATGCCATTCATAACATTGCATCTAAACAGTCAAGGTTCAAAGTAACAGGAAATCAAATCATTGACTAAATCAAAGTATAATTTTGTCAATCATTCAAGTTCAAGAATTTACATTATAGAACCAGACAAAAAGAAAGCATTCATTCAAGTTAGTCAGTATGATTGATGCAGATGCAATGTACTTTGGTCAAGTTTCCAGCTTGACTTCATGATTGATGCATTCATAACATCCATTCTCCCCCTTTGACTTCATCAGAAAGGGGAGGAAACTTGACAGAGCTATCTTAAGAGTGGAAGAAGCGGTTGTATCTTCTGGCAGAAGGAGGTTGTTGTTGCTGACGAGAGGATTGCCCTTGAGTAGTTGTCTGGCGAGGCTGCTGCTGGCCAGATGGATCTCTGGCTAGTAAATCTCGGATATCCTGAGATAGTTCACCCAGCTGATGACTTACAGTGGAGCATATACTGTCAATGGCAGAAGGGAGATCAGCTGTGATAGAGTCCTTGTTTTGAAACTTGTCCCCAATTGACTGAATTGCTGCAGTCACTTTATCAATCTTTTCTAGCATTGCTTTGAGACATTGGGGAACTGCATTGATAGGACCTTTGATGGTTTCAATGGCTATCCTCACATCAAAGCATAAATCAGTAATCTTGGCAAGGGATTGAAAAAATGAAGCTTGATTACTGTGCATATCATTCACCAGTGTAGATAACTTGTCAAGAAGAGATGATATGTTCTGCAAGACTTTCCTTGTAGCTTGGTCAGATAACATCTTGGTGAGTAAGAATTTTTGCCACTCAGATAAGACAGAGACTTCAAATTGGATAATTCGAGAAGTCAGTTTGTTGAGATGGTAATTTGTAAACTCCATTAGTTTGTCCATTTTTGCATCCTGACGTTGCAGCATCATAGTCATGTGTGCAAACATCTCTTCAACAGTGGCTGGAGGTGGAGCTTCATCAGAAGTTGGAAAAGGTCTTCTATAAATTCCAATAGCTCCAGTCATAAGGGGTTCCAATGTAGGTGCAGTGCCACTGGGTTGCCCAGTTTCCAGCTGAGGGCTTGATGATCGAGCAAATGGTTCCTCAAAACCATGCTCTTCTCTTGGTGAACTACCCTCTTGTCTGTCTTCTCTCACCACAAGAGGAATTGGTACATCTGTTCTGGTTGCGTGACTAGCATCCACAGTGCTTGTCCTTGATGCCTGACCTGTTTGCTGACTAGAAAGAGTTCGAACTGGCTTACCATCAATAACTTTAAAACCCATAAATTTCTGAATATAAGAAAGTGTGTAAACATTCCCTTGAGGGATGATTATTTTCTTCTCAGAACCAAAGTCTACTCCCACTTTTCGAAAGATGGCAGTCAAGGGAGCAGCATATGGAAGTGTTCTGGATTGTGTCAAGCATGACCCCATGGTTTGAATAACTACATCAGGTAGGGAAACATGTATTCTCTTCAGCATACAGTAGAGTAGAAATCTCTGCATTTCAGTCACCCTTTCCCTACCACTGCTCTGTGGTGTGATCATTGATGTGCAAATGTGGTGGAGCAGTCTATTCAATGGAGGGAATTGATTGGCTTTGAGACTGGACAAATAAGTTTCCCTGACATCGGAAGGATCACTCGGTTTATCAGTCAGGAGAGCATAAGCTTCATGCTCATCATACTCAAAGCTATGTAGTTGAACTCCATTCTTGGGGATTTTCCAGGTTTTGGCAAACAATTTATTGGATAACTCAAAACTGACATTCCGGACAGTTGATGTGAGTTTTGGAACTTGAGGTTCATATTTCAAATTTTTGTAGAACTCTCGGACCAGGGTGGGGTAATATACCTTGTGGGTTGTAACAAAGGACCACCATCCCTGATAGTCCAAGGTAGGAAACAGTTCCGGAAAAACGTCAAGCATTTGATGGTCGGTAGCAGCAATATACCGGGAAATAAGAACCTTCAGAGGTTCGTCCACAGTGACAATAAGTGAGCTGGCCGCACCTTTCTGTCCCGTTGCAGCACTTGCAGATGAACCCTTCTTGTCTATCCTGACATCAGATTCCCTTCTCTTTTTGGTTGGCGGGCTCGGAGCGCGTGGACGCATCTCTTTCCGCTTCCCTTTATCGTGAGCAGCTTTGGAGCAGGGCTCCAGATTGTCTTCTGCTGATGCTGAGCTTCTTAGATGATCCTCTGCCTTCTTCTTTCCTTGTGAGTAGAGGTCGGAGGAGCCATGGCTGCGGGATGAGGAATAATGAAACAGGAAAGGGTTTGGGAGAGCTCGGAAGATAGAACGACAAAGGCTTTCAAAGGAAATGAAGACGAACGGCGGTCACGTTCCGCTTTTAAAGGAGTTTCGAAACCCTTTTTAGTGAGCGGTTCAGCCGGTTCAAGTCCGCGAACCGGGAAAAGTAAAAGTGGTTCTGGAAACGTTGCGTTGACGCCAAGGGATACAGCGTCGACGCAGTGAAGCAGAAACAAACGAATATATGCAAGAAGAGTAGCAAGAAGGTCATCTGTACAAGGAATTTCTTAAGATGCTGAGATATGGAGTAGAGATGCTCATAGTCAAGGATTTTTAAGTATTGCAGATCAAGTTCCCATGAGAGAGATGTGTAAAAAGGCTCCAATTCAATTAATGATAAAGAGAAGAAATAATCTTAAAGCATTGAATTAAGAAAAATATGAACCACCAAAGGCACCTGCCTGGAGAAAAAGAGGAACTCTTTTCACACTAGAACCATTTTCATTTTTGTTCCTTATATTTGTCAATTTCAAGTTGCCTTTTGGAGAGAGAGAGAAATTTAACTGGCATTGATAACAGACCAAGTTGAATAACGAGCTTCAGATCAATCACACTTACATGTTTTCATTATTTTTCACATTTGCAGTATTTTCAACTTATTTTTATGTTTTCATTTACAGTCAAGTATGGCTAGCCTTTTGACACGGGTACACATGTTTATTAGACACCGGAGTCCCCGGTTACTCAGCATAGCAAACTATTCTGCATAGATGGATCAGAGTTGGCAACTTACGTCATGACATGCCTATCAGCACTTCATAGGTGCTTAAAGGTAGTTTCTCAGTCAATAGTTACCATTGCTCTGAAATGGTTTATTTTTCACTTGAAGACAGAGATAGTGGCGCACTTCATGACTTGCTCTTTAGCACTTCTTTGGTGCATAGGGCTAGTTTCTCAGTGAATAGCCACCATTGCTCTGCATTTTATAACATGTGTAAGAGATTGTTTCTTCAGCGTTTATACTCAATATCTTGGTTTTATTACCAATACAAATATTAAATTCCTCTACACACAGTAGTTTCTTTACTGTTGAACAATATAAGGTTTGAGAGATGACAAGGTCCTGGTTTTATTAAATTGTTCAGCTTTTATTCCATACATAGTGCATTATTGGGTTCAAAAGTTCTTGAATTCAAACACCATAAGAGTTATAGATCTCCTATCATTAGCTTTTCATAGAGATGTTCAGAACATATCTCATACTCAATAGGAATTTTCACTATAACTCCCCCTGAATTTAAGACATCGTCTACATATCTCAGTTCTCTAGAGTTTTTCCCTCATACAAGAATGTCAAGGAGGCTTTATTGAGAGATAAGAACGGAAGGGACGAGATAAATGAACAGAGCAAGTTGATTTGAGATAGGGAAGTCTCCAAAAGAAGAGCATATAACACTGCTGCGTTGACCCAGCCTTATAACTGCGTTAACTCATCCATCAAGGCCGCTCATAGATGGGTTCTGTTTCCGAAAATACTGAACACAGCGTCAACTCAGTCTCATTGCTGCGTCAACTCATTCAACCAGCCAGAGACACTTCACACCAGATTCTCAAAGAACAAGCTGTCTGGTGCGTTAACCCTATTTCCACACTGCGTTAACTCAACCAACCAACCAGCAATAGCAACTCTGCACTTTGTTCATCATTTTGACACCAAGAAGGTAATCTGAAGCTGACTCCCCCTCAGACCATGCATGAATGAAATTATAGCAGCCAATAAAATGAGTATCATGCTGAAACTATATTCATTATGAATTTATTGATGGAAAGATAGACATACCAAGCACAGAAGACTAAGCTCCCCCTGAGTTTATGACATATACACTTCAAACCAAGATAAATTTAATTATTTATATTCTAGAAGATAAGTCAGGCACACAAATCAGGCATCCATATTATAATTGCACAGACCAAGCTCTCTTCTAAGATAAGAGAATCTATCATTATTCAGAGGCTTGGTAAAAATATCGGCCAATTGAGATTGTGATTCAACAAATATGAGTTTAAAATTTCCTTTTATCACTTCATCTCTTAAGAAATGGTGTCTAATTTCTATGTGTTTGGTCCTAGAGTGCTGGATAGGATTTTTGGCCAGGTTTATGGCACTTGTGTTATCACACAATATGGGGACACACCCAAGATCAGTTTGATAATCTTGGAGTTGGTGTTTGATCTACAACACTTGAATACCACAACTCCCTGCAGCGACATATTCTGCCTCTGCAGTGGATAGTGCCACTGAGTGCTGTTTCTTGGAGGCCCAAGAAATCAAACATCCTCCCAAAAATTGGCAATAGCCACTCGTGCTTTTCCTGTCCAGTTTGCATCCAGCATAGTCTGCATCTGAATAGGATACAAGATCAAAAGAACAAGATGCAGGGTACCAAATCCCTAAATCTTGAGTTCCAGCAAGGTATCGAAAGATACGCTTGACAGAACTTAAGTGGGATTCTCTATGATCAGATTGAAAACGAGCACACATGCATACACAAAATTGAATGTCTGGCCTAGATGCAATAAGATAGAGGAGTGAACCAATCATACCTCGATATGTTTTTGCATCAACCTGTTTACCTGTCAAATCTGCATCCAAGTTTGTAGTGGTGCTCATAGGTGTGCTGATTGCTTTCAGATTTTCCATTTTGTATTTCTTAAGCAACTCAGAGATGTACTTTGCCTGGTTGATGAAACATCCTTCCTTGCTCTGAGTGATTTGCAGACCTAGAAAGAATTTAAGCTCACCCATTAGACTCATTTCAAATTCAATGGTCATTAAGCTAGCAAACTCCTCACACATGCTGATTTTAGTGGAACCAAAAACTATATCATCAACATAAATTTGAACCAGAATAATATCTGAATTTCTTACCTTGGTGAACAGAGTTTGGTCCACTTTACCTCTAGAGTAGCCTTTCTCTCTGAGGTACGAGCTGAGTCTATCATACCACGCTCGAGGTGCCTGTTTGAGTCCATATAGAGCTTTGTCCAATCTATACACATGGTTATGATTTTCTGTGCATTCAAAACAAGGGGGTTGTTCAACATAAACTTCTTCCTTTATTGACCCATTTAGAAAAGTACTCTTCACATCCATTTGATGTAACATTATTCCATGACAGCAAGCATAAGCAAGTAATAATCTAATGGCTTCTAATCTAGCTACTGGAGCAAAGGATTCCTCAAAGTCAATGCCAAATTCTTGATTATAACCCTGTGCTACCAGCCTAGCTTTATTCCTAACTACCATTCCATTTTCATTTTGTTTATTTCTGAAGACCCATTTAGTTCCAATTACAGCAAGCTCTTTGGGTCTTGGCACAAGATACCACACCTTTTTTCTTTTGAATTGATGTAATTCTTCATGCATTGTGTTTATCCAATTACTATCCTTCAATGCTTTAGCAACATTTTTTGGTTCAATTTGAGAGACAAGGGCTAGATTATCCATTTCCTCAACACCTCTAAAATGAAATCTAGTTCTAACATGTTCATGCAAGTTACCAATGACATTGGATAAAGGATGATCCCTTAGCATCCTGACATCGGTTAGAGAGTTACCTTCATTTATACCTACATCACCATGGTGGGTTGATTCTGCATGATCATCATTTGGCCTTGTCTCTTCATCTTGGAGATTTTGTTCTTCTTTTTCTTTAAGGAAATTCCCTTCATCTTCATCCCTACATGATTCCTCAATCTTAGAATTTTCATTCATTTCATCAAACACAATATGAGGTGATTCTTCAACAGCATGTGTTTTTAGATTTAGGACTCTGTAGACCCTAGAGTGACTAGAATATCCTAGAAGGATGGCAGGTTCACTTTTAGGTTCAAATTTGTCCAACATCCGTTTGTCATTATTTTGAACAAAGCATTTTGATCCAAAGGCTCTAAAATAAGCAACAGAAGGTTTCTTACCCTTCATTAATTCATATGGAGTCTTTTTGGACTGAGGTCTTACCATTGCCCTGTTCATAATATAACAAGCTGTATTTACCGCCTCTGCCCAGAACTTCCTTGGGAGTTGTCCTTCAATTAGCATAGTTCTTGCCATCTCCACAAGGGTTCTATTTCTTCTTTCTACAATCCCATTTTGTTCAGGAGTTCTTGGAGATGAGAACTTGTGTGAAATTCCTGTGACTCTGCAAAAATCATCAAATTCAGAATTGTCAAATTCTCCTCCATGATCTGACAAGATAGATGAAATGGCAAACTTACCATCCGGTTGCACATTCTTGAAGAATGCTTGAAATTCTTCAAATGCATCATTCTTGTGAGTTAGAAAGAACACCCAAGTAAATCTAGAGAAATCATCCACTAGAACAAATCCATATTTATTTCCACTCACACTAGCTGTTCTAGTTGGTCCAAACAAATCCATATGAATGAGTTCAAAATGTTTAGATGATTGAGTTTCAAGTCTGGACTTAAATGATTTTTTGGTGTGTTTACCTTGAGTGCATGCGCTACAAACTTTGTCATTTCGTTTAAATGATACATCTGGCAGACCTTTCACAATGTTAAACTTTGCTAACTTATGCAAGACACTATAGCTAGCATGCCCTAGTCTGCGGTGCCACAGCCAAGCAAGTTCACTTTTATTCACAGCAAGACACAGATTGTTGTGTGCAGGGTCATCTAGATCTACCACATACATGTTGTTTATTCTTTTTCCAATGAATTTAACTTTTTCAGAACTTGTCTCTAAAATGGTGCAAGTGTGATCATCAAACACAACTTTATTTCCTTTATCGCACAGTTGGCTTATGCTAAGTAGATTATATTCTAAGCCATCAACAAGTAACACATCATCAATGAAATTCGAAGGATTTTTACCTACCTTACCTTTTCCAATAATTTTCCCTTTATTGTTTCCACCAAATGTAACATGACCCCCATCTTTCTCTATCAAGACACAGAATTTTGCTTTATCCCCCGTCATGTGCCTTGAGCAGCCGCTGTCGAGATACCACCTATTATGTATAGCTGCAAGACACTCCTGCAAAACATATTACACAAGAGATTTTGGAACCCAGATATACTTGGGTCCCTTCAAACCATAGGACGTGTTCAGGTAGGATATCAAGCTCTTGGGGATCCATAGTTGCTGTTGAGAGGGTCTTTGATATGGTGAGTTCAATGATTTGACAGACTTGTGATTATTCCTGTGCCATTGATAGTGATGACTCCATGAAGTATTAGGGAAATTTGACTTAAGGACTCTAGATGAATGCATGCTTCTTGGTTGATTGAGAGTTAAGTGCGTAGACCCTTTAGTATTGCTGCGTTGACTCATCCACCTGCCATAACTATCATGAGGGTTCTGGTACATGTACTGCGTTGACTCATGGTAGTGACTGCGTCGACGCATCTGAGTATTTCTAACCGAATGCCCTTTCTGGAAGGCTAGGTGCGTTGACGCCATGTGAGCAGTGCGTTGACGCGGTTGACTTCTACCACGCCTTAATCCTTCTGATCTTCTATAGGATTGCTGTTGGGTTGATGAATCAAATCTAGGATTCCTATATTGACCTGAAGAGGCATATTTGAACATAAATGTGCTTTTCTGTTTGTTAACATTCAATGTTGCCTTCCCTTTCTCATTTCCTTTTTCTTTTCTTATTTCATTAGATTGTTTTGATCCTTTCTCATTCTTCTCATCCTTTTTGTTTTCATCCATTTGCCTCTCTTCAGATGTGTCCTTCCCAGAGACAAATGTCACCAATCTAGCTCCCAGTTCTTTCTTTTTAGTAGGATTGAATCCAAGCCCTTCTTTTCCAAAGTTGCACCTAATTCCCATAACAGCATCAAGGTTGTCTTTACCCTGTGTCATTTTTTCGAGGGATGCTTGTTTGCTTAGGTTCTCTTCCTCTAATTTCTTCAGATTTTCTTGAAGTTTTGCATTGACTCCACAAATGGCCTCATATTTCTCTTCAGCAATTTTCACTTCTTTTTCCAATTTCTGCATTCTTAATTTCAATTCATCATGCATCTTCAATAGAAAATCATTTTCTCTCTTTATTTCAATTAGCTGTCTCTTATACTCATCTTTTTCTTCCAAGTCCCTTTTTAGACAAACGATTTCAGCATCTAGTGTTTTGACTCTTTCATTCAAGTCATCTTCTGGACTGGTTTGAGTTTTCTTTTTCTTTAGATATTTATTTTCTTTTTTAACATCTTCATACTTATCCAGCAATTCGTTAAAAGCTTCTTCCCAATCATCACAGGAGAAGTCTGCAAAGGGAGAGGTTACCTCGACTTGATCATCACCATTTGCCATGAAGCACATTTTCACCTCGCTTTCTTCTTCAGAGGTGCTTTCTTCATCTTCATCTTTTTCTTCATCACTCCAAGTGCTTACCATGGCCTTGGGCTTTTTATTTCTCCACTTTGACTGTGTCTTTTTCACATTCTCAAGACACTCTGACTTGATGTGTCCTTGTTTCCTACATTTGTAGCAAACAACTTTATCAGATTTCTTAGGATTATCTGGCTTGAGTTTTGAGCTAGTTCTTACCTGATATCCTTTATATCTATCAATCTTACCTCCCTTTCTTAAGAATTTTCTGAATTTTCTAGTAAGCATGGCTATTTCACTTGAGTCATCATCAGATGAAGGTGACTGACTATCATCTGAGCTTTCCTTGCTGCTGGAACCAGCCTTCAATGCAAGGGCTATTTTCTTCTTCATGTCCTCATCTGCTCTTTTTAAGTTCAGTTCATAAACCATAAGAGAACCTATTAGCTCGTCTGGTTTGGTGGTGGAAAGGTTCCTTGATTCCTCAACGACCGTGGCTTTGGTATGCCAGATTGGAGTTAGGGATCTAAGAATCTTCCTAACTACCTCATAGTCACTGTAGATCTTTCCCAAACCTTTAAGACCATTCACAAGAAGAGTTAGTCTGGCATACATTTCAGATACACTTTCCTCAGGTTTCATCCGAAAAGATTCATATTCTGAAATTAACATGTTAGCTTTTGTCTCTCTTACCTCTGAGGTACCTTCGTAGATTACCTCGAGTCTATCCCACATTTTTTTTGCGCTGGAGCATGAGGA
This sequence comes from Amorphophallus konjac, assembly GCA_022559845.1. Taxonomy (NCBI): domain Eukaryota; kingdom Viridiplantae; phylum Streptophyta; class Magnoliopsida; order Alismatales; family Araceae; genus Amorphophallus; species Amorphophallus konjac. The sequence continues at coordinate 223,482,060 of CM040124.1, forward strand.
TACACGCGAAAATTCCTTGGGATGGAGTGAGCACTGCATAATGTTCATGGCTTGCCAATTTACGTTTGACTTTCGAATTTGCTCCTTCACCCAGAGTTCTTCATCACCTTCAATTTGGTATGGCCCTTTGCTCACTACTCTCCAGATTTCATGATCATGCGCTCTTAAAAATACTTGCATGCAATTTTTCCAGTACGAATAATTAGTCCCATCAAAAAATGGTGGCCTATTCATTGCGTACCCCTCAGGCATGAGTCCTCTGTTCTCCATTAGTTCTCTCTAGGCTGTGAAACCTTTGCAAGAGTGCCTGGCGCTCTGATACCACGTGTTGGATCGAGAGGACGGTCAAGCTAGAGGGGGAGGGGGTGAATAGGTTGACCTTATAAAAATTATAATAGAGCAATTTGAATCAGAAGCACCACACCTAGATGATTAATTGAAATACTGAATCAAGCCAATCAGAGAACGTGCCTATCATGCATCTAGCGAGGAACAGATTGCGAAGATAAAACCAAACCACACAAGAGGCCGCAATTTTAAGGTGGTTCGGTCACCCAATGGAGACCTACGTCCACCTCCCCACTCAACTAGTGAGGAACCCTGCTGAGCTTCACAGCTTTGCTAAACCGAGGAAGTAATTCCTCTACACTGTTGACTACCCCAACAGAAAACAACGAGGAACAAATCCTCAGATCCGCTGTCAAATAGCTTGAAGGCACACAGCCTTAACACCCCTGATCTCAGCACAGCCCGCTGAATTAGAATCACCCTCTCTTCACTAAATACAGTGAAGGAGAGGAATACAGTGTTCAAAAATAATAGGAAAACTAAAAGATAAGAAATCAAACTTTAGCACTTGGACGCAGCGGAATTTAGATCACCAACAGAGAGATCCATGTCCATACGCATGAGCTTCGATCCTTGAATCTCCTCCGTCTGGAATGTAGAAGTCTTGGTGGCGCGATGATCTTCTGATCTAGTTCTTCAGCAGCCTTCGTCCAGTTCTTCTCTGAGCCTCGTTCTGCTCTTCGCCTATTTCATTCTACTACCCTTTTTCCTCTCACGTATGTTTTGTTTTCTTCTCGGGTGATCCTATTTTTTGGTCTTCCCGCGCACAACATAGTTCACGTGAGGCAGGTGGGCCACCACCCTGATTTTCAGGTTATCCTTATGATTGCTCACGTGGGGAACCTTCTGGAGTGGTAGAAGCTACGAGACCTTATCCGCTTTTGGCTGATGTGGCAGATAGTGACTGAAGGTGGGATCTACTTATCGTGCTCTGCAACTTGGATTAGATGGCGTCGACCCTCTTGCCCCAAGGAGTTAACGCACCCTTCTTCAAGCTTCAGGTTTCATGCTGAGTGCGTTGACGCAGGATGCAGCTGCGTCCACTCATTAGTTGCGCTTTAGTCAGTTGTGACAATCCATCGTACTGCAGCGTCGACTCATCAAACTGCAGCGTCGACGCTGCCAAGGTACTCTAGAGGCTACTACAAGGAATGCTTGAACTGTTGCGTTCACGCTGCTTGATCAAGGCATTGATGCATCAGAGTATACCAGTAAGCCATTGGCTTTCCCTTCGTGACTGCTGCGTCGACGCAGCTCTATCTTGGCGTTGACGCAGTGGAACAACTTGTGACGATATTGGTGAAGACTTCTTCGACTGCTGCGTGGACGCTGTAAGCTCCCAGCGTCGACCCTGTTCCTTTCTAGCACAAGGATGAAATCAAGTGAAAGCATTTATTGAATCAAACTTTAATTCATCATTGAATCGAAATACATCATTCATATCTCATGGTGGTCATCATCAAAACCAGGGGCACAACACGGAGGAACGAGGAGGATGAGCAGCGCCGGCGATGCCGTCGTGACGAGGCGACCTCAGCGATGCCTCCCCCGAAGAGGCACGAGGGTGCGGGAGACAGTGACGGGAGCCAGGGAGAGGGAGCTGCTTGACTTGTTGCACTGGGCCCGTCTTTTGTACATGATGTGACATGATAGTGATGTGCATATTTTTTTGTTTTTTTTCGCTTGCTTTGTGGATGAATGTATGTATGCATGAATGGATGAATGTGCCTTGACTACTAGATAGAGTGAGACAGACGGGGGAGTTTGAGAGATGCGCTCAGCTAGGGCGAGACAGAGGGACGCCGGTTGAGTGACGCATACGCCGACTGAGTGAGATGAGAGACGAACGCCGACTTGAGTGAGATGAGAGACGCACGCCGTCTTGAGTGAGGCGAGAGAAGTACGCCGACTGAGTGAGGCGAGAGACGTACGCCGACTGAGTGAGATGAGAGACGTACACGCTGACTTGAGGGAGGCAAGAGACGCACGCTGACTTGAGGGAGGCAAGAGACGCACGCCGACTTGAGGGAGGCAAGAGACGCACGCCGACTGAGTGAGATGAGAGACGTACACCGGCTTGAGTGAGGCGAGAGTGGTAAGTTGATTGGGGGGCAGAGCACATGGGCGGTTCTTGTATAGCTGTTTAGAGATAAGAGCGGTTCTCCACAGACCGCTCCAATTGGATTGGGATGGTTCAATATAAACCGTAAGAACATTTGAACGGCGGATTGTAGACTGTACAAGTCACTGGACTCGGATTTTCTGAGGGAGATGAACGGTTGATAGTGGGCCGTTCATGAATGTGGACGGTCTATCGTAAGACCGTCCAAGTGGACATCTTGTCTGCTCGAATGGGGACTCCCTGGAGAGTCCCCAGCCCTAGGGTAAGACGTTTTGAACTTATCAAAACCTTATCTTAACCCGTCCTAGACTTAACCAAACCTAATCCTGAAAGGCCCAGGCTTCCTAACAAGTCTTATAAGTAATATAGGGGCCTAAACTCGTAGCTCACACATCCCCTCTCTTTCAAGGCTTGAAATCTTTGATTCTCACTACCAAAACATCATGAAGAGGGCCCTAGAGGTGAGTTCGATGGAGGGGGCACTTTTTGAAGGGCCCAAGTTGGCCAAAAAAAAAAAGAGCGGGAAGTGCTCCAACGGCTGACCGCAATCCCACGACATCTGAGCTCAAGTCCCATGAGAGAGGTAAGCCTATCACGGTACATTTAGTTCAATTTATCTCCTTCCGATTATATTCCTTCCTTTCCCTCTCTTTTGGCCTCCAGCTTCTTCCTGGCGCGAGGCAGTACTCTATCTTGAAGTGGCTGGCTCCCATGGTCCGTGCTTTGCCCCTAGGAGTGACGGCCATCCTTCGATCCTGGCATCTGCAACCTCTCCTAGTGCTTGGTCAAAACTATCCAAAACTTTCCCTTGACTGGCACAGCATCTCAGCTATAGTTGAAATATGGCACCCTCAGACCCATACTTCTTCTTTCCATCATTTGAGGCCACTGTCCTACTAGAGGAGGTGGAGACCTACTTTGGGTTCCCTAGGTCCAAGGTGGGGGAGGAAGACTTGATATGCCATACGGTTGCCCCTATAGACCCGAGACTCATTCTAGAGGGATTCATCCCGGACAGTAGATAGGTTCGTACCTTCGTAGGCCCGCGTCAGATCCATCTCCTTCCCCTCAGCCAGTGGGTAGTGGAACATTGTAAGAATAGGAGTGAGCGGGACGAAGCTATAGCCAAAGCCGCCTCCATTTGTTTATGCGGGGCCCTCTTGTTTCCCTCAATCGACCACATCCTAGAGATGCCCCTTCTTAGTACCATCAGCGGACTGTGGCAGGGACTTTCCATCTCCCAGGCCATCCTTACTTACTTGTACGAGGGTCTTACTTCAGCAGCTTTGGGAGGTCCTCTCTTTGGTTCCATGATCCTACTGGAGTGCTGGTTGGGAGTTAGGATGAAATTCATTCATAGGGAGGAGGTCACTTCGGCGAGCAGGATCTTTGGGAGCCACCCCCTCTTCTTCATAGGTGGCGCATTCAGATTCTCTCCACAGGTCAAGTGCAGGACAGCTGAGATGAAGACCAGGGACGAGTGGCGATTGTACATTAATCGGCTGCCCCTGGACAGGTTCGTGATGCGCCCGGGCTTCCTTCATGACACCACCGTCAGAGTTCGCAGGAGGATCGGCTTGGACTTGAGGCTTGTGAGCGACACTGCACTGGCGATGTACAGCCCACACCGGTGCTACTTACAGGTCGGGCTACCCCGGACGGTTCTACCGGCACTACCCCACCTTCCCGCATTGCAAGCGAGGAGGATCGGCGCGGAGGAGGACGAGCAGGCAGTCAGAAGTGCCCTGATTATGTGGGAGGTGAGCAGGGTACTTACCCCACCGGCCGAGGTGGAAGAGGTCTTGGCGACACGCCAGGCCTATCTTAGTGAGCTAAGAAAGATACGTCCTCGCGGGGATGCCCAGCGGAGGATTGAGTGATTTCCCTTTCCTTGTTGATGATGATTTGTTGGATGAGACTCATGTTTAGACAGTTTGATATATGAAAGGAATAAAGTGGATGAGTTTGATTGAATTTGTGCTTTATGGTTTGATCATGATGTGATTGCATAAGGGGAGAATTGAACATTCATGTGGTCACGAACCGACTGCCCTTCCAATCTGCCCCTGTACACATGCAAACATGAAAAAGATTAAATCTATTTTAGGCTTAGCCTCTTGCCTATAGTAAGTCAGGAGATGACCGTTTTCTTGATTTTTGGTCAAGGGGTTAAGCCTTATCAAATAGGCAAATATCAAAATGTGAAAAATGCAAATGAATGCTATGAATGCAAGAGGGAAACATACGATTTGTGAGTTTTGGAATATTTGATTTTTTTTTTGGGTTTTGAAATATTCAATTTTTTTTGGGTTTTGAACCAGCTCGGGTTTTAATAGCAGGGACCTTCTTATCTTGCCATGGACTTCCCAGGCCCAGCGTGTGCAGGAGAGGGACTGCCTGTGGTCGGAGTCAACTTTGCTCAACGGTGTTTCTACCGAGGCCATATCCGGGGTGGGATTCATTCCTTGGGAAAGTAAAAAAAAAGGATCGAGTGGAAAAGTTGATGACAGGTGTAGAGGTTTTTAGGGCTTTAGTTCTTTCCCAGGACACCCCTTTTTTCAAAGAATCCGGTCTGTTGCGCCGGGGCTTTGTATCCGTTATCGAACCTTCATCCGCTCTAGGCACGCATGCGATCGGGCTCATAACGTTCCGTGGGGAAACTGTACTGCCACTCTTGCCATGCCTAGTTGTATCCTTTTGAGGATTTGGAGAGCTTCGAGCTTTGTGCTTTCGGCCTTATCTTTTGATTTTGCCCCTTTTTCTTTCTTTTTCCTTCTTGCTTTCCTTTTCTTTCTTTGCGGAGTGAGGTCTTAACGGATTGCCCCTATTTGAGACCTCTTTTAATGGGGGGATCTGGGTCAGTTCTCGCCCCCTTATTCACCACTTGCCCCTATCTTCAACCGAGAGAGGGGAAATACAAGGATTTCCACCTTCCCCGAGCATGGCCAAAGGAGAAACGGTGTCGGGTAGCATGAGAGAATACCGAACCATAGGCAATCGTGTAGTGTGTGAGATGCTGGACCTAGGTCCTCCTTTCGCAATCTTGTGGGTTATACCCTGCCATCGAGCCGTTGCTGGTTTTGACTTTATGGATAGAAACGTTTTAAATACAACACATTCCACGGGTTTGGCAATTCTTCACCCTCCATGTTGATTAGACGATACGCGTTACCTGGATAAGCCTCTTTGATTACGAAGGGCCCTTCCCAGTTGGGTTGTAGCTTAGACCTGGGACCTGCTGACCTGATGAATTTACGTTTCAAAACCATATTACCTACTTGGAATTTTCTTTCAATGACCTTCTTTTGAAAATATCGCTAGACACGCTTTTGATATATTGAAACATGATTGGCCGCATTCAACCTTTTCTCGTCTAAGAGTTCCAGTTGGACTAGCAACGCCTCTCGACGTTCGTCAAGATTAAGTTCCTTATCCAGCTGCACTCTTAGAGAAGGGATCAGAATCTTATACGGGAGTACCGCTTCCATCCCATATGTGAGAGCAAAAGGAGTCTGCCCTGTGGGAGTGCAGATGGAGGTGCGGTAAGCCCATAGAGCTTCTATCAGTTTGTCGGCCCAATCAGCAAATTTATGTGATTCGCATGTTTTCTTGATAATTTTAAGAATGGTTTTATTCGTGGCCTCAGCCTGGCCATTACCTTGGGGGTAATATGGTGATGAATGATGCAGAGCTATATTGAATTTCTTAAAGAGGTCCTGGAGTTCTTGTGAGACGAATTGAGGCCCGTTGTCGGTGACGACATCGCTTGGCACTCCAAATCGCGAGATGATGTTCTTCATAATGAAGCGGCACACCGTGGTGGCTTTGATTTCTGCATAAGCTTCAGCTTCCGCCCACTTGGTGAAGTACTCCGTAGTCGTCAAAATGAAGGACTTCTGCTTAACTGCGGAATTTGGATCACCAAGGGGTCCGATAATATCAAAGGCCCACATGGAGAATGGCCAAGGAGCAGACAGGGGGTGAAGAGAAGAAGCGGGAGCGTGGATTTTGTCAGCGTGGATCTGGCACTGAAGACACCTACGGACATAGGTGGAACAATCTTCTTCTAGGTTTGGCCAGTAGTAGCCCTGCCTAAGAATCTTTTTCGCCAACGCATGTCCATTCACATGCCCGCCACACTCACTGGAGTGGGCTGCTTTCACGACTTTCCAAGCCTCTTCGTCATCTAGGCACCTCATTAGAACTCCATTCAGAGCCCGCCTATATAATTCACCAGCAATGATAGTGTATCTCGCGGCAACTCTTCTAATGGCCTTTCGCTGCCCAACGTTTGCCTCTTCCGGAAATGTACCATCCTTGCAATACTACCCAATTTCATAAAACCACGGCAATTCTTCTTCTTCGATGATCTCCTCGAGCTCAGCTAACGATACTTCCTTCACTTCCTCTCTTTCTATCTTCCCCTCTATGGACTTTCGAAGGTTGTCGAACCAGGGATCCTGAAGAGAAGGAGCATCCAGCCGTTGGACCACAATGGTCTCAGTGGCACGACTTAGGGGAAATGATAGGGAAGAAGCGAGCGATGCAAGGGCATCAGCCAAGATGTTCTGAGAACGAGGAGTATGAATGTAGACGAGTTTCATGAATTGCCTAGCCAAGAGCGTGACCAGATCTTGATAGGGTTTAAGCTTAGGGTCACGGGTGCGGTAAGTTGACAAAACTTGGCATAGCACTAATTGAGAGTCTCCTATGATGTTAAGGTATCGCGCGCCCAAGATGTAAGCGTGCTTCAGACCGGCAAGGAGAGCCTCATACTCGGCTATATTGTTAGTGGCAGGAAATGAGAGTTGATATGCCACAGGGATAGTTACCCCTTCCGGAGTGAGAAGAACGACGCCAATTCCGTTGCCCTGGGAATTAAGGGCACCATCGAAATGAAGAGACCAGAAAGGAAGATGAGTGATCACCGCCAGGTGTTCATCGGGGAATTCATCCTGGATGGAATCAGTACGAGGGATAGGAGAATGAGCCAGGTGCTCGGCAATAGCATATCCCTTGATTACTTTCTACACGATGAAGGTGATGTCGAACTGGGAAAGAAAGCTCTGCCAGCGAGCTAGTCGACTAGAAAGGACAGGCTTTTCCAAAAGATAACGAATGGGGTCCATTCTAGAGATGAGCCTAACCTCGTGGGCGAGGAAATAGTGTTTAAGCTTCTGAGCTACCCACACCAGCGCCGCACAGGTCTTCTCCATGGCAGTGTACTTGGATTCAGTGGGATTAAATAACCTTGAGAGATAATATGCTGCCCTTTCCCTTCCTTCATCATCTACCTGTGCCAGGACGGCTCCTAGGGAGTCCTCAATCACAGAAATGTACAGGATCAGGGGTTTCCCAGGGACAGGTGGTTGTAGAACCGGGGGATTCGAGAGGTAGACCTTGAGTTCCTCATAGGCCTTCCGACATTGTTCATTCCATTCAAATTTCGTGCCTGCCTTTAGCAATTCATAAAATGGGCGGCATCTTTGCGAGTGCTGAGATATGAATCTCCTAATGAATTGCAAACGCCCGATCAGACCTCGAAGCTCAGTGATGTTCTTCGGCGACGGCATTTCCATAACGGCCTTCGCTTTGTTTGGATCGATCTGAATCCCCCGTTTGCTAACTATAAACCCGAGCAATTTCCCTGATGTGACTCCGAACTCACATTTCTTTGGATTCATCTTTAATTTGTATTCCCTAGCCCTTTGCAACACCTTGGCTAGAATGGCGGGGTGTTCTTCTTGCGACCTTGATTTGACCAAAATATCATCCACGTAAGCTTCTAAGTAGACGTGCATCATATCATGGAAGATAGCCATCATTACCCTTTGATAGGTGGCGCCTGCATTCTTCAATCCAAATGGCATAACGACGTAGCAGTATGTTCCCCATGGTGTGGTAAACGAGGTCTTTTCTTGATCTTCCGGAGCCAGAAGGATTTGGTTATACCCAGAATAACCATCCATGAAGGAGAGGGCTTCGTACCCAGCTGTATTATCGACCAAGACATCGATGTGAGGAAGTGGAAAATCATCCTTCGGACATGCTTTGTTCAAGTCCCTGAAGTCAATACAAATTCGAATTTTACCATCTTTCTTCATTACTGGGACTATGTTTGCCACCCATTGGGGGTACAACACAACTCTAATGAACCTGGCCTTATGCAATTTATCGACTTCTTCCTTAATCCTCAAGGCCATCTGCGGGTGGAATCTTCTTGCTCTTTGCTTAACGGGCGTTGCCCCGGGTTTGAGAATCAGCCTATGCTCGACTAAGGCGGGGTCAAGACCCGGCATGTCCTCATAGGACCAGGCAAAAGAATCGCTATATTCCCTCAAAATTTTGACGAGTTCCTCTTCAACTTGTGGAGGGAGGTTAGCAGAAATAAGTATGAGCCTGGGATCCTCTTCTGTTCCGAGGTTAATTTCCTTAGTGGGCTCATCCACCGCTATGGAAGGTTCGTCAAATTCTTCAAGCCTTGTGCGTATAAATCGGCAGTGTCATCCACATCATCTTCCTCATCATCCGCTGGGTCCTTCTCATTCATAATTTCATATACTCCTAATCCGTCATTGCTCCATACCCCGTCAATTCCCTCATCATCTTCCAGGACAATCGCGGTCTCTACAAATTCCGGACATTTCAGCAGAGCATGACATCTCCCGGCCAAATCTTGTAGAAATCTATCGGGAATGCTTTTGGGAGGGTGCGTCACGGCAGGCGCCGCAGACGTGGAAGGGCTGACTAGACACGAACTAGATTCTACCCTGACTGATTCGACTATCCTAGGAGACTCTGCACACTGTACATCTAATCTAGGGGAGCAGAAGTCTACCGGAAAAGGAACATGGGCCTCATGCCCCTGGGAATTTGGGCAGAACATAACGTAATCTTCCATGGAGACCTCCGTTTTGAAATTGGTGTTTTTTTTTGGAGGCTGGAGGTGATCACGCAGCAGGAGGAGGAAGTGGATGGAGGAGGAGGTAACTGCATAGGAAACAACTCAGGGAAAATGCAGTCAAAGAAGGGATCAGAAGAGGAGAACCACATTTCATGGAGCTGAGCTCCTGGGGGAGGAGGGGTGAATAGGGTGGATAGATCAATGGGCGGGCAGCGCCCGCAAGCACATAGAACGAATAAAATTTCAGGCTTCTCCGCGAAGTACGGGTCGACCATGAGTGGAGGGGAACGGGGAACAGAATCCAACTGTTGAAACCAGGAAGCAAGATGGGACGGGGATGTAGAATAAGTAGTGATAGAGCTTCCCATCTTCCGTGGCCCCTGGCGGACCAATGGCATCGGAGGACGCTTTGCCAACTGCGTCTCCTTCTTCTTTGGCTCACTCTCTTTTTCATGAAACATTTTTGCAAAGCAATCAGAAAGATCTTCCAAGTCACCGACCGACCCTTGCAGTGACGGTGGTGGATCAGCAACAGCACAGGCTTTGTCTGCCTTCTCTTCAGGGCTGGAGGGCGGGGTCTTCAGGGTACCAGGCTGTAACAGACCCTTCACAAAATGTTGCCGGTAATCCCATGTTAAGGGCCCAGAGTCTCCGAGCATCGACATCGAGGACTCATGGTAGCCGAGGCCCCGGCGACCCATTTTCTTGCTTTTGGGGACGGGATTAGTCCGGCCCTGCAATTGCGCGCCGAGCCCCCGGCCCGGCTGGTAGCCTAACTTCAAAATCATATGACATCCTTTGGAATCTCTAATCTTGGATTTGACTTTCACATTGACTGGCGCCGTAGCGGGCTTGCGTGACGCATATGCCCAAGAATAATTCAAATCCATTACTGACAGAACTGGCCTATTACTTGGCCATAATGTAGGCAGGATCTTGGCTGTTATGGCGTCGACATTTTGGACTGTGGAAATGCTTTTTACCTTGACCACCCGCCCTTGGAAAGGGAACTTCAAGCATTGGTGGGCGGTTGAGGGGACGGCATTTAAACTGCTCAGCCACGGATGACCCAGAATGGCTCTAAACATCGGGTCTATGTCCAACACATAAAACTCCACGTCCATAACCAAAGGCCCCAGCTCGGCCTGCACAGTCACGCCCCGTGACAAGCACGCCTGGAGTTATCATAGGCCGCTATTGTGGTCGGCGTCGGCTTGAGCATGTTGATGAGGGCATCCCTTGCCCCTCCACATTTTCTCCGGACTCGGATTGTTCGTCGGCAAGCGCCATTATGTTCCTCAAGTGTTTGTGAGTCGAGTCATGTATTTTTCTTTGAGTCTTAATCATGTAATTTTCCCTTTATTTGAGTCATGTACCTAGGTTAGTAGGTTATCTACCAATGTCCTAAGTCATTGTGTTGTTTAGATAGGCTATTGGGCCCATCTCATTGGGCTAGGCCCATGGACACCCCCCTTCCCTTCGGTTATTAGTCATTGTGTCTTTTGTTAGGGTCCTTTGTGAAAAAGTCATGTGCCTATAAATAGGCCACCCCACTCCTCATATGTAACAACTTATGCATGAATATTGAATTCCAGATATACTCCAATTCCCTCTAGCCTTCTCTCTCAATATCTCTCTCTCTCATTATCTCTCTCTCTCTCCCTCCACCCCAATTTTCAGAATTTTCTCTCTCCTCCCCATTTACTTCTCATTAACTCCCCTCCCCTCATTCAATCACCTTCCCAACCACCCCATCTACCACCTACCCCATTTAAACCTCTCCCCTTCCCCATAACCCTCTTTATTCCACCCCCTAGTCTCAAGAGAGCTCCACCCAATCCCCACTCCACCTTCCAACCCCCAACTACGGAACTACCCATTTCCCTTCCCCAAACCTCACTCCACCTTCCCAAGACACCTCTTCCCATCCCCAAGACCACCATTGATCACTCCCCATCAAAGAAAATTCAAACTCACATTCCCTCCACCCACTTGTGCCTCCCTCACAGCCAAAATTCGTAGCTCCTCTCTCACCCTCTGAAAACACCCCATTCCAGACCCCATTCTCCCTCTCCCACACCTTAGAACACCCCCTCCTAGGCCCCCTCACAACTAGGGGTCACTCCCACACCTATTCACCCCTATTTCCACTTCCATTTACCCCATTTCTCCCACCACCTTCCACCTACAGTTCGCAGGTTGCAGGTGGCAGAAGTCCAGTGACTTGCAGAAGGTGTCACATCGTCATCCTGAGACTTCTGAAGGCGCTTCATACATCGTTGGAATCGTCTTTGAGTCCTCTTTCCAACAGAGGTGGTCCCGCATCCATCCGAGCTTGGAGCTGTGCGGTGGAGCAGATCTTGTGCGACTGTGCAATCTGCCCCAGGCTGAAGACCAGAGAGCATTTGGAAGTTTCACCACGGCCAACCTAGCAAGAATCAGAGCTCGGCTTCTTCATCAAAATTCTTCTTCTCTGAATCCTCTTTCATCCCCAGAAAGCGGAGCTCCATTTGGCGTTCGAATCTGGGAGATATCATTTTTCTCCCCCCGAAGTATACGTTCTGTCCTCCCACAGTCTGCAGCGACCCTTCACCGGTGATCTGAGGCTACCTGCCAACCTTGGCATCGGTTGGCTTCCCCGTTAACTTTTCTGCGTAGAAGACTTGACAGCCGAACCAACGGCTTTGACGGCGCTCGATTTGGAGTTCGGGATCAGTCGTGGCATTGCTGTCAATCTGCTGCTGGGAAACTGTTCCTGTCCGAACCAGAGACAGAGCTCCTGTTCAACTGTTGACCTCGGCCAGCTCGTGAGGGATCTGAGCGCCAATTTTGGAGGGCTGAAACTATTAAAGAAGGAACTCATTCGGCCTCCGAAGCTTCCAGTTACCATTTTCTTCGTCGGGGTGTGTCGTCTTCCCCCTGTGGGTCCAGGTTTGAGCTATCTCTGCTCATCCGGCTACCTCGTTCTTCTCCGACCTCCGATTGGGGCCCCGTCAATTCCTGCTCGAAGCTACTCCGACGACGATCACGTCACCACCAGGCTTGTCTCATTTGGAGTTCAGGAACGTCCGTGGTGCCTTCTGCAACTCGCTGTATCTGTTCTGCACCAGCCAGAAGAGGAAATTGCTGACCTGTTCCAGTCGCCGGTCCGACCAGCCCTGAGTTCCAGAGCTCCTGCCAAAATTCAGACACCATCCCTGTCCTGTTGGGGAACTTTTGGCGCAGGTTTCATCAAGATCCAAGCTCCGTGGAATTTTTGGTAGCATCAACACCGCCCCACTGTCCGGCGAACCTGCAGATTGGCAGAACCGACGGGATTCAACCAGTCGGGTTCCTTCGCTTAATTCCCCCACCCCGCTTGGCCGGCTGAAGGCCCCTCCCTGCGTGGAGGTAGTTTTGAATGTAATAAGCCTAATCCCCACCCCAAGATCACCCCTCCTGCGTGAGGCGTAGTATTGTACATCTTTGTATTTTCAGGTCAAGCGACACCACCGCGGCGATCGGGTGTATACCCTCGCCTCCCCGCTCGCCCCCGTCTCCGACCGGAGTCGGCGTCTTCACGCTGGCTAGGTGAGCTCCTGAACATCCCTCATTGCTGTATTGGACTTGCTTAGCTTAGTATTGCTATAGTTACTCCGTCGGCGGTAAGAGAGTGTCCGATTTTACATTGCCACCAAATTGAGTGACCACCGCGGGCGAGTTGAGAGTGAATCCACTTAACCCACACCCTTGGTGTGTTGGCCGCCCATGATTTGGGCATCCTAGGCCCATTTTGGGTTCTCCCCAAGCTTGCCAACCCTTGGAGCCTCATGGTCCCACCTCGGACCCTCTCCAACATCGCCTAGTTGCCTTCGGGCCCTAATGTGTGCCATACGGGTGAGCTCGCTAGTGTGAGTCCGCTACTCAAACTTGAATGCTTGCAACATAGGTCATAGGTCGATGTCACATCACATGTCCTCTGAGATATTGCAGGCACGGAGGGTACTCAATGGACACACATTTATTGATGCTCCTGTGTCCACAAGGGCAGATTCCATGGCCGTTTTGTTTAAAGAAATGGTTATACACAACGGCATCTGCCGGGCCTCAGGGAGTGCTAGCTCTGACTCGGAAAATGAAATAGAAGGCCCCTTAGTAATCGTTACCAAGACCGAGGGCAGGCTGTCTACTGCCACATCTTCACTCACCATAACTTTCTGCAGGAAGGTCTTCAAGGCATCTTGGTGGAGTGGCGACCTCTTGATCAATTCTAACACTGAGATTTTAGCCGGCATCCGGTCTAAATGCTGCAATAAGTCATATCTTGTGCTTGGCACGGGGTCTGCTTATTCTGTTTCAGCTGTGGGAGGATGAACTTGGAGATTAGGTGCAGATGCACCGAAAAGGGGGGAAAATTCTCTGGAAGGGACGCCCGCTCCGAAGGGCGCACTGTGATGCCGACACGGCCTGAGACGAACCCCCGCTTGGCCCGGTGGGATAGGTGAACGGCGTAGAAATGGGGGTGAGGATGGCAGAAGTGGGTTTAATAGGCCCTGGTGAAGAGGAAATGGGTAAAGGGTTAAGCGGAGGGGAGATAACGGAGGGTATGGCGGGTGGTGGTGGAAGGACGGGTGGAGCGGAGGGGAATGTAATGGGTCTAAGGGGCGACGTGGAGGGAGCGACAAGTGGTGTGGTGGTCAAAATAGCGGGTCTGAGGATGGAGGGGATAGTAGGTGCGGGAGAGTAGTTGTGGTGGAGGGCCAAGAGGTGTGCGGGGGTTTCATCGTCAAACGTCCACCCAGCGTTGGGGGCCGGGCGCTGGACCATATTTACTTGTGCTGGGGCCGGTGCCGGCGGCTGTTGTTGTTGCTGGGGAGCGGGTTGATGTACTGGCATGGGATTCTGATGGATCCCGAGGTCTTGTTGCTGTTGCTGGGGTTGTTGTTGCTGCTGGGGTTGTTGCTGCTGCTGCTGCTGCTGCTGGGGCGCCGCCTGCTGCGGCCTAGCCTGTCTCTGTCTCTGCTTGATATCCTCAATCAACTGGTGCATCTGGGCCCAATCAATCCTCTGGCCCTCATGCAAGTCATATACCAGATCTCTGAACTGATAACACCGTTCTATCGTGTGCCCGGGCTGCCGATGGAATATGCAACATCGGGACTGGTCGGCTGCCGGATTCCAGTTTGGGCGCTCAGGAGGCAACTGAAGATCACCAGTATACATTAGAGCAGAGAAGATATCTGGCAAGGTTTCTGGAAGAGGAGGGTAATGGGCCCTCTTTGGAGCTGGCCGAGCAGAGCCGTAGGCGGCGGGTGGAGGAACATTATTGTACTGCGGGGGCCGCTGAGGCTGTTGGGGTGGCGGAGGCGCCTGTTGAGGGTATTGTGGGACTTGGAAGGTGGACTGGGGAATTTGCGGAGTGGCGAACTGGGGGTTGCGCTGAGGCTGTGGGAAGCGAGGTGGAGCGGTTTGGTGGGGAAACTGAACAGCCTGGACATGCTCATTAATTTGTACTCCCTCAGTAACGGGGCCCTGGGATTTCTTGGCAGCCTTGGGTTTCTGGGCCTCGAATAAAGAATGGATGGGGGAGTCTTTGAATTGGGTTTGTATGAACCGAGCCCTGCTGTATAACTGGTGCATGCTCAAGATATCATTCATTGCTAAAATGTTCCTGAAAGTTGGTGTAGCGTTGAAAATTAATAACTTTACTGTTTCTTCTTCCGGGATCTGCCCAGGCACACGTGAGGCCATCTGCCTCCAGCGGTCTACGTAGGTTGCGAAGTCTTCTTCCGGCTTCATCTTCTCTGCCACTAAATCAGTGAAGGAGTATTCGGGCCCAACCCGATCCTGAAATCTCTGTATAAACCTCTCCTTGACTATCTTGAAATTCTCGGCCTCCTCCATAGGCAAGGTGTAGAACCATTCCAGAGCGACCCCTTCCAACGACCGGCGGAACAAATAGGCCATCAAGCGATCGTCCTGCTGGAACTGAGCTGACTCGTACAAGAACTCTCGAACATGGATGAACGGGTTGCCATTCCCATCGTATTTACGGTACACGGGGAGCTCAGACTGTGCTGGAAAATGAATGTCCCTGAAGTTAGGGATAGGGACGTCAGCAAGGGATTGCGGACCAACCCGCCTTTGGAGGAGATCAATCTGTTGCTGCATAGCATCCCATTTGTCAAGGATTTCTCGTTCCCGGGAAGGAGGAGAAGGAGCAGGAAGAGCAATGTTTGGATAGGGGGCCGAGGGATGAGCCGACTGAAGAGGCGGCGCGTAAGAGGGATAATGGGCGGAGGAGGGGCCCATATCCACGCGAGTCAACTGAGCAGCCCCCGGCTGCAACCTAACAAAATCGTCGGGGCCACGAGGGCCTGCGGCGATGGAGAAGCTATGGTGTACGAGTCAAGATAAGGCATGGAGGGGCTCTGAGACTTCCCCTTATCAAGTTGTTGATGGACCGAGGTGGAGGCCTGGCCCATTTCCATGTTAGAGGAGCAAAGGATCTGAGGGCGGAGAGGCGTGAGATCAATGGGTGCCACAGAGGTGGTCCCGATCACGGGGGAAGTGGTGGCAACAACAGTCGTGCCACGAGGAAGAATTGGGGTCGGGGCATCGCCCCCTTGTAAAGCCTGCCGAATGAGATGGAGCTGGGTCGGATCCAGCTGAGCCATCATGTTGAGAATATGGCTGGCGGGATTCTGAATGGAGGGATTTGAAAGAGAGGGTTGATAACCCTCACCAAGAACGGTCGGGAGCGGAGGGGCATTCCCCTCCCCCCCTTGTATATGGGCGACCCGAGGTGGGTCCTCGAGAAGGCCACGAGGAAGAGAATCCTCGTGAGACTGAGAGAAGTTGTAAGACGACATCGGGTAGGCTGAATCAAACAAGGGGTTGAAGTAAGAATGGAAATGAGAACGGACCCTAGGAGATGATCCTGAGGGACAAAGACAACCCCACATGCACTAAGAGACCTGAAGAGGGGAGAGACAGATAACCCTAACCCAACTGAATCAAACAAACAAATCAAACCACGAGCATGCAAAATGGAATGAAGAGATGAGAGGAGAATCACCCCAATTGTGCAATCAAGTTATTAAAATGATGCTCGTCGGATTTCTTAAAATCTCCCTTTCGAACCTTAGTGGATTAATGACAATATGAATTCTCTCAACCACTAGGTGCCTAACTGGGATGGGAAATGGGGAACTGTGTGAGTCTACTAGGATTTCTCACCGGTGAATGCAATCCTATACTGGGGGTGGATACGGTACAACCTGCCCAGCGTCCGTGTGGGAATCCACGGCTCACGGGGGCTTACGGAGGTCCTCGGCGGGATCCCTAGTCGGCTCCAAGGAATATGGAGACGAGAGGAAACCCCACCTCGGTAGGAATGTAGCTAATATGAGAATAGGTGAATGTTCCTATGCGCACCGGAGTGCATGCACAATCTAGCCTAGCAGCTAACAATCAATGAATAAGCACGCACACGAGCAATAAAGAAACATGGTGATGCATTGATGATAAGGAAATCGGGGGGATCAATGAATAGCGCCAGAAATAGCAGACCACATGAAATATGATAATCAAAGCATAACGTAAGTACGCTATGGCAGCCGATGAACGGCTCTTCCTCGACCGCTCCAACAGTAGAACGGTCTGTCTGGGACCGTATAATTCAGGGAGAAAGCAAAACTACAACGTAATCACAGAACCTGAACACATGGGGCAGCAGCGGGGGGCAAAGATAATACCAGACAGACGGTCCATCATCAACCGTGCGGCATCCTGAACGGTCTCCCAGCAGCCGCGTACCTACAATAAGAACAAAGTGAAACGCACCTGTGCTGGAGGACTGAACGGCTAGACCCAGACCGCTCTAAATATTGGACAGTGTATATGGCACCGTCTATAACAGGAAAGACCGGCGAAGCTGGCTCAGACTGTAGTGTTGAACAGTGGAATGTCAACCGTGTCTGTGTTGGGCAGCTCTGGGAGAACCGCTCAGGTCCCAGGGGATGGAAACGCACCCCAACCTGCAAATCACTCTTGGGAAGAACAAAAAACTTGCACACAAAGAAAGAGGGTCAGCAATCTCAACAGCACGATGGGCATTAGGAGTCCCACCGTGATCGCCACAAAAGGGGTGTAGATATATATTTTTCCTCTCCTCTCTCTAAGAATCAGGGCGCATCAAGTGCGTGGACCAATGCGTAATGGGCAAATAACGAAAACGAGAGGAAAGTAGAGAACAAAAGAAAGGATCGTGATCGCCACCAAGGCGCCGCACGTGACCGGCACGCCGTACCTTGGAAAGGAGAGAGCTGCAGCGCTGGAGAGATGAACGGTTCTTTAGGGACCGCTTGACTTGACGCGGTCTTACGACAGACCGTCCTTGTACGCTACAAAGGAGGCGGGAGGAGTTGCTGTCGTGGGACGGACGGTGGAAGTTAGACCGCACTCCAAGGGAGAACGGTCATCAATGAACCGCACCACACGTTGAACGGCCAAAGGGAAGCCGCTCGATCCCTTCACGCAGCAAGCTGACAAGGGTTCGACCTCCACCCTCTCCGGCCAGCCAGAGGGGATGGGCCCCGTGCTGATGAAGTGCTGACCTGCAAAACAGTGTAAAGACACAAGAGAAACACCCAAATTAGAACTAAAAGACGTAGTACATGTTCACATAAGGAGGATTAAGCATAAATTAATGAAAAGGGGGATACCTGGGGGATTTTAAACCCCTAGGGTGACAAAAGCATGGGTGGATGTGTGCATGGAAACGAAAACGAGGGAAGACGTGGGGGAAAAGTAATGCATGCAACAGACGACGAAGAAATCGAGAGACGACACTATGACTCAACACGCGGACTACTCCCTGAACCGGAGGCTCGTAAGGACGTAGAGAGCCTCCCTCCTTGGTGCTAGGTCACTCAGGAATGCGGCAGGGCTTCGCCGTCGACCAAAAATCTCCCCCCTTTCGACGTCCGGCCACTAGGGTCTATTTATAGAGCCTAGAAAGCCAGCCTCGAAATTAGGGTTTTTAGGTATTTTCAGGTCGAGATTATAAAAGATAAATCATAGATATTATCATAATCTCTTATCTAGTCGAAACGGCATTAAAAATGGTTGATTATCCATGGAGAAATCATTAAAACAAACTGGGGATAAAGCCATGAATAAAAGAGACAAAAGTCTGTTAAAAAGCCTCATCCGACGGGATGAGCGGTCTTACGATAGACCGCGCAACATTTGGGCGGTCTGGTTAAGACCGTCCAAGCTGTCAGTGGAAATTCGGATAATCAGAAAATCAACCCAATGATCTCTCTAACTGGCCGAAACGCCAGCCGTTGGACCCTCAAAGGTGAACGGTTCTAGTGAGACCGTTCTAGTGTAGAGCGGCCAATACCCAACCGTTTCACCCTGTCGGTGATAATTCGGATAATTGGATAATTATCTGAGAAAATGGGCGTGCGTAGGACTCTGAGGTATAGGCGGTTGTAATAAGCCCGTCCATTGGTTTGAACGGTCCTAATAGGGCCGCACCACAGCCTGTCGGTGAATATTCAGAAAAGACCTCAGAAATTAACAAAATGTATGAACGGTCCATATTCAACCGCTCATCATCTGAACGGCTGAGGTTGGGCCGTGTATGCTATGAAACGTTCAATTGACCAAAGCCAAGGCCCATTAAGCCCTGAATCGCCACGGACTTCACCAAGGAGGGAGACGACCCATAAAATGAGCCCAAGACGTGCCACAAAAAATGGCCCAATGAATGATGGACAACTCGAAGCATCAACTAATGGGAGTAAGAGAAATGACTCAAATTATCGGTATAAAACAGGTGTCAACAGTAACAAGATGATCATGTAAGATAGAATGAACAAGTATTAATTAGTAAGAATGTAACAAGAATGGCCTTTCATGATCAAGAATGTACTAGCAAGTTCACATACTCATCATCCAAACATCTTTTGCTTATGAGCAAGTATTTGGTGAACTTCTGTGGAATATCATGTAACAAGCAAGAAAGTCATGTACGTGTATCGTAGATTTCACTTATTTATAGAGAAAGTACTCCCAGCGCAATGCGACGCCAGTAGCATCATACCCCATGGTTTACAGTATGTTTCCGACAATCAGCCGAGGGGACTAGCATAGAGCCCTTGAACACAATCAGTGCTCGATCGCATCTTCAAGTATAAATCAAGCTATTTCCACGTTTCAAGTAATAAAATATGGTCAGTAATATAACAAGTTCAATAAGTTCATGATAACAATAATTCAATGAATGAACGCTTCAATTAAGAACATGAGAGATCAAGAATGACTTAAAACAAGGTTATGCTCATGGAAATAATTCGGTAGCATAACGGTACATTCCTTATTTTTCCATAATTAATTTAAATATCTTGAACAATATGACTAGTCCTAGACCATCAATAATCCATCTAGGAACTTTGGAATATCAATCCTTAGGTCAAATCTCGGGTTAAAGGATTTAGAACTGTGACGGTCTAATACTGGGCCATTACAAGAACATAACGGTCGAGTGTTGGGCCGTTAGAAAGGTTGAATCCAGAAGAAAATAGATATGAACTCAAATAGTGTGACGGTCATATATTGGACCGTTATATGTTCCTGACGGTCGAATATAGATCCGTTGCATATCCAGAACCCGAAAACATCGATAGTGCTTTCTAACAATTGGGCTTTCACGGTACAACCAACTCGGCGTCCTAGTGGGAATCCCAGGCTCGCAGAGAATTACGGAGGCCTTAAAATAAGATTTCCTAGTCCATTGGAAGGAATATCCAATAGAGAGGTCCTCATGTTCAAGAATATGTTCCTATAGTGCAAAGTGTGAACTAATGGCCATATACCGGAATATATGCCATGTACTTAAAGAAATTGACTCTATAGAAAAGAATGTGTAACGATGTGAAACCATGATAAAAACTCCGTCATTGCATCATTTAAAATCATAGTGTAAATACAAAACTATAGAGTTTAGCTTAATGAAATTAACATATGCTTGAAATAACTAGAGATGCTTTTAAACATGCAATTTCTATCATAAGTCAATTTATAATCTCAAGGTCATGAAAATATGTTAAAACCTAGCTAACTAGGCTTATTTATAAGTAAATCTTACGGTTTCCATTCTGTCTCGGGTTGACAGAACACAGTGGTCTGACGGTCTAACATGGGGGCGTTACCTTTCTGTGACGGTTTATCGTGGGGCCGTTACAATGTTGTAACGCTCCAGTTATGATGCGTCAGAGACAATAGAGAATTTTTAAATACAACAGAGGGTGTGACGGCTTATCGTAAGGCCGTCACAATCATGTGACGGTCCTATTTTAATCCGTCAGAGCTTCTGTTGACAATAAAGATAAGGAACTATGTCCATACAAGAAGAATCAAAATAACTAACTATTCTAGCCATGATAACGAAGTAAAGGCCATCTAGATGCATAGGTAGTAATGAAATAACAAAAGATAACTTTTATCTTTAATTAGGGTTGAAGGCATGCATGAATGTATAGACTAATCTTAAAACAAGAAATTCATGAAGTATAATGCATGAAATCTAAATAAACTAGAGGGCTTTTATCCCTAACCATGTGTTTTTACCGTTCATGAGATAACCTACCTCTTTACTGATTTTAAAACTTCTAATTTGAGTCTTCAACGGTCCTCCTAGTTCTTTTCTTCTTATGATTTTTCAACAACTTTACGTCGCACTAACTCCTCAGTCTCTTGCCCTAAGGATGTGAAATTTAGAGGTTAGGAAGATGAAACTAATAGGAACAAAAAGTTCTAAAGCATATAACTCTAATTACCTCGTTTAACTTCTCTAATTTCCTGATCTTCAGCACCCTGTTGCACAGTTTTCTGGATTGGCGTGATGAAACCAGCAACTTTGGAAGATCCTAACTCCTTGGATACTCGACCTCCTAACATGAAATTTTGAGAGTTGTCAGACCTTAGTATTAGAAACAAAAGTTCCAAAGGGCTTACCTGAGATTCTATATCCTTACCTTATTTCTTCATGAGCCAAAAGTAAGGGTCGCTCAGTTCAGAACTGGGCTCTATTTATAGGGTTTTGGCTAGGGTTTGAGGATTAGATCGATTCTAGAGTCATTGTTAAAGCTTAGATCGACTTCTAAGAGTCCTTAACACCTCTACTAGTCTTCCCATCTCGATCCCTAAGGGATAAACTAGCAAAAATCTAACATTTTTGCTCTTCCTTCACTTCACGGAACTAATAGAGTGTAACGGTCGAAGGTAGGCGCGTTACATGACTGTGACGGTCGCACGATAGACCGCTACATCCCATGTGCGCAGAATTCAATAAAATTCAAACTCTTTTGTTTATTTTATCCACATAATTATCTAATAAATTAGTATTTATCCTTAAAATTCGTGAATAGGTTAAATAACTTTCTAGAATATGGGTCAAACTTAATGGGCTTGGTCCAAAAACTTATTGGGTTTTAATTATCAAAGCTAGATTAGTTATTTAACATAATTGGACCTTATAATGATTTATTTAACCCAATATCTATTTATTAATTCATTTAGGCCTTTATAAATTCCTAATAAATTCTAAAAAATCTTACAATAATCTAGAAATTTATTTATATAAATTTTGGGGCACTACACCCTCTCCCACTTAGAAGAATTTGGTCCCCAAATTCAATACATGGATTTTTACGTAGAGTGTATGTATTTTAATGTATTTAAAAAAAATTAACGTAAGGTGAATGGGTTAAGAGGGTACCTTTAATCATTTCAGCTTCCTCGTCTAGAATGGTATTTAATCGACCTCCTTTCCCGCGTCTGTTGTTATCCCTTGAAGATTGTTCATTTATGATATGGGCAAGCGATGTTCCCGACTTCCACATTTGAGACAAGCGCCGAGACATTTCCAACATTCTTCTGCCGAGTGCCCAAATTTTTCACAAAATGAGCAAGTCGTGGAGACTTACATTCTCTCTTCTTCTTTAACTTTCTTATTCTTTCCATTTCCATTTCCATTTCTTTTTCCGTTACCGTTTCCATTACGGGATCTCTTAATGTGACGATTTTCATTCTTATCCACTTCTTTCTCTTCTTGCCTATCTTGTTTTCGGCTTGACCTTTCTCCTCGGAGCCTTTCCACCTTCTCCATAGTTCTTTCACATAGATGCGCTCTTTGAACCATCTCGGTATAGGTGCGGATATTCTGAGTTCCTAGTTGTTGGATAAATCCGGGTCTTAAACCATCCATAAATCGGTTGGCTTTCAATAAATCTGTACTTACCAAGTGAGGAGCATAAGGTGCTAGTCGAGAGAATTGTAATTCATATTCTGCCACGGATATCGTGCCTTCTTTTAAGGAGGCAAATTCCATAGCCTTCCTCTCCTTTACATGCTCGGAGAAGTACTTGGCTCGGAAAAGTGTAAGAAAACCCTCCCATGTATGAGGTGCATCTGCAGGTGGCGCCGGAATAGATTTTCACCATGTACGAGCATCCTTGTTGAGTTGGAACGTGACAAGTCGAACTTTCTCCTGGTCGGTGCATTGCATGACATCGAATATTCGATTCATCTTGTCGGTCCAATTTTTTGCTTCATCTGGGTTAGAAGATCCAGAGAATCGTGGGGGATTTAAATTTTGAAAATTGCCATGTAGGTTCCCCGCGCCAGCCCTTCCACCAGCTTGGGCCACTATCTATAGGGCTTGGGTAAGTCCCGCAACAGTTTGCTGCATCTCATCCCAATTCACACGATGAGCCATTGAGAATCAAGGTACCTAAGAATCATGGGCATTTTAGTTATTTAGAGTCGGGTAGATTTACCCTAAGATAATTTCTATATAACTACCTCATCCGGGTTCTACCCAATTCTCACATAGGTGGGAAATTTCCTCCATAGTTCTTAGGTATGGGTCCTAAAACCTTGGACTTATCCTATGACATGACTCCTTTCCCGAAGTCCTAAGACTTAGTGCCATGATACCAACTTAACTGTCACGCCCCGAGCCTTTATTACAGCGGAAGATTAGCTCGAGGAACGTGAACATCCGGCATGGTAAGTCTCTTGCAAGCAAGAATGATCAGAGTGCAAGATAATTACACACATAAATGCAATTGCACAATAGTTACTCAAACTTCAACTTATTTTATTAATAATCAAATCAAATACTCAATTACAATCACTATTTCAACTTTCTTCATCATACTAGACTCAAGAAATAAGAAAATTACATAGACTCAATCTAAACATGTAGACTTCCTAAGTCTTCACTCATCCTTCATTCACTCTCGGACCCGCTATTTGTATATTCCGAATCCGATCCCAACTCACTTCCATCTCCTGAAAAGATTGGAAATAGGTAATGAACACACTTGCCCAGTAGGTATCTTCGCATCAACATGAAGGCACTATTAAAGTAATTAATATTTTTACTCTAGAGGAATAAGGTAAAATCATGCGAATGCGATAAATCATAAGTAACCAAAGTAACAAGATGATCATGTAAGATAGAATAAACAAGTATTAATTAGCAAGAATGTAACAAAAATGGCCTTTCATGATCAAGAATGTACTAGCAAGTTCACATACTCATCATCCAAACATCTTTTGCTTATGAGCAAGTATTTGGTGAATTTCTATGGAATATCATGTAACAAGTAAGAAAGTCATGTACGTGTATCGTGGATTTCACTTATTTATAGAGAAAGTACTCCCAGCGCAATGCGACGCCAGTAGCATCATACCCCATGGTTTACAGTATGTTTCCGACAATCAGCCAGGGGACTAGCATAGAGCCCTTGAACACAATCAGTGCTCGATCGCATCTTCAAGTATAAATCAAGCTATTTCCACGTTTCAAGCAATAAAATATGGCCAGTAATATAACAAGTTCATTAAGTTCATGATAACAATAATTCAATGAATGAACGCTTCAATTAAGAACATGAGAGATCAAGAATGACTTAAAACAAGGTTATGCTCATGAAAATAATTCGGCAGTATAACGATACATTTCTTATTTTTCCATAATTAAATTAAATATCTTGAACAATATGACTAGTCCAAGACCATCAATAATCCATCTAGGAACTTTGGAATATCAACCCTTAGGTCAAACCTTAGGTTAAACGATTTTGAACTGTGACGGTCTAATATTGGGCCGTTACATGAACATAACGGTCGCGTGTTGGGCCGTTAGAAAGGTTGAATCCAGAAGAAAATAGATATGAACTCAAACAGTGTGACGGTCACATATTGGACCGTTATATGTTCCTGATGGTCGAATATATATCCGTTACATATCCAGAACCTGAAAACATCGATAGTGCTTTCTAACAATTGGGCTTTCACGGTACAACCAACTCGGCATCCTAGTGGGAATCCCAGGCTCGCAGAGAATTACGGAGGCCTTGAAACAAGATTTCTAATCCATTGGAAGGAATATCCAATAGAGAGGTCCTCATGTTCAAGAATATGTTCCTATAATGCAAAGTGTGAACTAATGGCCATATACCGGAATATATGTCATGTACTTAAAGAAATTGACTCTAGAGAAAAGAATGTGTAACGATGTGAAACCATGATAAAAACTCCGTCATTACATCATTTAAAATCATAGTGTAAATACAAAACTATAGAGTTTAGCTTAATAAAATTAACATATGCTTGGAATAACTAGAGATGCTTTTAAACATGTAATTTCTATCATAAGTCAATTTATAATCTCAAGGTCATGAAAATAGGTTAAAACTTAGCTAACTAGGTTAATTTATAAGTAAATCTGACTGGTTTCCATTCTGTCTCGGGTTGACAGAACACAGTGGTCTAACGGTCTAACATGGGGGCGTTACCTTTCTGTGACGATTTATCGTGGGGCCGTTACAATATTGTAACGCTCCAGTTATGGTGCGTCAGAGACAACAGAGAATTTTTAAATACAATAGAGGGTGTGACGGCTTATCGTAAGGCCGTCACAATCATGTGACAGTCCTATTTTAATCCGTTAGAGGTTCTGCTGACAATAAAGATAAGGAACTATGTCCATGCAAGAAGAATCAAAATAACTAACTATTCCAGCCATGATAACGAAGTAAAGGCCATCTAGATGCATAGGTAGTAATGAAATAACAAGAGATAACTTTTATCTTTAATTAGGGTTGAAGGCATGCATGAATGTATAGACTAATCCTAAAACATGAAATTCATGAAGTATAGTGCATGAAATCTAAATAAAGTAGAGGGCTTTTATCCCTAACCATGTGTTTTTGTCGTTAATGAGATAACCTACCCCTTTACTTGCTTTAAAACTTCTAATTTGAGTCTTCAACGGTCGCCCTAGTTCTTTTATTCCTATGATTTTTCGGCAACTTCACGTCGCTCTAACTCCTCAGTCTCTTGCCCTAAGGACGTGAAATTTGGAGGTTAGGAAGATGAAACTAAGAGGAACAAAAAGTTCTAAAGCATCTAACTCTAATTATCTTGTTTAGCTTCTCTAATTTCCTGATCTTCAGCACCATGTTGCACAGTTTCCTGGGTTGGCGTGATGAAACCAGCAACTTTGGAAGATCCTAACTCCTTAGATACTCGACCTCCTAACATGAAATTTTGAGAGTTGTCAGACCTTAGTATTAGAAACAAAGGTTTCAAAGGACTTACCCGAGATTCTATCTCCTTACCTTGTTTCTTCACGAGCCAAAAGTAAGGGTCTCTCAGTTCAGAACGGGGCTCTATTTATAGGGTTTTGACTAGGGTTTGAGGATTAGATCGATTCTAGAGTCCTCGTTAAAGCTTAGATCGACTTCTAAGAGTCCTTAACACCTCTCCTAGTCTTTCCATCTCGATCTCTAAGGGATAAACTAGCAAAAATCTAACATTTTTGCTCTTCCTTCACTTCACGGAGCTAACAGAGCGTAACGGTCAAAGGTAGGCGTGTTACATGACTGTGGCGGTCGCACGATAGACCGCTACATCCCATGTGCGCAGAATTCAATAAAATTCAAACTCTTTTGTTTATTGTATCCACATAATTATCTAATAAATGAGTATTTATCCTAAAAAATCGTGAATAGGCTAAATAACTTTCTTGGATATGGGTCAAACTTAATGAGCTTGGTCCAAAAACCTATTGGGTTTTAATTATGAAAGTTGTATTAGTTATTTAACATAATCGGGCCTTATAATGATTTATTTAACCCAATATATATTTATTAATTCATTTAGTCCTTTATAAATTCCTAAAAAATTCTAGAAAATCTTACAATAATCCAGAAATTTATTTATATAAATTTTGGGGCACTACAGGGCAGCGCGTCCCACGGTACTTGCCTCCTCCAGAACCCCCGGACCTCCCTCTCCGGGCATCACGCCCCAATACACCCACATGTCCGGAATTTTTGGACTTCTCACTGATTCTCCCAGGGCATCGCGTCCCTCGGCACTTACCTCCTCCGGAACCTCCGGATCTCCCTCTGTGGGCATCGCGCCCCTACACACCCTTACGTCCGGATCTTCTGGGCTTCCCACTTATTCTCCCAGGGCATCGCGTCCCTCTCTACTTGCCTCCTCCGAAACCTCCGGACCCTCCATATTTCTTCCGATTCGTCTTCTTACTCTTCCAGGACATCGCGTCCTTCATTCTTTTCTTCCTCTTCAATCACTTTTTTTCTATACCTTTTCTCAGGGCATCGCGTCTCTCGGGATTCTCCTCCTCCGGATCCTCTTTCCATCTATCAATTTCTCCTCTTAATTCTTCCCGACCCCGGGTCTGACCCGACTTCTTCCACCTCAACTGCTCTCGGCATCTGCCCGTTCTCCCACTACTTCCGAGGCTTTAGTCCTCACTCCACCTCTTGATTTTTCCTTCGATTCTGTACACCTTTCCATGTGATCAGGGTCTCTGCACCTTCGTAAGGGAGTTCTAGCCCTCGCCTCTTTTCCTTTTCTCCATATTCATCTGAGTCTGGTCTAAGCACCGCTCTTTCTTGTTAGGCCACTTTCAAAGCTTTGCTTCCTTTCCTTTCTGCCAAAAGAGGACGACATATCCCACATTTATCAAGATTGCCTCCGACAGCTGCTGCTTCTACAAGGTTACAAGGTAACATTGGTGCGTAAGTATGCATTCTTATGCATTTTCGTCACGTTATTCACACACGGTTTTCAAATGAAGTACTTCTTAACATGATTAAAAGTGATGTTTTAGACCTTTATCTTAGGCTTTTGTTTAATTAAATCATTGTCAAAAGAGTCTTTAGGCTTACTATGCAGCACTTTGGTAATAAGAATCCCGCGCTGGGAGTTTGACGTTCTCTCCCCACTCATTAAGGGCAACCCTTAGTTGGACATTCCACACACTTCACGGCGTCCTTAGCCATCTCCCTTAGTAAAACATCATTGCTACTAGGGCCATGCTTGAGAGCATGAGGTCTTTTTCTCTTCTTAACTCGGCTGAAATATGAGAAATAGATATATTCTTGGGCAAAACAACCAACCTAAGCACACCCCGACAAGAGGAAGTCTCAAATAGGGGCAGTCTATTATGACCTTATTCTCAAATATCATGTTTCAATTGCAGTATCTTTCAAGTTCGAAGGACACAAAAAAAGGAAAATGAAAATCATGAGAAGAAAAAGAATGGTGAAATCAAAAGAAAAATTTGATGAATTTGGCATGGCAAGAGGGCAGTAAAGTTTTCCCGCGGGACGTTATGAGCCCGGACGTATGCGTGCCTATAAGAGAATTTAAGGTTCGATGATATGACACAAAGTCCCGACGTAACAGACCGAATCTCTAGGGGTTGTGATATGGACGGAAGTCAAAACCCGATATCTTCTTAACTTATATCAGGCTTATCTCCAATCATTCTTCTCTTCTCCCTCTAAGACCGAGTGTTTCTCGGGTATGGCCTTAGTAGGGCCACCGTTAACCAAGGGTAGCTGGTTATAGGGCGCCACCTTTAATGCACGCCCAGTTTTAGGCAGTTTTTAGCGAGGGGGGAAGGAACAAGGACCCTTAGCCAGTGGTTTAAACATCCTTTGCTGCTGCTTTAGCAATGTCCAAACCAAAATCTTAAAAAAATGAATATTTCTTGAAAAATCCAAAAAAATTGAATATTATCAAAATTTATATAAATTTAAATATTTTTTAAAATCCATAAAAAATTTAAATATCATCCAAAAATCCACATAAAAATTCAAATATTTTCAAAACCCATAAAAATTTGCATATTTCAAAAATCAAAAAAATGCATTGTATTTTTTGATGGTGCTTTTGTCGGGACAACAATTTTGCAAGTACCAAGAGCACGGGATGAGTCCCCTCCATTCACCGCTATCAATCTTCTGATTCTTCCCAACATCATCATGATTTGTCACTATGGGCACTCATGATTATCATCTCTCTAGTCATGTCATACCGGTCCAAAATCTTTTTAATAAACTCCTGCTAATTTCACTTGATCACTCCGCCAATGGGCATTATCAGATCTTGATCATTCAACTCCAAATCTTGATTTGCCAAGATTGTCATCCTCATGACTTTAAAAGAAACAATGCTCTGATGGCGTATATGCTTTGCATGCTTTGATGCTATTGATTTGTTATGCTTTGATAGTTCATATACTTCACATGCTTTGATGATTTATATGCTTCAGGCTATCCATGCCTTGCCTTACTCTGTGTGTTCGATGCATTGATCATGTTATGGCTTTATTCGTTGCTTATCTTTCTTGATATCTTGGCTAATGAATCTTTGAGCGCAGGAAGAAGCTCTTAGTCCCACCGTCTAGACATCATCACTCAAGTCCCATGGTGACTGCATTATGTGCTGCATCTTCTCAGTTCCCTCATACTCATTGCCATCACTATCTCCCTGTATGCATTCCTACTATATGTTACATATGCTACTACATTATATCAAGGACCTTGTGACTTTGGTAAATCTAGAATTTGAGTTCCCCTTCATCAAAAATAATGATGATTCTAGAGGAATCTCAGTCACACGGATAGGCCGTTGAGCCGCCCAAGATTGGGGACGATAGTTCCCTTTTCGCGAGATGGTGCGCAGATAAACGGGCTTTGGCTCAATATCAGCTCCCGAAATTGGTCTCTTGACTCAGTCTTGGCAGTTTAGCAATATTATCCTTGATTATCTTATATCTTATTTTGTTTTAATTTTTTCTTTAAACCTAGCATGCATTCATGTAGGACTTTGAATCAACGTTGAAAAATCATTCTAATAAGTTGATTTTGAGAGTCAAATTGATCTTAATCTTTCTAGATATGAGATATTTATTGCTGAATTGAATCCTCAGTTTGTCTTGTCGTTGTTTTTGGTCATTTTCTCGAAAGTTCTTTGTTTGGATTTCTATCCTCTATGTTTACTCCCTTTTTTTTTCTTAGATCCACCTTGTCTCCAGCACGTCCACATTGGCTGGTAACCGCTCTCCAATGGCGAAACCTACAGGTTTGTGACTTGGGGTACTTTTACCACGTTGGAAGTTGATCATCTTCTTTATCTCCCCCGTGTCCGCGTGCACACTCCCTCTTTTATCCAAACATCGTTGATTTCATTGAATTTATTGAGATTACTTCATCTCGAGTTTTGGATTCAATTCTCATCAGGTGATGTTGATCGCGTGTCTCATCACACCTTGACATCTACTTTTTAATTCACTCTATTCTCTTGTAAAGCAGACGCCAAGGCGGGACAGCTGTAGACACGCTAAAATCGACATCATTTTGAGCACATTTCATATCACTTTATAATGCCCCAATTTGACCCTCAAATTAACTTTGTTTGAGTGATTTTTTCCACAATTCTTAGATTTCTCACTTCTTTCTCATTTTTTCTATTTTTCCTATTTTTTAGATTTTCTGGGTATTTTTCTCTATTTTTCAAATTTTTAAAGAAATAAAGTCAATGGGGTGGGTGCTCTTTTAAATGCACATGCATCAACTTTATCCTGCTTAGCATTGACCTTATTTTCCATGCATAGACCAACTTAGCATCTTCCAAGTGCATTCATGTCCATAGTCTGTGCAAGCATCATCCCACGTCCAGGCATTCCTTCAAAATCCAAGCATTCAAGTCTAAGCATACAAGGTTGGTGCAATGTCCAAGTCTAAACATACAAGGTTGGTAAGTCTAAGCATACAAGGATGGTTCAATGTCCAAGTCTAAGCATACAAGGTTGGTGCAATCCAAAGTCTAACTAATGGCAAGGTTGGTGCAATTTCCAAGTCCAAGCACCTTTTTATCAAAGTCTAAGCATTTGCATGATCTGTGCATCTCCTAAGTCTAACCATGTTTCTCCAACGTCCGAGCATGTTTCCAAGCCAAAGCCAAAGCCAAAGTCTAAGCATTGCATCGATTTCAAGACTTTGCTTAAACTTAATATGCTCAGATGCATACCAGGTACATCTAAAAGCATAAAATAATAATGAGAAATAAGAAATGGCCTTTTTTAAAAAAGATGATAAAAAAGAAATGACGGCTCCGTGA
The DNA here is from genome assembly GCA_022559845.1 of Amorphophallus konjac. Taxonomy (NCBI): domain Eukaryota; kingdom Viridiplantae; phylum Streptophyta; class Magnoliopsida; order Alismatales; family Araceae; genus Amorphophallus; species Amorphophallus konjac. The sequence goes on from CM040124.1 coordinate 223,512,938, forward strand.
GGAGGCGTCCATTCAATTTGGAATATTTTAATATATATTTCTGTGACCCTTTCAGGGGTATTTTGGTGGCCTTCCGGATGTCAGAAAAATATGAAAAAATAGGACTTGGAATCAGCACAGTTAGATGCACATCCACCGAAAAAATGAGAAAAAAATAATAAGAAATAAAAAATGGCCCGATTTTACATAATTTGAAGTAGCGCCCCTCACGAGGGCGTCATTCCAAATGACGCCCCTCGTTGAAGTCGTTATTTCAAATGACGACAACGCGAAGAGTCGTCATTTTTCCAGGTTTCCAAAACCATCTCGAACCCCGTTCTTTCTCAGTTTTGAGCGTCTTTCCACTTCGAAAAGGACTCTAATAACTTTCTATGACTGGGGGATTCCTTCCAATATTTATCTCCTACTAAAATTAGGTTATCCTAAGTATTTCCTTGTTTTGGGTCTCGAATATACTTTCTGGAAGGGCAGGTCCCACCTTGGATTGGTTTCCATCATTTTAATCCCATTAGAACTGTGATTCGGGCTCTATAAAAACTTCTCTATTCTCTCCTGCGAAGAAAAAAACTTGAGTTACAGGGAGAGGTGCTGCTGGTTTCTTGGCTCAAGGAGGAAGCTCTGCACCTAAAGTTTCATCTTTTTGGAGTCTTCCTCCCGCACAATTCCTTCAAAGCCAACGCACAGGAGAACATTCCCAGGCTCCTCTTATTGCCTCTATCTCTCTCTCTGTTTTATTTATTTTATTTTGTGTTAACTGCATGCATACATCATATCATAGCTCTTTCTCCCTCTCTCAATCACGTTGAGGCCCTCCAACAGTGCAACACTTGCACACTTTCTCCTTTATTTTCGTTTATATACTTCATTCATCATCATAAATCTCCCCACCCTTTACATTGAGGTTTAAAGGGCAACACCCAACAAGGTGTGTTCGGTCACATGCTTTTCATGCTTATGCTTATATTTGGGATTGATACTGCACACGCGATTTCCTAATGCCATATTTTATTTGTTGTTTCTTGCAAGGGTAATCAAAGAAGAACTCCCTCCATCGGTCGGCCGGTAGGAAGGGAAGGAAATCACTCACATCTCCCACACTCTAAGGTATTTATATTGCTATCTCTCCTTTGTTTATTGATTATATCATTTGAGGCCAACGGTCTCTGGCGATCACCCTCCAAAATTGCATCCATGTATGTCTCTTTTTCCCCTTTCCCACGTTTTATCACTTATATGCTTATTATTATTATTTTTTAGTGGATTTTTAAATAGATCTACAGTGGTGGTGGCTTCCTTTTCGCAGCACGAGGGGTGGGGTGGGGGGTGCCCATTGCGGGCCACACCGGCATGACAGGCTTTGCTTGATGGGGGACTTATGGGCCCAAGGCAACAAGGGATTCCGAGTTGGGGAATTCGAAGTCATGCATGGCAAACACATGTCTTGCCTTTGTTACTGTTGCAAGTTTTGTGATGATTCCAAAGGAACTATGGGACCCTGCTGAAAAGGGGATGAGGTCGCTTGATTCTCTTTCCTTCTTATGGGATGTTTTTGGATGGTCCCGGAGGTTTCGATGAATTGCGGGTAAGATGTGTTTAGTTAGATTGGATCAATTATCATTTTTGAAGTTAATGGGAAGTATTATTATAATAACTAATTGAAAGTGTACGAATTTTATTTTTGGAAGTCGCCAGATTTCCTAATCCTCTTATTTCTCTTCGATTGTCATCTTTCATATGTTTCTAACAGTAATATTAACATTATAAAGTTTAAGATAATAATATTAATATACATATATATATATATAATATTAACATTAACATTCTAACGAAATAGAGTGTTATTTAACGAAGGTCGGTTGAGCTACTAAAAATATTGGTGGCATCCTACCGTGAGTTGGAGGCGTAGAGAAGTAGACACTTCAACCGAACGATTTCTCACCCCCACCGGCACCAAGGAAGGACCGCCACCAATGTTGGCTATCTTTCTCTACTGCAGTGCACCCTCCAAGAGAAGGCTTGGAGGAGGAAGTGCAAAGGGTTATCGTAGCACATTCAGCTCAAGGGCTTCATAATATATACGGAGGAGGATAGATTTTAGATTATATATTTTTTTATTTTTATGACCTGGAATCTAATTAATTAACACAGTTGGTTTGTTGAAGCATTCGCAGTTGTAAACAAGATTAAATTATATACCTACTCTTGCTAAAGCATTTGCATTCAAATCACTGTTGAGATATATGTCCTAAATCTATCTAATATGCGTGAATCATAACTACTACTGTTGACGTATTTGCGGTCGTAAAGAAAATTAAAGTTGTAATACACCTACGTGCCATTGCCAAAGAATTTGCATTCAAAACCCTGTCGAAGTCATATGGTCTCTAAATCTAGTATGTGTGAATTTGGCATCTTGTGGGCTCATCAGTCAGTCCTGCTAAAACCCTCCTAACTAACGATCTTGTATGCTTGGTCAAGAGAATACATACCTGGGGGTACGTGAAGCTAACTCGAGGAGAGGAGCATAATATACTCGAAACACGAGGAGGGTGTTCAAGAGGTCGTACGTTTCATACATATCGGTCGGGGTCTTGAGAAGGTTAAATTAAACCTACGAGAATACAAATTGAAAGTTCCGTCTTTGGGAGAGACGTTTTCTGTCAGATGTCTCGATTAATCGAGTATTTCTGTATGTCTTCTTTAATAAAGAGGAGGGCCGGATTCCAAGACAAAGAATGACATTTTATTTCATTTTATTTTATTTTATTTAATTTTGGAGGTGGGAGGGGGGTTTCTAGCGGGAGATATTTTCGCATACACATGATAACTATAATTTGGTCGCACCCACATGGGCAACATTTTTCTCTCGTGAATTGAGAGGAAAGCAAAGAGATGGTGGTGGTATTAGTAAGTATAATAATATTAATAATAAGTCGTGTCGATTTTGAGTGAAGAGTTTGAAATTTAAATACTTAAAAACATGGGCCCCACGTGCCACCCGACTATGCTTATGCTTCTTCTTATTATGCCATGCGTATGCGGGCGAGGCCGTTCCCCACCCCCCACCCCGACACCACCGACAACTCGGGTGGGCGCGGGCCCGTCCTCCTGTGCGCGCTGCGTCGGCAGCGCCAAAGGCCGATTACGGACAAAGAAGGGGCGGATTCCGTAGCAGCACCGGCACCGGCAGTTACCGGCCTTACAAATCTTTTATAAATAAATATTTGTTATCAGGTCAGCAAAACCCAAACCCCCCAACCGACGCCTTCTTATTATTACATCCTCCCACAACGGCTAGTTTTTCTGTCGCTCCCGCAAATCCCCCCCTCCCCTCCCCCCGCAAGAAACCAGCATGGAAACGCGTCGTTGGACGTCGACTTGGGTGGAGTGGGGGAGTCGCCACGAATCTGACCGCCGTGGTGGCTCTCTCGTGCGCCACGCCTCCTTCCGTCCGACTTGTTTGTGCCCCCTTTCTACGCTACGTCTTTTGCTGCGTCGAGGCGGGGATCCGCACGCCACCCTACCCACCACCACCACCACCACCACCACCACCTGTTTTGGGGAGGTGGGGGGGGGGGGGGGGTGTTGTTCTTCCAGTGCGAGAGGAGTGTTGTGAATAATCTGCAGCAATACTTTGGCAGAGAATTTGACCGGATGGCTTCAATCATGGCACGTTGGCTGGTCCTCTCCTTTTCTTCTCCCACTCTCCTCCACCTGACCGAACTGCCTTGGCTGTATGTTGATTTTAAATTGTTTAATGCTGTTGTTGTGGCCCTGATCACGACTAGTCTCTGCTCTTTTTTCCCCTTATTTTTTTAGTCAGATAATGTGATCATCTACTTTTTAAATAAAATGTTACATAAATATCCCTATAAATATCACTAACGTCAAATATACCTGTCATTTGAGTATATTATAAAAGTATCATCTAAATATGTCAAATAATTATGCTTATATCCCTTTGATTTATCGCCATCCACGTTGGACAAATATTCTGTCGAAAAACGTCAGAGTATATGAACTATCTAAAATATCTCGACTGTTACTATGAGAGAGAGAGAGAGAGAGAGAGAGAGAGAGAGAGAGAGAGAGAGAGAGAGAGAGAGAGAGAGAGGGCATCGGTCGAGAGTCTCCCCCTTCAGAGGCCAACCCCCTCCCCGCCAGAACCACCCCACCCCCCACGTTAGAACTCTACCCCCCTCTCCGTCGAAACCCCACCCCACACCCTAGAACCTCCTCCCCGCCGGAAACCTCACCCCCCCACCCCGCCCCCCTCTCCACTGGAACCCCTACACCCACACCTTGGAACCCCCTCCCCGTCCCCTCTCCATCGGCAATCCCATCTTCCCACCCTAGAACCCCCTCCTCGTCGGAACCCCCACCCCTACACCTTGTAATCTCCTCCCCGCCCCCCTCCTCGTTGGAACCCCCACCCCCACACCCTGAAACCCCCTTCGCGTCCCCCTCTCCACGTCTCTCCTCGTCGGAGATCCCACCCCCCACCATGAAACCCCCATCCCTAGTCGTGGCGATGCTCTCTCCTTCAGCCTAGAGGAGGAGCCCCACTCCATCGATGCCCCACTAACCCTTACATCGGTGGCTATCACGCCTCACATCCTTTAACTTACTATTAACGAAAGTTAAATCAATAAAAGTTACGTCAAAGTTATAGCTGTAATTATTAAAGATAAATGAAAGATATTTTTGATAATATATTCAAATGAATGATATGTTTGACATAACAAATATTTATAGGGATGTTCATGCAAAAAATCTTACATGCAATTCCTTGGATGTGCCGCGGTATCTTCAGAACGTGTGTTAGGAAGTTAGTGTACTCTGCTTCAGGTCTCTAAACACCCCTCTCTTATCACCCCAATGTTCATACTTGTTCTTTTCCGCGGTAGCCTTGCCCCTTCTGTGGTCATTGGAGGCCGGCAATTATATATTTCTAAGTACTCACAGAAATATTTAGAAAAAAATAAATGAGAAAGAGAAGAGCAGAGATCTCTGAAGAATGTAGGAAAGAGATTCAGAAAGAAAAGTGTAGAGGTAGGAAAATTATAATTTCCCGGGTTTTTCGGATCTGGATCCGTGGGTTTCAGATCGTCTTTTCGCGGGTTGCGGATTGTGTCCGAGTGAGTTTCAGATTTTTATACCAGATTGTCGGACCCAATGGTGGTGTGCCCGTGAATTTTCTTGGGTCCGTGGTGTTGTGAGGAGCACGCCGGTATTTTTCTGGATTTTTCGGAGCGCCTGTGTGGGTCCCGGGTTGCATTTTGGGTTTTACGCGTGTTTTCCGTCTATCGGACCTTCAGAATCCTGTACAGGGTGAACCGTTGTGTTCTCCGACTCTGGGACGTTACCACTGCGTTGTGCGTTTTCCGAGGATCAGGGAGATGATTTTTTTCTATTTTTTGTATTTTTTGTAATTTTAAAATTTTCTATATATAACCTCTTTTTTTCTCTCTCTCCCCATCTCTCATTTCTCTCTTCCCTCCCTCTCTCTTCTCTCACATTCTCTCCTCTCCCCCTCTCACTCTAGGCGGCCGACGGAGGCGGCGTGGGCGGGGCGGCGTGGCTCGTGGGGCGTGGAGCGACGGGCACGGGACGAGGATCGCAATGGTGGAGGCGGTTCGTGGGATCGCGAGCCGGCGAGGGTTTAATTGGCATTTCTTTGCGGATCGGTGACCTCGGGGCGCGAAATCTTCGGTGGAGGTAGGGAGATGATCCCCAGCTCGTGCTCTTCCTTTCCCGTGAGTTTTGTAGGCCGTGGTGAGTCGAGAGGGCCTATTTGAGCTTTTTGGGAAAAATTCATGTTTTTGGGGTGTGAGCCGGATCTCTCGTTTCGCGGCGTTTCAGACCGATTTGGGGTCGTAGATGCATACTAGGGGTGTCGGGGGAGCTTCCCCTTGTTTTCTTCCACATCATCCGTGGATGATCGAGGCGTGGAATAGATTTTTGGGAATGTTCCCGCCGTCCCGTTCTCGGGTGAGTGTAGCGGTCCTTCCAGAGACCGCCACACTCACTAGCGGCCCAAGGTAGGTGCGCCAGAGACCCTGGCGGCCTAAGCTGGTGCGTCACTTGTTACTGTTTTGTCGGCAGGGGTTTCGGTCGTCTGGCGGCCGCATGATAAACAGCCAGACTGGGTGGCGGCCGAGACTTCGACCGCTACTCCGTTTTGATCGCTGTGCCTCGGAGCACGTGCTTTTTGACCGATTGGGAGTCTTGCGCCCCTGGTGGCCGTAGGTTCGACCGCCAGAGGGATTGTGGCGGACCAGAGTTGGGCTGCTAGAAGCCGTGTGGCGGTCTGGGTAGGACCGCCAGGCCCTGTGTGATTCGTCTTCTGGCGGGCCAAGGTTGGACTGCTAGAGTCCCTGTAGCGGACCAGAGTTGGACCGCTAGAGACCGTAGCGGCCCAAGGTTTGACCGCCAGGCTCAGGGCTACACCGAGTGGTTTGCAGTCCTGTTTCTCTTCGACCGTGGTTTCCAGGAGTTGCAGTCGACCTCGTGATTGTCCCGGACACCCCGTAGGATCCGTGTCCGTGTTTCTCGGGTGTCTGGAGGTGCCATGTTACCTCGACTAGCGTGTCCGTAGGTGTGTGTGTTCCGGGCTTTGTGTTACGCTCGATCGAGTCACCGTGTATCGGTGTGAGTGCGGTGGGGTTCTCCCGCTTGTCGTGGGTTTCTGCGGAAGATGGTTCCCGAGTGGGCCATATGTGTGACCTTAGACTGTGCGTCCAGCTGTCCAGCCTGGGGCTGGAAGGCTTCCCAGTTCCCTTCCCGAGGGAATGATCTCGGCGGCTCATGAGCTGCCTCGGTATTCGTGCTACCGTGGTTTTAGACCTAGGGATTAGGCTAGATTAACGGCATTGCGTCGTTGCGTACGACGGTCTTGACCCTGAGTCTTGTGACTCAAGGACCGTTGGATTTAGTGAGTCTAGAGGACCATCCAGAGTCCAGTGGCTCGTCGCCACTTGGTCCTTCTCGCCTTTCGCGCAGGGTTCATGTGTGGTTCTCGGAGTTTCTCTTCGGAGAGTGCTCACATCAGTGACTCCCCACTAGTAATAGCCTTCTGACACGTGAGTGGTCCCACCAGGGAGTGGTGGCTAGGCTACCCCGAGAGACGATTTTTAGACTGATTTTCGTTGGGCCCCCACGTCTTGCAGCGAGAGTCCGATTGAGGGGAAAATCAGTCAGAGGGCCAGACCTGGGACGCATGGTCTGTGTGTGCACACGTGGTTGGGGGCGGTTGGACCCGCGCTGACGAGCGTGACCCCAGCTAGTCACTTATTTTGTGGTTACTAGTACGGTGTCCCCGTTCCACCAGGGGTCGAGAGGGACACCTGAGGCGCAGACTAAGACGTAAGTGGACGCTTCCGACCTTGCTTCTGGTGGGCAGGTACTCCTGTCATGTGAGACGTGACTCTCCTATTTCCGGGTTCTGTTTCCCGTCTGCGAGACGTGATTTTCTAGACCGGCTGGTGTTTCCGAGTTAGTGGCCAGGGTGCTAGTAGCTTTACCGAGGTTGCGTCTTGTTGGTGCGGTGTCCGCGACCGGGTGGTCGGGGTTGCACCTTGGACAGTGTGTCCAGGTTGGCCGTGTCTTGGGAGACAGGCCTCTACGGCCGGGTTGCCGTGGATTTTTACTTCGGTAAGTGGTACTAGTGTGGTTCGGTAGCGCCTGACCGTGAGATCGGGGTGTGTTTTCCTGGTACAGTAGGAGTAGCTGTAGTGTCGAGCTTTGATCGGCCACCGGTTCGATGTTCCCGCTGTAGTTGTAACTTTCCTTTCCGCTACCGCCGTCGTTTTCGATTGGGGTTCCGCGGGACCCCTGTTAAGTCTCTATTTGGAGACTCATCCCTGATTTTCAGGTCTGGCGGTTCTTCCTCGAGGTTCGAGGGTGCAGTGTTACGGAGGTTCTTAGTTGCCAGCTCGCCGAGCCGAGTGTTCACTTGGCATGTGGTACGTTTTACTACTTTAGACTGTACTTTCTGTTGGACTGGACTCTGTTATAGTAGTTGTTATTTATTTCTACTAATTGTTGGATTATCCTGTCTTATTTTCTATTTCTTTGTACCTCCACACTCCTTTTAGCCCTTCCGAGCCCTCCCGGTTCGTGGGCGGCGGGTCAGGATTCGAATTGTATCGGGTTCTTCCCGGTATCCGGATCTTGGGTCATCACAGAAATGATCTCTAGACTATGTACTACACTTTTAAGATTTGTTTGTTAGGGAAGATTGACCAACCACCGGTGGAAGCCTACAAACACTAGAGACACGGTGTCAAAAAGAGCTCTGAGCATTTCCCCAAGGGACAACCCTCCAATACTTAAGTCAGGAACGCACTTTGAAGAAGACTATAAAGAGGAGAGAGAGGAGAGAGAGCGTAAGAATAGAGTGGACAAGCCTGTGTGTAGGAACGGGGGCTCTTGGAGTGCTCGCAGAGTCTGGAGAGTGCTCAGAGTGTGCTCGAAGAGTCTGGAGGGTGCTCAGAGTGTGCTCGGAGAGCCTAGAGAGTGTTCGGAGTAATGGGCATAGGCCTCGTCTCTCTCTCTGTGTCTCTATTTCTGTCTCCATCTGTCAATGTGTGTCCTCCCCGTGCGTCTGATCGGGGGTCTATTTATATAGGTCGTCCTGGCGGTGAGAACCCATTCCTCAATGGGGAAAGGGCGTAGGTCGTAGAGTAACGCCCCCTTGATCGTGGGAAGAGTTATTCGCTGTGCACCTGCCTACTCGAGAAGAGGGGCCTCGTGGTGAGAATCTCAGCACCATGGGCGTGACCTCGTCCCTGCCAGGGAATGGTCTACAATGGTGGATGCAACGTTTAGCCGCTGGCGAGTTCTCCGCCGCCCGAGATGGTCGCATCAATCTTGCCCGTAGGATCAGGAGGGACAGAGCAGAACATCACCTCCCCCAGCAGCAGTGGCAGGAGCAGCGGTAGCAACTAGAGTTTAGGGGCGAAAGGAGTTTGTTGAGGGCATGTACCAGTTTTATCTTCGATGGCATAGTGGAGAGGCTGGTGAGGGCTCGTCATCTCAAGGAGGTCATGGACGAGTGTTGAAGGAGTTCCAGCAATTCCACCCACCTCAGTTTGAGAGGCAGCTAGATCCAGATATAGTGAGAGCTTGGATAGATGCCATGGAGAGGGTGTTTCGTTCCATGGAGTGCGCGGAGGATGAGAAGGAGTTGTTGGCCAATTATCCGTTGTAGGGTTCAGCCTTGTCTTCGTGGACCTTGGAGTGGGAGTCGACATTCCAATCTCGTCCCCTCTAACAGATTTCATGGCAGAAGTTCATTACAGCCTTCGAGCTTACTTTTAGCCTGGCTCATGTCAGATCGAAGAGGATGTATTAGTTTATGGAGCTGACCCGGGGGGGTATGACAAGGATGCAGTACCAGTCTAGATTTATCGAGTTGGGACACTATGCACCTCGTATTATAATAGATGAAGGATTGAAGACTCAGCAATTTGTCAGGGGTCTGAGGCCAGAGCTTAGGCATCCGGTGATTGCGAACCATGTTGCAGATATGGAGGCAACATATCAGGCGGCGATAACTTTGGAGGAGGACTTGTTGAGGACTCAAGAGCATACTGGTGTTGGGCAGTCTCAGTCAAGCCGTGGTCAGTAGAGGTTTGTGCAATAGTAGAGTGCCTTCCAGCATTCTCCGAGCAGGGCAGGATCATCTCCATCAGCATCATCGGCCGCGATTCTACATCATTTGGATCGAGCCTTAAGCGTATGTTCAGGAGGATTGGTTTTGGTAGGAGACACTAGGACCGCCAGGAGCAGAGACAGGCATCGGTGGGTAGTGTGCAGCAGCCTTCACCACTTCAGCGCCAGAGTTTAGCAGGTGGTCAGTAGCGGTCGTGTCCTCAATGTGGTGACTTTTACCCTGATAGGCCGTATCCAGTGCCCGTGACGTGTTTGATGCGGGACGGGACGCGAACCTGGGACTCTAGCTCGCGGACGTCCCTAAGCGAGGGAAACGCGTGGATCTGCTCGGTTAAGGAACCGGCAATGAGTCACGGGTATCGACTTTTTTGCGTACTCGGATCGAGTCACGGGACGGGTTCCACTCACTCACTCTCGCAGCGGTGATTGAAATAATATAACGAGCTAATTAACCTATCACTCATGCAGCGGCATATGAAAATATACGAGAAAAGTAAATGTCAAAGTGGGAGCGGACACGATACCTCCATGCTCCGGGCGTGGGGAAGATGACCCCGGCCGAACTTCGTACTCCCGGTACAGTAAATAATTAAATTTGAATATTACTGCCCACTCCACGCAGGGAGGTAAAGGGCTACACGTGGACCCAGGAGTAATGGGTTCGGGTTGACGGGCAGCGATTTGGGCAGCTCCGGTGGTGGCGCGCGCCAGCAATTGTGGGGTCCACGTCCTGGTCGGAGGGCCGATCGGGCTGGGAGTGGTACCGCTGCGGTGTGGACTCCTGGAGGGACGATCCCTAGGAAGGGGACGCGCTGGTTCACCTCGTAGAAGGCGAGGCGGCCCGACGGAGAACGTTGTTGCTTGCTGTCCACGGATCTGTTCAGTAATTTCAAGGTTGCGCGACCTGGTGAAAACAACTGCTGCGATCAGCACGGACGTAGGATCGACGCGAAACTGACGCCATTGCAAAGCTAGCTTAGAGATCTTCAACCACATGTTATTACAAGAATTTTCCTGTCTCTGTATATGCCGAGGCTGAATTTAGAACAGGCGCACTTCTCTGGCTCAGAACCGACCGGGCAGATTGAGATCTCCTTGAGAATTTGGTTTGACCGAGGCTCAAACTATGGATTTGGGAGTTGGGATTTTTATGGGAGATGGAGGGAAAGTAAGGAACATGAGAATATTTTTATATATTTTTCTGAGGAGGTTTGACAGGGGAAATGGATTTTATGGTGGAGAGGAGTTGGATCTGGAATGCACAGGACAGAATAGAAACCGGTTTTCACAGATATTTTTATGAGGGGTAAATGAACTCCTAAAATTGTGGGAAACTTTGGAGAAAGGGGTTTAGGTGGACAGAAAATATAGTCCAAATTTTAGAGCGATCTGAAATTGGAAAAGGGGTCAAAAGGGCAAAGAAGTGGGTTGCTGAAACACAGATCTGCACAGAGACAGAATCTGTAGATTGGGGGGAATAAATGGTAAAGGAAGATAAATACGGGAGAAAAAATGTGAACTTTTTTGTGGAGGCTGGGGGGGACGTGGGCAACTCACCCTCCAATTTTCAGCACGATCTGATCTCCTGATGGGGAGTTAAAAATCAGGCTTTAGACCTCTGTCCAGCAATGGACAGATCTACGACGGCGAGGCAATGGTGGTGCGATGGCGGCTCGATGGCGGCGGCGGCGGAGCTTCACACTCCAAGGGGAGATACAACTTGGAATCCACCAAGTTTTCTTGGGAATCCACCCTAAGAATACAGCAATCCAGCTGCAAGGGGAGAGGAGAGAGGAGGGGCGCCCTTGGGCTTGCTCTTGTGCAAATGTAATTTTCTTTCATTAATTCTCACAAAATGGAAAATACATGGATTATATAGAAATGTACAAAAGACCTAAACTATCCCTAGATCTAGGGTTAGGGAGGGGCAAATAAGGGATAGCATTTTCTTTCCCCATGTGGTCAAATGACCAAATTAAATAAAATACGACATGAATAAAATAGTATAAAGGGGGGACGCCCCTTGGACCAAGAAACATAATTTGAATTTTTCTTCTTGGTCCAAGTCCAACTTGGACTTTGTACCAGCCCCACATGGGCCCTAAATCCAAGGTGGACCAATGGGAAAGAGGGTGGGGGACCCTGCTGGACCTACTGGCATTTCACATAGAAACACAAAGGCCTTTTTGTAAAAAAACCCAAAGATTCTTAATGACTAACCCTTTGACTTATAATGCCTTACAATTTCAAACCTAAACAAAAGGATACAAATACAAAAATAAAATGTTAGTGCCCGGTGTGATTCCCATCAATTCTCCCCGGGTGGGAAGAACTCGACCCCGTCGAGTAAGGGGTGCGGCTGCTCGGGTGGCTCCTGCGGATCACCAGGTAGCGCGGAGTACACTCTACTCCAAGTAATCGTCACCTGCTCATCCCGTATATATTCGATATGCACATACTGCTGTGGGAATGAGGCTAGTGATGGACACTCCGGGGTGGGGTCACTCTCAAACGGAGGAGACGGCTCAAACACTAGGAATCACCGCTGGGTCCCTTTATGTGATTAGATCCGAGAGGTAAAATGGTAGAGCCGATCCCAAATTCCGGCAAGTCTACAACGTACGCATTAGACCCGACTTACCTCACACTCGAAAGGGACTGACATCGCGAGCTGACATGAGACCGACTATGCGACTCCTAATATGCTCGACACATGCATGTACGGACTCTAAGTAAATAAAGAAAAATACATACTCCTACAAGACCCTAAACAAACCTACTGTTAGACCGACCCATACATATGCAATGGTGGAGTAGGACATCCGAATGTGTGCCATGCATACACAAGACGCAACCAAATGTCGATAGAATCATGGACTCCTAGATATCCCAAAATGCACCACCCATGCACTGACGGCCTTTTGAAATTGGGAGGTTTGGGTGGGTTAGGCGTGGAAGGTTTAGGTGGACTAGGAGAGCCGAAATCTCCTACTTCCATACCCTAATGAACGGGCTCCTTGCGGAGTGTAGGTGGACTGGCCCGTGGGGTAGGGGTGTGATAGTGGTTGAAGAGGCGAAATCTCGCGTTGCATCCTGAGCGGGCCGGGGATCACCAGAAGATGAACTGTAAGACAGGGAAACGCGTCAGAGGGCCCAGGGGATTTCCCTGGGGCGAAACCCTCCTATGGCTAAGTCAGTAGAGCTCTGGTGGAAGCAATGAAGGGAGGAAGAAAGCTGGTGCGCGAGACTCCTCTCCACCAAAGGGGGGTGAAGCGGATTGCTCAGGAGTTTTACCTTCCTTTTTTCTCTTTTCTCCACCGGAGGGTATCCCTGGTTTAAATAGTGTGCCGCCTTCAGGAGTCCTGTCAGTTGGGGGGTCTCCGGCGGGAGTTACGTCCTCAACGTGGGCTTTCATGGCCTTTATCATGGGGGCGTTATCGCCTTAAAACCCGGTGGCTGGTTGATTCCCCTGTCCGTTGGGGACTCTTAAAGGCAGTGCAAACGGCTAGCGTCCAGTCCGAGCTCCTGAAACGCCAGCCCTGTCCGGACGAGGAGGATAGCTCGGTCGAAGGAGGGGTCGGATAGGTCGGCTGGCGCCTGTCTCTCCCGAGCGAAAAAGCGGCCTGGGCCGGACCTTCCTTGTGACCTGACCATCACTCGGGCCCTCTGAGCCTAGGGGCCGCCGGGGAGGGTTGGTTCCTCGAGTGCATGTTTATTGGGCTTTTCTTCCCTGAGTGGGCCCCGTGGGCTATCACTCGGGTGAGCTTGCCTCGTTGGACCCTGTTGAGTCTTGTTGGGCTGCTCTTTGGGTGGGCTACAGAAATCCCCCTCTCCACTTGTCCCCCTCCTACTCCCGAGCCATGGAAGCTCGGTTGAGTAGTTTTTGAGGCTTTGGACCGGCGTGGCTCAGGTGGGTGGAATTCCGTTGGCGTTTGTGGTGCCACGGGGAGTGGTCGCCTGGGCCCGTAATGATGATCCTGACGGATTTGAACTGAAGGGGCCCCCCTTTTTCTCGGAGCACGGAACGACGCGCCGCCTTCCTCCAGGGTTTTATAGGCATTGGGTGCTGTTCGTCGTTCTAGGCTTCCAAGGTTTCGGGCTTTCCTTAGTTTCTTGGCTTTCAGAGCTTCTTGATGCGCCGTGAGGGCACAGTGGAGGTGCGAAGTCTTGCGGCGGCGTTCGAGGAGTTGGTGAGGATAACCGCGGAGGCGGTCCGGCAACTTCCTTCCCCTCCGGAGTCTTCGAGTTCTTGCGAGGGGTCCTCTTCCGGCTCGATGGCTGATCCGCCGCTGGAACTCGGGCAGGTGAGGCGGGAGCCTGTCTCCCGCTGCAGCGAGCTGGGGGAGACAGAGGTGAAGAAGCTGGAGCATCGCTTTCGCTTGCCTTTCAGGTATAGCTTTGCCGCCGCCACCCCGTTCGAGACGAGTTTGGACGACCGAACGGGGCACATCTGCACGCTTCTTCTGGCGTGGAAAAGCGGGTTTCGCCTTCCCTTCGAGCCCCTCGTACTCCAGATCCTCGAACTTTTCCAATTGGCGCCCATTCAACTGGTGGCCAACTCGTACCTCCTCCTCTCTGCCTTTCGGATCCTCTGTCGCCAGCACAACATTTTCCCTTCCTTGGACCTCTTTCATTACTTTTTCGAGTTGAAGGCGCACCCGTCGGCGGGGAAGGGCTTTTACTTTATCCAGGCAAGGAGGAACAGGAGTTGCATCGCCCTCGCGGCGAAGGACTCCTCGCACAAGGGGTGGAAAACCCAATTCTTCTGGGTGAAGGCGGAGGCGACGGATGAACTCTGGACATGTCGGATCTCGCCCAATTTCCATCCGAACATTCCTCCTCGCCAGGAGGAGTTCCCTCCCCATGTGGAGCAACAGGTCGCCCGTCTGCTGGAGAACCGACGGTCGACCGAGGAGCTGGCGACGCCGGAGAACATCGAACGGTGCCTGCTTATGCGGTTGAAGTCGACAGGTACCGCCCTTTAGGTTGTTCCCCTGGGGTGGTAGTTACTTTTCTTCTCCTGACCGGGTCTTCCTTCTTTGCTGTAGACGTGAGGCGGGAACCTCTGGAGGATACTGCTGAGGTCATCAATCTGGGAGAAGATGACTCGGCGGCCGACGAGCCGGAGGCTCCTGTGGGTCGCGCCCAAGCCCGGGATAAGGGCAAGGGGGTGACCCCCGGGGGGTCTTCACGGCCGGCTGGCACAAAGCGCAAGGATCCCATGGCGGGAAGGTTGCGGGAGGCCGCGAAGGCCAAGAAGCGTGCTAAGAAGGCAGGTCTCCCTCCTACCGCCGGGGGCGACTTTGGCTCGGCGGCACTCCCCTCCCGGGGGCAAGATGGGGCCGACCCCTCGAGGCCAGCTCCCCCATCTGCCGGGCGAGAGGGGGCGGAGGAGACCGGGGGCCCTTCAGAGGACGG
The DNA here is from genome assembly GCA_022559845.1 of Amorphophallus konjac. NCBI lineage: Eukaryota > Viridiplantae > Streptophyta > Magnoliopsida > Alismatales > Araceae > Amorphophallus > Amorphophallus konjac. Next base: position 223,528,031 of record CM040124.1, read on the forward strand.
TGATAGGTCGGCTCTCCCCCCCACGGGGGTAGAGGGGGCCGATGTTGAAGTAGCAGTCATCGAGGCCAGGGGGTCGGCCGGAGGCGGTGACGTCCCGGTCACCGAGGTGCGGGCCGAGACAGGCGAGGCTGGGGGTTCGCCCGCGAGGGCGTTGCAGCCCCAGATGCTGGGAGCTTCCGATGCGGTTGGACCTGTGGCATCGGTCGAGGTTGGAGGTTCGCCCGGGGAGGCGTTGCAACCCCAACCGACCGTGGCGCGCGAGGTGGCCGGTCCCGTTGCTCGAGCAGAACCCTCTGGCGGAGTGCCCCGGGCGGAGCGGTCTCCTTTGCCGGAGCCCTTGGAAAGGCTCGGCATTACGAGCGACCTATATCGGGTCTGCCAATCGATTGCCGCGAGGACGAAGGGGGTACCCCCCCGGGCTCCTCGATGTTCTGATGGAAGGCGGCCTGGTCATAGCTCGGTCGGCAGCTTTGATGGCGGAGGCGCACGCGCGGACGGAAACGGAGCGATCGAACCTTGCCTAGACCCTCGGGGGATGCGAGAGGAGGCTGGCCCGACTCAAGGGGGAGCATGAGGGACTCCGGCAGGAGTTCTCCGCGTTCCGAGAGGTGGCACGGGCGAGCCGACTGGAGGCTGAGGTGCTGACCGAACAGCTCGCCAAGACCCGAGAGTCTCTTGAGAGGGCAAGCCGATCCTTAGAGGAGGAGCGTCTGCGTCGCCTCGATCTGGACAATCGCTGGGAGCTCGAGCGTGCCGAGCTGCTAGGTCGGGCGGAGATGGCGGAGCATCTCCGAGCTGAGGCTGAGGTGGACCGGGCCCGGGCAGAGGAACGTGCGTCCGAGGCAGAGCGGGCGCGGGTCGAGTTCATCGGTAGGCTAGGATAGATCGAGGCGGAGGCAATCGAGCGTTACAGGAGCTCGGATGCTTACTTAGCCGACCTGTTGGAAGCCGCCCTACCTTACTACGAGGTAGCGCTACGCCGAGGTGCTCGAAAGGGGTTCAAGCAGGGCTATCGCCGGGCGGTAGGCTGCGCCCATGAACAGAACTCCGCGATCGAGTTCCCATTTGGCCAGTGTTATGACTCGGATGAGTCGGTTTCCAGCTCTTCTTCGTCGGTCGGAGAAGATTCGGAGGGATCGCCTCCATCGGGGTCACCGGCTCCGGGCTTCTCGAGAGGGCTCACGACTGAGACAGTTCTCGCACAGGCGAGGTCAGTGTCCGAGCCGGCCGTCACCGAAGGCGCCGGGGGTGACGCGTCTCCTTCCGCCGGTCTCGAGCGTCAAAGTGGGCCCGAGGCCTGATGTATTGTGCCTCTTTCCCTTTTTGTCCCTCTTTCCTCTTTTTAGAGGGTTTCCTTTTGGTACGATAATAAATGACTTGCTCTGTTTGGGTACTATCCTTGCCGTGATTTGGTTGGCGAATCTTGGGTGGTTGAGAGGTGCCGATATGTCCTGCACGGTTTTCGCACGCTGTTTTGGTAGGCTTCTGACGGGGCGTTCCTCCGTCCCCTCACGCTTTGAATGTCAGGCTGCTTCGTGAATCCCGCGAGGGCGGGAAACGAGGAGTTGGAGGTGACTGTTCAGGGGAGAAATCCTTCGGCGTGTTTCCGAGGGGGGCATTTAAGGCGTGTAGCCTCCTTTGGCCTATAAGAAGGACCGGAGGGCGCCCTTTCCTCTCCACCGCTTGGGATTGTCTCTAACAGTCTTTCCTTGCTCCTTCTTTTTCACTCTGCGTTGTGCCTTTGCATCCGGAGCATGGAGGATCCTTCGGAGGGCGATGCCGCCGACGACGGGGAGCGGTGGGCTCCTGCTGTCTTGTGAGGTTGAACGGATCCCAGGGTCGCCGCGCGTGTACGAGACGGGTCCTACGGTCGCCGCGCGGATCTGGGGAGGACTTTGACGTGTGGAAGCACGTCGTTGGCCTCTTCTTGGCTCCGGCGAGGCTTCCGGGTGGACACCGAGGCGGAGGACGGATGGGGGCATCAGGGGAGTCTGCCGTCACTTCCCTCCGTGTGAGAGGAGGAGGCATATCCGGCTCCCTCCTCACCGAGGCCTTCCTCCGTCTGCAGCCTCTTTTTCCCTCTTCTGCTCTTCATTTCTTTCACTCTTCGGGGGCTGCTTGCTCTCTCCTTCCTTCCAAGGAGTTGGCAGTTTGGAAGAGGGGGGGCCTTCCCGGCGCTCCTTTTTCCCGGTTGTTGCCAACTTGGGAGGTAGCCTTCCTCAACGTTCAAAGGTGGCCATCCTCCTGAGGTCCCTCTGTCACCTTTGTCACGGGCCATCCGAGCCAACTGGCTCGACCACCTCTTGTCCGAGCCAGTTTCCGCACGAGGCAGAGTCAGTGGCTGGATGCGAGGAGATCAAGACCGAGTCAGTCGAGCGATGACCCCTTGAAACGATGTTAGACGGACTTTTGCTTTGTTTTTCCTATGTGATGTACTGGCATTTGCCTACCTGATGTACCAACGGTTTGGAATGAAAAGAATAGGAATTTTATTCTGTCTATCTCGCTGTACAATTTCAAAAGTAGAATCTGCGTAGTGTGGCTGCGTTCCACGTCCGAGGAATAGGCTCCCCTTCCATGGTCGCTAACCTGTACGCACCTTTCCCGAGTGTCTCGACCACTCGGTAGGGGCCTTCCCAGTTGGGGGATAGCTTGCCCGCCACCTCCAGTGGTCGAGAGGCTTCGACTTTCCTGAGGACGAAGTTTCCCGGTTGGAAACGTCTATCTCGGACCTTGGCGTTGTAGTATAGAGTGAGGCGGCGTTGGTACTCCGTTGCCCGGACGTTCGCGATCTCTCGGAGTTCGCTTGTCAGGTCGAGGTTCTCGAGCAACTTTTTCCCATTGGCCTCGGGTGAGAAGCTGATCACTCGGAGAGACGGGTTGGCGATCTCCAACGGAACGACGGCCTCGGTGACATATACCAACTGAAAGGGGCTTTCACCGGTTGCCATCTTGGGGGTTGTTCGGTGCGACCACAGTACGCTAGGCAATTCCTCGAGCCAGCTACCCTTAGCCTTGCCGAGTCTGGTTTTTATGCCTTTCAAGATAGTCTTGTTGGCATTTTCAACCAGCCCGTTGGCCTGAGGGTGGGCGACCGAAGTGAAGTGGTTGCGGATATTTAGGTCGGCGCATCTGTCTCGGAAGTACCGAGAGTCGAATTGCCGACCGTTATCGCTGACTATCACTCGGGGGATGCCAAAGCGGCAAATGATCGATTTCCAAACGAAGCTCCAAACGACTGTCTCGGTGATCCTTGTCGTAGCCTCGGCCTCGATCCACTTGGTGAAGTAGTCGATGGCGACGATGATGAACTTCTTCTGGGACTGGGCCGTTGGGAATGGCCCAAGGATATCGATTCCCCACCGAGCGAAAGGGTAGGGCTCGGTTAGGGTGACAAGTTCCGTTGTCGGCTGATGGACCAAGTGGTCGAACCGCTGGCATCGGTCGCACTGTTGAACATAGGCTGAGCAGTCGCGCTGCAGGGTGGGCCACCAGTACCCCTGTCGTAACAGGATTCGGGCTAGCGACCGGGCCCCTGAGTGCGCTCCGCACAGGCCTTCATGAATCTCTTGGATGGCTCGGCCTGCCTCGTCGGGACCGAGGCACTTCAGGAGGGGGCCGGAGAACGATCTTCGGTAGAGGGCGTTGTCGAGGACGACGAAGCACCGAGCTTGATACTTTATTCGGCGGGCTTCCCGAGGGTCGGGGGGCTCTTGGGAGTCTAGTAGCCAGGACAGGTAGGGGGAGCGCCAGTCACTTGGGGTGGCTGAGTCAACAGCGAGGAGCTCCGTGTCGATGCTCGGGCGCTCTAGCTCTTCTAGGAGGACCAATCGTGTACCTTCCGGGTCTAGGGAGAAGGCCAATCGAGAGAGGGCGTCCGCCCGGGAGTTTCGCTCCCGAGCTATCCGGACTACCTCAAATCCCTCGAACTGTTGGGCCATGCTCCAGACCAGCTGAAGGTATTTGATCATGGGTACCTCCCGAGCCTCATACTCGCCGTTGACCTGACCTGCGACTAGTTGAGAGTCGGTGTGGATCCTGACTCGCTCGACCCCCAGCCGTCGGGCCATGCGTGCTCCCGAGATAAGGGCCTCGTACTCGGAAGCGTTGTTGGACGCCTGAAAATTAAATTTTAAGGCGTACTGTAGCTCTATCCCTTCGGGGGACCTTAGGAGGATCCCCGCACCACTGTCTGCCGAATTGGACGACCCATCGATGAACAGTTCCCAGGCTGGCTCGATCGCGGTTGGAGGCCTGTCCTCGGCAGGGATGGTGCTTTCGGCAATGAAGTCGGCGAGTGCTTGGCCTTTGATTGCTGATCGCGGCTGGTACGAGATGTCGTAGGCCCCGAGCATGATGGCCCATTTGACGAGTCACCCTGAGGCCTCGGGGTGGGCCAGAATCTTCTTCAGCGGCTCACCGGTTAGCACGGTGATGGGGTGCCCCTGGAAGTAGGGGCGGAGGTGCTTCGCGGAGGTGACCAATGCTAGCACAAGTTTCTCGGTTGCGGGGTACCTCCGCTCGGCCCCACTGAGCACCTTGCTGGTGTAGTAGACCGGTCTTTCGATTCCCGAGTCATTTCTGACCAGGACCGAGCTGACCGTGGATGGCGTCGCCGAGAGGTAGAGCAACAGGACTTCGCCTAGGACGGGCTTGGAGAGCACTGGTGGCGAAGCCAGGAACTCCTTAAGCTCGGCGAATGCTGCCTGGCACTCCTCATCCCATGCGAACGTAGCAGATGCCAGCTTGGGCCCCCTCATTAATTTGAAGAAGGGCAAGCATCGTTCGGCCGCACGGGACAGGAAACGGCTGAGAGCGACGACACGCCCCGTCAGACACTGGACGTCTTTAATGCACGTGGGCGGGCGCATGTCCAGGATGGCCTGGACTTTGAAACCCAGCTGTCCCTAATGCACGTGGGGTTGGCCTCGATCCCATGCGAACGTAGCAGATGCCAGCTGTCCTGGACGCTGGACGTCTCTAATGCACGTGGGGTTGGCCTCGATCCCGCGCTGAGTGACTAGGAAAGCCAGGAACTTCCTGGATTTTACTCCGAAGGCGCACTTGGCGGGGTTGAGCTTCATGTTGTACTTCAGGAGGGTGCCGAAGGTTTCGGCAAGGTCGGTGAAGTGGTCTTGGGCCTTGGGGGTCTTGACGAGCATGTCGTCAATGTAAGCCTCGACGTTCCGACCTAGCTGTCCCTCGAACATGTGATTTACCAATCGCTGATATGTGGCTCCGGCGTTCTTTAACCCGAAGGGCATCCGGGTGTAGCAGTACACGCCGCAGTCAGTGATGAAGGCTGTCTTCTCGACGTCTTCTGGATTCATTCTGATCTGGTGATAACCTGAATAGGCGTCCAGGAAACTGAGTATCTCATTGCTCGAGGTTGAATCAACCAATTGGTCGATGCTCGGTAGCGGATAGCAGTCCTTGGGAGTAGCCTTATTCAGATCGGTGAAGTCCACGCACATTCGCCACTTGCCTGTGATTTTTGGCACCAGGACGACATTGGCTAGCCACGTAGGGTACATGACTGGCCTGAAGAGGCCTGTCTCTTGTCCCTTGGTGACCTGCGCCTTGATGACCGCCTGTTTCTCGGGCGCATGCTTCCTTCTCCGTTGCTGTACGGGCCTGACGGTGGGGTCAAGGCTGAGCTTGTGCATCACGGTCTCCCCTGGTATGCCAGGGAGTTGATCATCGGCCCAAGCGAAGACCTGAGCGTACTCAGAAAGAAATTTCTTGTATTGTTGCTGTTCCTTAGGTGGTAGGTCGGCTCCGATCCTTACTCCGAGGGCCAGGTCATCGTTCAGGAACACCGTTAGCAACTCGCCACCGGGCTCGGCGGTTACGGTCTTCCCTTCGATTCCCTTGGGGCCCTTATCCCCTCCGTCCGGCCTTGAAGCTTCCACCGAGATGTTGTAGCACCTTCTAGCCGTGGCCTGGTTACCTCGGACTTCCCCCAACCCGTTTTTGGTGGGAAACTTCATTTTTTGGTGATAGGTAGATGGTACGGCCTTCATTCGGCTGAGAATTTTCCGGCCGAAAATGGCGTTGTACGCTATCATACCCTTGATCACTATGAAGTCCACCATGACCGTAACGGTTTTGGGTGGGGTGCCGATGGTGACCGACAGGCGTAGGGCTCCCTCGGGGTAGGTGGGCAGGCCGTTAAACCCGCAAAGGGGGGTTCGGATCGGGCGGAGCTTGGATGGGTCTTCCCCCTACTTGAGGAAACAGTCATAAGATAATACATCGGGGGTGCTTCCATTGTCAACCAGAATTCTATCTACGTTACAATGGTTTATGGTGGCCGAGATGACGAGGGCATCATCATGCGGGGTGCTTAGCCCTTCCAGGTCTTGGTCGGAGAAGACTATGACCTGGGGCTCCCTCGGCGGGCCCCCTGAGGGCTCTGAGACCCGGCTGGCCCGCTCGGCATGGCGCTTCCTTCCTCGGCTGGTGTCGCCGCCCGATGCTGTTCCTCCGGAGATGACGTTGATGTGGACCCCTCGGGGGGCGTTGTCGATCTCCTCGGCGGCGTCTTTGTCTTCTTTGTGCCCAGTTGCGAACCGGGCTAGGTGCCTGTAATGCCCCGGATTCTTCGGATCCTTTTCGTGGGCTCCGGATCTGGTTTCTCGGATTGTCCAACTCTGTTTTGTCTGAAATTTCGTTTCGGACATCTTTCGTGTTCGGATCGGTGCGATCCGGAGTCGTTTCGGAGGCCCGGAGGCGTTCCGCGGCTTTTTCCGCGTGTGTTTTTCCGATTCCCGGCGTGGGTTTCGGCTTTCCCTTCGGAACCTCGTTGCGGGTGAACCGGGCCGTTCACCAGGGCGCGAGTGGTACCGTTGCGATCGGTGCGTTCCGAGGATCGCGAGGGTGTGATTTTCTATTTTTCTGGATTTTTCCGATTTTCCGGATTTCCCTATAAATAGCTTTTCTCTCTCTCCCCTCTCATTTCTCATTTCTCTCCCTCTCTCTTCTCACGCTCTCTCCTCTCTCCCTCTCTCTCCGGCGGCCGACGGGGCGGAGTACGGGCGAGGCGGGGACGGCGCGGGCGAGGCGCGGGCGAGGATGGATGAGGATCGAGGCGGTGGAGGCGCGTGGAAGCTCGGCCGTGGGTTCGTGGAACGGCGAGGCTTCAACGGCGTTTTCGGCGTGGATTAGTCGCTTCGGCGCACGGTTTCTTCGGTGGAGGTAGGGTGACGGAACACCACTGCGTTCTGCTCGTTTCCCCTGCCATTGCACGTCGTTCGGCGCGGAAACAGCTGTGTTTGGGTCCGTTCTAGCGAAACGTGGTTTTGTGGGTTTCGTAGGGTCGGTCGGGAAACGGCGACGGTTTCCAGATCGGTTACTGTCAACGGATTCCTTGGGGCGAGAGCGTTCTTTTCCCCCTGATTTCGTCTCGATTGGTGGTCCCGTTGGACCGGTAGAGCTCCGAGAAGCTCGGTAACCCTTTTTGGGTAACTTCGGTAGAATCGCTCGTTTCTCGCGATTCGTGCGTCGTTTTGACTCCGGTCGGAGTCCACGTGATTGCCAGGGTGGTTGTGGTTGTATCCCCTTCGTTTCGGCACGAACGGGGCGTGGAAAGGCTACGATCGGGAGACCCCCTGGGTTTACCCGCCGTGATGGTTGGGCGGTCGAACCGGGCCCGTCCATCGCGAGGGCGGTTGCCTTTGGCCCGTTCATTTTCTCTTGGTTTTGGGGTTGTGCGGTCGCACGATAGACCGCACATTTGATGTGCGGCCAGGTGAGAACCGCATGTCTCCCCATGGACGGTTGGTACCCAGCCGTCTGTCCTTCCGTGGGCTTGTGCGGCCAGGAGCTGACCGCATATCCCAGTTGACCCTTGGTCAACAGTTTAGTGTCGGTTGGGTTGTGCGGTTTGGTCAAAACCGTTTTGACCGGCACTGGAGTAGGTCGGTTAGGTTGTGCGGACGATCCTTGGCCGCACATCCCCTTGGGCGGTCCAGCCCTAACCGTCCATCCTCCATTTGGGGTTAGTCCGATTAGAGCCTTGTGCGGCTCCTGCCTGACCGCATGTCTTTTGAGCGGCTGTACCCTAGCCGCACATCCCTTGAGCGGCCCAGGGTGAACCGCACATGTGCCAGTCTAACCCGGTGTTTCCGTTTTGACTGATTCGAGTCCCGGGTGTGTGGTTCTCGAACCACGTGCCGACCTGTGGCCTGACGGATGTTGTGCACGTCGTCGGGGCCAGGTGTCGTGGTACGTTGTAGTCCCGGGTGTAGAGTTCTCGACTCGTGTCACCGTGTGTTGACGTGTGTCATCGGTTTCTCCGAAAAGCGATCCCCGAGTGGGTCCTGTGTGAGGCCTTGGGCTGCGAGCCCAGTTATCCAGTCTGGAGCTGGAGGCTTCCCTCTTTTCCTTGAGTTGGGCCACAGCTTGGTGGTGTGCAAGTTGCCTTGGGAATCGTGCTTCTGTGCTTTCCGCGTGGGCCGTGTGTGTGGCCTTAGTCCTGTGAGTTCCCTTCCCAAGGGAATGGTTTCGGCGGCTCGTGAGCTGCCTCGGTATTCGTGCTACAGTGGTTTTAGACCTAGAGCTTGGACTAGATTGACGGCCTTGTGCTGTTGCGTGCAACGGTCTTGACCCCGAGTCTTGTGACTCAAGGACCGTTGGGTGTAGGGCGTCTAGAGGACTGTCCAGAGCCCAGTGACTTAGCGTCACTTGGGTTTTCTCGACTCTCGCGCAGGGTGTGTGCGCGGCTGTGGACTGTGAGTCCCGTTTCTTCTCCGACTGTGGTCATCGTGCGACGGTGCTAGTACGTGGGATGGTCCCCGTACTTTGTCGGATGCGGACGTTGTTTTCCGTTGACTTGAGAGTCTACTCCTTCAGTGACCCTCCACTAGTCGTAGCCTACTAGTACGCGTGTGCTAGTCGCACCAGGGAGTGGTGTACGGGCTTACCCTTAGAGGCGGTTTGTGGACCGGTTGCCGTCGGGCCCCACGTCTTGCAGCCAGAGTCCGGCTGAGGGGAAAACCGGTCAGAGGACCAGACCAGGGACGCGCGGTCTGTGTGTGCACACGTGGTTGGGGGCGGTTGGACCCACGTCGACGGACGTGACCCCAGCTAGTCACTTGTTTGTGGTTACTTGTACGGTGTTCGTGCCTCGGGTAGGAGCTACCACGTCAGGCAGTTCACTTGCGGTGCGGTGTAAGACGTCAGGGGACGCTACCGGCTGTGCTTCTAGTGGGTGGTACTCCTGTCGAGTACGGAGTGACAGACTATCAGTTTCCGTGATTTCGACCTTCGGGTTTTCGGTCGTGTTGACCGTTGAGTTCGGTTGTTTCGCCGTGGCGCGTGTGTTGGTTTTCGCGCCAAGGGTCTAATGCTAGTGGCTTTACCGAGGTTGGGTCTTGTTGTGCGGTACCCGCGATCGGATGGTCGGGGTCGCACCTTGGACAGCGTGTCCAGGTCGGCTGTGTCCGAGGGACAGGCCTCTACGGCGTGGTTGCCGTGTGTTCTTGCTTCGGTAGGTGGTACTAGTGTGGTTCGGTAGCTTCGTCTGCGTGACCGAGGTGTACCTTCCGGTGCAGTAGGAGTAGCTGTAGTGCCGAGTTTTTGACCGGCCACCGGTTTGCTGTTCCTGCTGTAGTTGTAGCTCTCCTTTCCGCTACCGCCGTTGTTTCCGGTTGGGGTTCCGCGGGATCCCTGCTGAGTCTCTGTTTTGGAGACTCATTCCCTGCTTTTCAGGTGTGGCGGTTCTTCCTCGTGGTTCGAGGGTGCGGAGCGGAGGTTCTCTGTTGCCAGCTTGCCGGGCCGAGTGTTCACTTGGCACGTGGTACGTTTTACTGCTTTAGACTGTACTTTCGGTTGGACTGGACTCTGTTGTAGCTGTTGCTGTTCTTTCTTTCAGCTTGTTGTTGTTGGTTGTCCTGCTTTATTTCCTATTTCTTTGTGCCTCCACACTCCTTTTAGCCCTTCCGAGCCCTCCCGGCTCGTGGGCGGCGGTGCGAGTCTCGGGTTATCGGGCCTTCCCGGTAATCGGATTCTCGGGTCGTTACAGCTGGTATCAGAGCGGTGGTTGTGGACGTACATAGGAATTCGAGATATTGCAGTGATCAGAGTCCATAAGGTCCAGTACAGTCGGCAGCTGGCTTAGGGTTTTGTGTTCGCTTCCCGCCTTGTTTCTCGCTTGGGTGCGCTGTGCGGCGCTGTGAGGTGGTTGCTGCCCGCGGCTTTCGTGCCAACATGGGGTCTAAGGATCGAGGTCGAGAGCCTTCTCCCTCATCGGTGGTGGCCCTGGTTGTGCTGCGTTGGGCAGAGGTTGCTGGCAGGCGTGAGTTCGCGGTGCTGCGTTCGAGGAACCTGCAGCGTGGTCAGGTGGCTGGTGCGGACTGTTCTTGGTTAAGTGGCCGTGAGCGTGCTCTGAGGGAGCTGCTGTCGGTTTTTGGTCACTCCAGCTTGAGGTTTGTCCAGCTCCTGAGGTGTTTTGATCGAGAAGTGTGCTCGGGTGAGCGGAGGGTCTTCTCGGTGGGTTGCTGTTTCGTCGAGCCTGATGTTTTGTCGTGCTCTGTTGCGTCAGAAATGACGTGTCGGTCCTGATCGTTCTGCTGATTTCGAGGCAGGATTTGGCAGAGATGTCCCGTTAAGTCTTTGCTCCTGTGCTTCTGTCAGTGGATGGGTTGTGTTCGCCCTGGAGTTGGCTTGAGATGTGAAGGCTCCGCGGTGAGTTTCGGGACTCGAGGGTGAGCATCGGCGGTTGTCGGTTATGGCTCGTGTGGCGGCTCTTGGCATGCCGTGTTGCAGTTCGAGGAATTGCAGCGGTGGTGCATCGAGAGATGCTGTGATTGTGGTCCGACGTGACACTCGTCGAGTGTGTCGGAGGCGCTGACCTGATGGAAGCGATGGTTTTCCTTGGTGCTGGATGGTGCTGTTTCCAGCGTGCGCGAGGTTCGAGGTCAGGTCGAGCGTGGAGTTCTTCCGTTGGTCGGAAGTGCGCTGGTTTCTCCTTTGGTTGGAGAGATTGCGTTCGGCTAAGGATTGCCGTCTTGCATTGTGTGCCCGGATTGGTTGGCCTTGTGTGCCATGAAGTCCGTGCGAGACGTGCTCCTTGTCTTGGCAAGGTGGTTGTCTGTGAGAAGTTGTGCCCATTCCCTTGTCGTGTGAGGGTGTGCTGGCGCTGTTCCGGAAGGACGAGTGCTGGTTGGGCGGCGTTTGCTTTCTCGGCTGTGTGCGCGGATCTGAGTACGCAGCGGAAGCGTGGTGGGCTTGTGACCCATTGGTTCAGGATCGTAGCATTGGTTGCTACGGGCGGATTCCTGAGTTTGCGTTGAGCATTGGAGGATTGGTTCCTCGGTGTGAAACGTGTTGTTGCCGTGCCGTTGCTCGAGGTTTTGTGGTTGTTGGCACTGGCAGGATGGAGTGTTGGGGAATGTGCTGGCTAGTGCGCCGCATGAGTACCATGTTCCTGTGTTGGAAGCCGTGTCAGGCGTTGGTGTTGGACCTGGATGGGGTTGTTGAGGATGTCGCCTGACGATGGTCGAGGATGTGTTGGTCAGAGTCGGCGGCTTGGTGCCCGACTTGTGTTCCCAGTCGTGTCCTCGGATAAGATCGTTTTTGGAGAAGTGATCTCTGGCAGGCTGTGGGCTTCCGTTGGTTCTACGGTCTTGTCGGATTGTGACGGTGAGATGTTTATTGCTTAGGGACCCACGAGCGCTGTTCAGGTGGTGTCCCGTGGCTCTGTGGTAAGGGCGGAATCGGGATTGGCGGGTGTCCACTTAGTTTGATCGAAGGATGTGATGAGACCAGATGGATGAGTGACGCTTGTGGGCGGAGGCCTTCTGTGAGATTAGCGTCGGTTGGTGGTCCTTGATAGGACGTTGGTGTCGCAAGGTTATCCCTGGTTTGGTGATTAGCATGGGGTGGTTCCCTATAAGTCTGAGTCCCGTGAGGTGATGACTGAAGACGCCATGTTCTGTCATTTGGTTTCGTCGTGCTCCCCGAGAGGGTCGAGTTGGCGCGATGATCGAGCTCGGATGCGGAGTCCGAGAGGAGTGTAGCTCGAGATGTGGCATCGGTCTATGTGTGAGTCAGCGGATGGCCTGCTGTGAATTGGATCGTGCCTGTTGGGCCGGTGGAGGTTTCCCGTTGACGTGTATTTGGCGACCAGTGGATGGTCTTTTCAGAGACAGAAGATGCTGGTTGTTGGGGCTCGAGCGTGGCGAGAGCCGTGTGCCAGCGAGACCTTTGATGGTCGTTTCTGCGATGTGCCTTTCCGGATGGGATCTGGACTTTGTCGAAGTTGTCTTCTGACGAGAATTGGCACGGTGTTGTGTCCGGCTTTCGGCTTGCCATGTGTGGGGTGTTTCTTGGTGTTGAGCCGATGTGCTGGTTGCGGTCTGTTGAGCTGGCTGCTTGAGCTGGTGGAGGCTCTGTGTTGGTTGCTCCCTTGAGGAGGGTGTGCGACCTGTCAGCTGGTTGTGAAGCTGATGTGTGTTTTGTCTGCTGACCCTGGGGTGGATCAGTAGCTGTTGCTCGTGTCGAGGGTTGTGTTTCCTCGGTGAGCGAGATCGTGGCTGCGGCGCCACGGTGGATTCTCGCGTTGTCTGAGGTGATGCCGGACTGTGTCCTTTGGTATATGCCTGCTCTGTTGGCCTGTGTGCTCGGCGCGAGGAGCGAGGTGTTGCTTGTGATCGTAAGTCTGGCTGTGTCCCTCAGGATCGGTGTTTTCGTGAGAATCGAGGTTTTCTGTGCTGGGGCTCTGACAGCGTGTCAGTGATTCTGTGTTCTTCCCCTGGGACTTCGTGCTTGGTCCTGAATTTCGAGGACGAAATTCCTTTAAGGGGGGAGGGCTGTAATGCCCCGGATTCTTCGGATCCTTTTCGTGGGCTCCGGATCTGGTTTCTCGGATTGTCCAACTCTGTTTTGTCTGAAATTTCGTTTCGGACATCTTTCGTGTTCGGATCGGTGCGATCCGGAGTCGTTTCGGAGGCCCGGAGGCGTTCCGCGGCTTTTTCCGCGTGTGTTTTTCCGATTCCCGGCGTGGGTTTCGGCTTTCCCTTCGGAACCTCGTTGCGGGTGAACCGGGCCGTTCACCAGGGCGCGAGTGGTACCGTTGCGATCGGTGCGTTCCGAGGATCGCGAGGGTGTGATTTTCTATTTTTCTGGATTTTTCCGATTTTCCGGATTTCCCTATAAATAGCTTTTCTCTCTCTCTCCCCTCTCATTTCTCATTTCTCTCCCTCTCTCTTCTCACGCTCTCTCCTCTCTCCCTCTCTCTCCGGCGGCCGACGGGGCGGAGTACGGGCGAGGCGGGGACGGCGCGGGCGAGGCGCGGGCGAGGATGGATGAGGATCGAGGCGGTGGAGGCGCGTGGAAGCTCGGCCGTGGGTTCGTGGAACGGCGAGGCTTCAACGGCGTTTTCGGCGTGGATTAGTCGCTTCGGCGCACGGTTTCTTCGGTGGAGGTAGGGTGACGGAACACCACTGCGTTCTGCTCGTTTCCCCTGCCATTGCACGTCGTTCGGCGCGGAAACAGCTGTGTTTGGGTCCGTTCTAGCGAAACCGTGGTTTTGTGGGTTTCGTAGGGTCGGTCGGGAAACGGCGACGGTTTCCAGATCGGTTACTGTCAACGGATTCCTTGGGGCGAGAGCGTTCTTTTCCCCCTGATTTCGTCTCGATTGGTGGTCCCGTTGGACCGGTAGAGCTCCGAGAAGCTCGGTAACCCTTTTTGGGTAACTTCGGTAGAATCGCTCGTTTCTCGCGATTCGTGCGTCGTTTTGACTCCGGTCGGAGTCCACGTGATTGCCAGGGTGGTTGTGGTTGTATCCCCTTCGTTTCGGCACGAACGGGGCGTGGAAAGGCTACGATCGGGAGACCCCCTGGGTTTACCCGCCGTGATGGTTGGGCGGTCGAACCGGGCCCGTCCATCGCGAGGGCGGTTGCCTTTGGCCCGTTCATTTTCTCTTGGTTTTGGGGTTGTGCGGTCGCACGATAGACCGCACATTTGATGTGCGGCCAGGTGAGAACCGCATGTCTCCCCATGGACGGTTGGTACCCAGCCGTCTGTCCTTCCGTGGGCTTGTGCGGCCAGGAGCTGACCGCATATCCCAGTTGACCCTTGGTCAACAGTTTAGTGTCGGTTGGGTTGTGCGGTTTGGTCAAAACCGTTTTGACCGGCACTGGAGTAGGTCGGTTAGGTTGTGCGGACGATCCTTGGCCGCACATCCCCTTGGGCGGTCCAGCCCTAACCGTCCATCCTCCATTTGGGGTTAGTCCGATTAGAGCCTTGTGCGGCTCCTGCCTGACCGCATGTCCTTTGAGCGGCTGTACCCTAGCCGCACATCCCTTGAGCGGCCCAGGGTGAACCGCACATGTGCCAGTCTAACCCGGTGTTTCCGTTTTGACTGATTCGAGTCCCGGGTGTGTGGTTCTCGAACCACGTGCCGACCTGTGGCCTGACGGATGTTGTGCACGTCGTCGGGGCCAGGTGTCGTGGTACGTTGTAGTCCCGGGTGTAGAGTTCTCGACTCGTGTCACCGTGTGTTGACGTGTGTCATCGGTTTCTCCGAAAAGCGATCCCCGAGTGGGTCCTGTGTGAGGCCTTGGGCTGCGAGCCCAGTTATCCAGTCTGGAGCTGGAGGCTTCCCTCTTTTCCTTGAGTTGGGCCACAGCTTGGTGGTGTGCAAGTTGCCTTGGGAATCGTGCTTCTGTGCTTTCCGCGTGGGCCGTGTGTGTGGCCTTAGTCCTGTGAGTTCCCTTCCCAAGGGAATGGTTTCGGCGGCTCGTGAGCTGCCTCGGTATTCGTGCTACAGTGGTTTTAGACCTAGAGCTTGGACTAGATTGACGGCCTTGTGCTGTTGCGTGCAACGGTCTTGACCCCGAGTCTTGTGACTCAAGGACCGTTGGGTGTAGGGCGTCTAGAGGACTGTCCAGAGCCCAGTGACTTAGCGTCACTTGGGTTTTCTCGACTCTCGCGCAGGGTGTGTGCGCGGCTGTGGACTGTGAGTCCCGTTTCTTCTCCGACTGTGGTCATCGTGCGACGGTGCTAGTACGTGGGATGGTCCCCGTACTTTGTCGGATGCGGACGTTGTTTTCCGTTGACTTGAGAGTCTACTCCTTCAGTGACCCTCCACTAGTCGTAGCCTACTAGTACGCGTGTGCTAGTCGCACCAGGGAGTGGTGTACGGGCTTACCCTTAGAGGCGGTTTGTGGACCGGTTGCCGTCGGGCCCCACGTCTTGCAGCCAGAGTCCGGCTGAGGGGAAAACCGGTCAGAGGACCAGACCAGGGACGCGCGGTCTGTGTGTGCACACGTGGTTGGGGGCGGTTGGACCCACGTCGACGGACGTGACCCCAGCTAGTCACTTGTTTGTGGTTACTTGTACGGTGTTCGTGCCTCGGGTAGGAGCTACCACGTCAGGCAGTTCACTTGCGGTGCGGTGTAAGACGTCAGGGGACGCTACCGGCTGTGCTTCTAGTGGGTGGTACTCCTGTCGAGTACGGAGTGACAGACTATCAGTTTCCGTGATTTCGACCTTCGGGTTTTCGGTCGTGTTGACCGTTGAGTTCGGTTGTTTCGCCGTGGCGCGTGTGTTGGTTTTCGCGCCAAGGGTCTAATGCTAGTGGCTTTACCGAGGTTGGGTCTTGTTGTGCGGTACCCGCGATCGGATGGTCGGGGTCGCACCTTGGACAGCGTGTCCAGGTCGGCTGTGTCCGAGGGACAGGCCTCTACGGCGTGGTTGCCGTGTGTTCTTGCTTCGGTAGGTGGTACTAGTGTGGTTCGGTAGCTTCGTCTGCGTGACCGAGGTGTACCTTCCGGTGCAGTAGGAGTAGCTGTAGTGCCGAGTTTTTGACCGGCCACCGGTTTGCTGTTCCTGCTGTAGTTGTAGCTCTCCTTTCCGCTACCGCCGTTGTTTCCGGTTGGGGTTCCGCGGGATCCCTGCTGAGTCTCTGTTTTGGAGACTCATTCCCTGCTTTTCAGGTGTAGCGGTTCTTCCTCGTGGTTCGAGGGTGCGGAGCGGAGGTTCTCAGTTTCCAGCTTGCCGGGCCGAGTGTTCACTTGGCATGTGGTACGTTTTACTGCTTTAGACTGTACTTTCGGTTGGACTGGACTCTGTTGTAGCTGTTGCTGTTCTTTCTTTCAGCTTGTTGTTGTTGGTTGTCCTGCTTTATTTCCTATTTCTTTGTGCCTCCACACTCCTTTTAGCCCTTCCGAGCCCTCCCGGCTCGTGGGCGGCGGTGCGAGTCTCGGGTTATCGGGCCTTCCCGGTAATCGGATTCTCGGGTCGTTACAGTGCCCCTGACGGATGAGGCGTTCGATCTCGTCCTGGAGCTGGTGACAGTCGCCGGTGTGGTGCCCGTGGTCGCCGTGGAACAAGCAATGTCAGTCGCGCTTGCGGTTCTTCGATCTCATTGGTTCGGGCTGGCGGAGGAGTTCCGAGTCTTTGATGTCTTCATAGATCTCGTAGACTGGCGTGGTCAACGAGGTGTACCGCTCGTACCTCCGTTTGCGCTCTCCTTCCCGATCACGCTTCTTGCCCGAGCCAGGGTTTGACTCGGGGGCCCGCTTCTTGTCCCCCTCCCGACCCGAGCCGGTTGTGTCTCGGCAGGCGCTGAGCACCTCTTCGCACTCGGCGTGGCGCAGAGCCAGAGTCACTAGCTCGGCAAGGGTCGAGGGAGGGTGGAGGACCAGTTCGCGGCGGAGATTTTCATCCCGGGTGCCCCTGGTCAGAGCGGTCGTGGCTGAGGCCACATCCAGGCGGGGAATTCTGAGGGCTTCCGATTTAAATCGGTGGACATAGGCCCGGAGCCTTTCCCCTTGTGCCTGTTTGAGGGCCAGGAGCCCCGCTACTGACCTCGGGGGGGCGCTTCCGGCGAAGCTCTCCTTGAAGACTCGCCCGAATTGCCTGAAGTCCTGGATGGACCCAGGGGCTAGGGCCCGGAATCACGCCTGAGCGCCTTGGACCAGGGTGGCCGCAAAGGCTCGGCATTTAATGGGATCCGGTGTTCCATGCAGAGTCACCAGGGCGTCGAAGCTGTCGTAGTGGTCGGCTGGGTCGTCCTGTCCATCATAGAGTTTGAAGGTAGGAATGGAGGTCCTAGGAGATACCTCTGCCTTCAAGATGTGCTCGGAGAAAGGGGATTTCTCCTCCTCCTCCGGGAGGGAGGTCTTCTGCAGGGCGCGGAGGGCGCGCTCTTGCTCTGCGAAGCGTCTTTCGAAATCCCTCAGCCGAAGAGATAGTTCCGGCTGCGGTCGCGCCGTGGGGCTGGGGGGAGCGTCGTGGCGATCCTCAGGACCGCCGGCGCTCGGGCGTGGAGGCCTCGCCCCCTGTTTCCCTCTCCTGGGCGTGGAGGAAGCCTCTTGCTCCGGGGGTGGAGCTTGCGAGGGTCCTCCCGCGTGGTTGCGGATGAGCTGCTGACCGCGGAGGGTGAAGCGGCCTCCAGCGGTGTGCTGGGACGCACTTCGACGAGGGGGGCTCCCGGACGGGGCGCGAGACCTGGCCTCCCTCGCCGCCTGGGCCCTCATGAGCTCCACGAGAACGTCGAGCTTCTTACTGAGGGCCTGGAAGATCTCGACGCCGCCGTTGGGGGCTACCCCCGTTGCCGTCGGAAGGGGCGGCGGCCCGTTGGGGGGGACGCTGGTGTTGGAGGGAGGGCTCTGTGAGGCCCTCGAGGGGGCTTCTCCCACCGTCACCACGACCTTACCCTTCTCGACGGCGAATCTCCTCCCTGAGCTTCTTCTCACCATCTCGGCTCTTCGTGCGTTTCCCACAGACGGCGCTAGATGAAGAGGCGAAATCTCGCGTTGTGTCCTGAGCGGGCCGGGGATCACCAGAAGATGAACTGTAAGACAGGGAAACGCGTCAGAGGGCCCAGGGGATTTTCCTGGGGCGAAACCCTCCGATGGCTAAGTCAGTAGAGCTCTGGTGGAAGCAATGAAGGGAGGAAGAAAGCTGGTGCGCGAGACTCCTCTCCACCAAAGGGGGGTGAAGTGGATTGCTCAGGAGTTTTACCTTCCTTTTTTCTCTTTTCTCCACCGGAGGGTATCCCTGGTTTAAATAGTGTGCCGCCTTCAGGAGTCCTGTCAGCTGGGGGGTCTCCGGCGGGAGTTACGTCCTCAACGTGGGCTTTCATGGCCTTTATCGTGGGGGCGTTATCGCCTTGAAACCCGGTGGCTGGTTGATTCCCCTGTCCGTTGGGGACTCTTAAAGGCAGCGCGAACGGCTAGCGTCCAGTCCGAGCTCCTGAAACGCCAGCCCTGTCCGGGCGAGGAGGATAGCTCGGTCGAAGGAGGGGTCGGATAGGCCGGCTGGCGCCTGTCTCTCCCGAGCGGAAAAGCGGCCTGGGCCGGACCTTCCTTGTGACCTGACCATCACTCGGGCCCTCCGAGCCTAGGGGCCGCCGGGGAGGGTTGGTTCCTCGAGTGCCTGTTTATTGGGCTTTTCTTCCCTGAGTGGGCCCCGTGGGCTATCACTCGGGTGAGCTTACCTCGTTGGACCATGTTGAGTCTTGTTAGGCTGCTCTTTGGGTGGGCTACAGAAATCCCCCTCTCCAGTGGTCTTCCTCGAAGAAGTGGAGTAGATGTGGTGGGTCAAGGGGTTCACTAAGGAAGGGGTCGAATGGATCAAAGAAAGTATGACCCCTTGAACTGGGTTCCCATATGTCACGGTCCCATGTTTGGAATTCTTGAAGGTGTATGTGGTCACCTTCATGCACTAGGGTATAGGGGACGGTGGTCTCATATAGAAGGTATGGTTCCTCCCTCAGGATAAAGGGAATGAAGTTTGGCTCGGCCGGTATGGGGAGGAATAAGAGAATCTCCGTGGTGACACGACCCACGGTGCACACGGAGGTAATGGATCCTAAGGCGGGGTGGGTGAAGCTACGACTTGTGGGTTGATCGAAGTCTCGGGCCAACATACACGTCAACTTCAATTGCCAGTCTAATCCCTTAATAAGGTCACCCAATGTATCAACATGGTGACTAGACTGGAATGTGGTATGGAATGAGTTGACGGGCACTAATGGTAGTGTAGGGTCCATGGATGGGTAGCAAGGCGGTCTAGAGACCAAGCCTATCTTGAGCCAACTAAGTAGTGGCTCGGCGATGAATAGCTTTCTCGTTAGAAACACAGGTGGTTCCGAATAAGGATTAGAAGTAGGTGGTAAAGGAGCTCTAGGGGAAGGGTTCCCCGGCTGGGGTGGGGAAGGCCGTGGGGCAGGCTGTCCGACCGGCTCGGGACTCTGCTGATAGGTAGATGCTCGCCGAAGGGCAGCATCAAAACTTGACTCGAAAGGTTCAACCTCTAGAGCGACCAGATAAGAATGCGCCAGAGTGGTCACGTCACGGCAAAGTAATTTAAACTGAAAGTGAAGCCGCAAACCTCTCCGGAACTGAAATGCGGTCGTGGTGCTCTTCTCTCCAACTCCATATCCCAACCGATACTCATCGAAGTCCCTAATGTACTCAGACACGGATTTGTTGCCTTGGACGGGTCTGATCGGGGTTTTCTCTTTCATTGGGACTTGGGCGTAGGGGTTGGCCATAGTGGCAAAGATATGGGAATTCGTTCCCCTAGGAGTGGGCATGCATTGGAACACTTTTTTTATTTTTTTATGTAAAACTTTTATGCAAGACTAATGCAAGCACCTAGACACGACTCTAAATGGTAAAAAGGGGTAAAATGCGGACTCGAATACAAACCTAGACTCAACCCATATCCGATACGTGGCGGAGGTTTGATCCGAAGATCGCACTCACGCAAGTGTGCTACCTTCCCGATAGGCGTAACCTATCATTCCGGGAACACCTTTTGATATACCGGGTATAGGTGATGCGGGACGGACACGGGAGACGACACTATTAGGGGCCACCCTCGGACGCTAGATGAAGACGCGACCAGCAGCACACACCAGGGAGACACTAAGCCCGACACTACGAGCTCCTAGTGGCAAAACGTCGCTAACAGAAGTGGAAGCTCACTCGTCGACCCAAGCGAGGGAAAGCGCAGACCGTGCGCGGTTAAGGAACCGGCGGAGGTCAAGGGTAGTCCGACTCAACTTTCGGACTCGGATCGAGTCACGGGACGGGTCACTCTCACTCTCACAGCGGTGACATGGACACACGGGCTAGTACCTACACTCTCGACAGCGGCAAAAGACCATATACTAGCTAAGCAAATGAATGCCAAGAGGTTCGGATCATTACCTCCACGCACCCGGCGTGGCGAAGACAACCCCGGCCGAATCACAGACTCCCGGTTAAACAATATCACAGCAATACAAAGATTTGACCCACTCCACGCAGGGAGGTAAAAGGTCACATGTAGAGCCCGGGAATCACACAACTCGGGTTGACGGGCAGCATCTTGATGTCGCCCGGCGGTGCCGAATTCCGCGTTTTCGTGCTTTCCGAACGGCGGGTTCTGCGGGCCCGCGGGGCCACGGATGGCGCGGTCCTCCGGATCTGCGGGGGTGGGACCCACTATGATGGGGGCCCCTGGTGGCGCGCCTCCACGGACGGCGGTCGGCCGGGAACACCGATCGGGGGTCGATCGGTCCCGATCTCCAAGCTTTGAACTAGCTGCCCACGGATTTTGATTTCTGTTTTCCGGCGCGCGCTCCGGCGAAAACGGCCGTTGTGATCAATCCCGACGTCGGATCGGGACGCATAAGCTATCGTTGGAAAGCTCTATTCAAATGCTTCAATCTAGACCCAAGGAGATCTGCTGGATCTGGTCGGATCAGAACTTTAATAAATTTACAAGTCCCTGTTGTACAGTAACCGAAACCTCAGATTTACAGGGTACTTATCTGAGAATCACCGTTGACCGCCTAGTAAACCTCCGATTCAGCTCTTGATCTCTTCTTCAAAGTTGTAGGGGATCAAACCACGGAACGGGGACTATTTTTGGAATTTTATTTAGAGATAGTGGTGATTTACTATGAGTTTTTGGGTGACTGGTGGTCGGATCTGGGAACAGGGGGATAGAACTGTAGCTGGGACTGAGAACGATTTTTAGAAAATATGAAATGGATGAACCAAAAATTGATAAAAATTTTGGATGAAGGGGTGGATGCAAGGAACACCCAGTAAAATTGGGCGAACCAAAGAAAATCAAAAAGTGGACCTAAGACTTGAAACTCATGGCGGATGGGAACCTGGACAGAACTTTGGCAGAACCGAAGTGGAAGAGTGGACGAAAATCTAAAATTATGAAACGGGATCGGAATGACAAACCAAAATTTGTGGATGGTTATTGACACCTCTGGAACATCCAATAAAATTTCCAGGTCGATCAGAGCTTGTGGTTGATGGCTGAATTTCGTGGACGTTGCTGTGGTACTGCGCGGGCAGAACTCCGATGAAGACGATGGCGGTGCGGTGGCGGCTCGTGGCGGCGGCGGCGGCGACCAGAACTGATAGGGTGGAGTCTCACCACCAGAAGGAAGCCTTCACAGCTTCAAGGGGAGAGGGAGGGGCGGCCTAAGCCTTGCTCAAGGGATTTTCTTCCAATTCAAATGCATTAATTCAAGAAAATGGGAAAATACAAGCATATATAGGTCATATGTCTAATCAACCCTCAACCGTTGGATCTAGGGGTGTGAGATGGAGGGCTGGGATAGCATGTGACCATCCACACAAATTAAAATAAAAAAATACAAGGAAGGGGGCGCCCTATTGACTTTGGTGGCAAGGGGGGACAAGTTTGGTAGCCACCTTGGACTTTGAAGTCCACTTGTCTCCCATGTGCCTTTTACCATTCAAACTTCTAGATGCCTCCATTTGACATGTTGACTGACCCCACATGGGGCCCATGGGCTGAGGTGGATCAATGGGAGGGGCCCTGGGGGTCCCGTGGGGCCGGGAGTCCCACTTTGCAAATAAGCCCCTCGAACTATCTAAATTACACACTGATGAAAGAAAATAAAATACATTACACACAAATAAAAATCCCCAAAAATATGATAAATGCTATGACTCAGTGGGGAACCTCCAGACTGTCTCCGAGCCATAGGGATGCTGAGGTGGCTCGAGTCGTGCTCCTCGTGCGGTACCGGTGGCTCGCCGGCTCGTGTCTCGCATGCGCTCGGGTGTCCGCACCAATTCTCCCCGGGTGGGAGAAACTCGACCCTGTCGAGTAAGGGTCTGCATCGCTCCGGTATCGCTCCAGAAGACCCGGATCAATCCGCTGCAACTCTCCATGTGTGATCCATGTGTCCTCAGTAGCGGGCCGTCCTCTCCATCGCACTAGGTAGCGCGGGTAAGATCCACTCCTGGTAACTGTCACTTGCTCGTCCAGTATACGATCTATATGCTCACGCTGCCGTGAAAAAGGGGCTGGAGGTGGAAGTGGACACTCAGGTGTGGGATCACTCTCAAGGGGAGGAGATGGCTCAAAAGGCTCACTAGGGATCACCGCTGGGTCCCTATATGCAACAAGATCCAATACATTGAAGGTAGAGCTTATACCATATTCCTCGGGCAGGTCCACAACATACGCATTGGATCCAACGCGTTTCAACACTCTAAATGGACCGACTCCGTGAGCTTGCAACTTCTTAACGGTTCCAGAGGGAAACCGTTCAGGTCTTACCCTGATCATGACATATTCGCCCTCTTGGAACTCTCGGTGGTGTCGATGGACATCGGCTAACTCCTTGTACCGTGCATTGCTGGCCTCAACTGTGACGACGGACATCGTCATGCAGACTCCTAACATGTTTAGCAAAAGAAAAGAAACACAGGATGCACACACGACCTAACATGCTTACCAAAAGAAAAGAAACACACGGATGCACACACAACCCTAAACAACCCTACAGTTAGTAAAACCCAATCATATGCAAGGTGGTCCAGGACATCCGAATGTGTGCCATGCATGCATTTGACATAATCGGAGGTTAATGTCATGGTGGACTCCTAGACATCCTATGATGCACCAACCATGGACATGGGGTTTGGATGTGGGAAGTCCGGGAGGTTTGGGTGGTTGAGGTGGCCCGGGGAAACCAAAGTCCTCATTACCCCCAAATGACGGTTCGGACCTATTGCCATGTAAAGGTTGCCAGGCCCGAGTAGGAGGGGTGTGATAGTGGACTTCCTTAAAGAGGTGGAATGGAGGTTGTGGGCCAAAGGGCCCATGAAGAAAGGGATCGAAGGGATCAAAGAATGTGTGACCCCTCGATATGGATTCCCTCATTTCAAGGTCCCATGTGTGGAATTCTAGAAGGTGTTGATGGTCACCTTCATCTGTGAAGGGAGATGAGACGGTGGGGGTATGATGGTGGACTCTCTCGAAAAGGTGGTGTAAATATGGTGGGTCACAGAGTCCATAAGAGAATGGGTCGAAGGGATCAAAGAAGGTATGACCCCTCGGACTAGGCTTCCACAAATCACTGTCCCACATTTGGAAATCTTGGAGGTGTAAATGATCACCTTCATTCATTGTGAGAGATGGGACGACAGTCATAGGTAGAAAGTAAGATTCCTCCATTGGGCAAAGGGGAATGAAGTTGGACTCGGCCGGCAAAGGGAGGAGTAGAAGAACCTCCGTGGTAACATGACCCACGGTGTACACGGAGGTGATGGACCCTAAAGCGGGATGAGTGAAACTACGACCTGTGGGTCGGTCGAAGCCTGGAGCCAACAAGTGCGTAAATGTCCACTGCCGGTCTAACCCTTTAAGAAGGTCATCCAATGTATCCACATAGTGACTAGACCGGAAAGTGGTGTGAAATGAATTGATTGGCACCAGAGGTAGGATAGGGTCCATAGATGGGAGGGGAGATGGGGCCAGGCCATTCTTAAGCCAGCTAAGGAGTGGCTCGGCTATAAGTAGCTTTCCCGTTAGAAACACGGGTAGCTGTGGCTGAGGTGGCTCCGAATAAAGATCGGAGAGTGAGGTTTCTCCAACCCCTTTATCCCCTAGGGCTAGAGATGTCCGAGTGGGACACTGTCCGGCAAAGTGGCCAAACCCCTGGCAGCGATAACACTGTTGTCGTGATCCTCTACGCTCCTTGATAAGTGGACCCTTACCCTTATCCTCTTGACGGACATGGGGTGTAGGCAATGGAGCTCTCATGGGTGGGGGAAGAGGATCCACCAAGATGGGGAGAGGACCTCGGGATGGCACTCTAGATGACACTGGATTGGGGCTACCGGTTGCTACCTCCTTAGGGTCATGCTTGGTTCTATCTCGGCTAGGAGGTAGGCAAGGAGGAAGCAGGGACTCAATATAATCACACTTCCTATCCACCTTATCCAAAATGATTTGGAAGAGTTCGGCAATGGTGGGGTTTGGAGTAGGAGCGATGTGATGGACTCCCCCATATGAAGTCGGCCTAGTCGTGGACCTAGGCTCTTCTACATGCGCGGCGCGTTGCCTCCGATTATGGCCCACTTGGGTGGATGTGATTGGGTGGGGTCGATTGGAGGTGACCGGGCCTGGTAGGTAGACCATCCTAAGTTCGTCCTTCATCTCATGCCATGACTCGTTGGGCCTTTGCCTCCTAACCTCTCTCATGCGCTCAATGCTCTCCCATTTCCAGACGGCTTTGTGGACAAGCCTCTCTCGGGCAAAACTAACTTGCATGGCATCAGACATGGTGTAACATTCAAAATATTTATCCATGGTGGCCTCCCAATTGAGGTAGTCGCCCGGATCATCAGAGCCATAAAAATCAGAGGCTTCGGGCCTACGAAAGGGGAGAGGATGGTTGCCAAGCCCATGAGTAGACCAACGGCCATATGGCCCGGGTGATTGGGAATCCATGGGAAATTGGGGGGAACTACATGTTGAACATGCCGACTCTTGGACAAGACCGACTAATGCAAACACACACTAGACAATGCACTTAGACCTAAACCAATATCCGGTACGGGGCGGAGTTAATCGATCCGAAGATCACTCCCGCAAGTGTGCGACCTCCCGGTAGGCGTAGCCTAACGTTCGGACAACACCTTTTAAGATACCGAATAAAGGGTGCAAATGCAATTTAGAACACACTTTTTTTGTTTTGAAAATAATGATGATCCTAGACTCGACTTAGACCATGATGCATGCAAGACTTACGCAATGACTACCCTAGACTCGACTCGCTCTGATACCAAACTGATGCGGGACGGACACGGGAGACGACACTATTAGGGGCCACCCTCGGACTCTAGATGAAGACGCGACCAGCAGCACACACCAGGGAGACACTAAGCCCGACACTACGAGCTCCTAGTGGCAAAACGTCGCTAACAGAAGTGGAAGCTCACTCGTCGTCCCAAGCGAGGGAAAGCGCGGACCGTGCGCGGTTAAGGAACCGGCGGAGGTCAAGGGTAGTCCGACTCAACTTCCGGACTCGGATCGAGTCACGGGACGGGTCACTCTCACTCTCACAGCGGTGACATGGACACACGGGCTAGTACCTACACTCTCGACAGCGGCAAAAGACCGTATACTAGCTAAGCAAATGAACGCCAAGAGGTTCGGACCATTACCTCCACGCACCCGGCGTGGCGAAGACAACCCCGGCCGAATCACGGACTCCCGGTTAAACAATATCACAGCAATACAAAGATTTGACCCACTCCACGCAGGGAGGTAAAAGGTCACATGTGGAGCCCGGGAATCACGTAACTCGGGTTGACGGGCAGCATCTTGATGTCGCCCGGCGGTGCCGAACTCCGCGTTTTCGTGCTTTCCGAACGGCGGGTTCTGCGGGCCCGCGGGGCCCACGGATGGCGCTGTCCTCCGGATCTGCGGGGGTGGGACCCACTATGATGGGGGCCCCTGGTGGCGCGCCTCCACGGACGGCGGTCGGCCGGGAACACCGATCGGGGGTCGATCGGTCCCGATCTCCAAGCTTTGAACTAGCTGCCCACGGATTTTGATTTCTGTTTTCCGGCGCGCGCTCCGGCAAAAACGGCCGCTGTGATCAATCCCGACGTCGGATCGGGACGCATAAGCTATCGTTGGAAAGCTCTCTTCAAATGCTTCAATCTAGACCCAAGGAGATCTGCTGGATCTGGTCGGATCAGAACTTTAATAAATTTACAAGTCCCTGTTGTACAGTAACCGAAACCTCAGATTTACAGGGTACTTGTCTGAGAACCACCATTGACTGCCTAGTAAACCTCCGATTCAGCTCTTGATATCTTCTTCAAAGTTGTAGGGGATCAAACCACGGAACTGGGACTATTTTTGGAATTTTATTTGGAGATAGTGGTGATTTACTATGAGTTTTTGGGTGACTGGTGGTCGGATCTGGGAACAGGGGGATAGAACTGTAGCTGGGACTGAGAACGATTTTTAGAAAATATGAAATGGACGAACCAAAAATTGATAAAAATTGTGGATGAAGGGGTGGATGCAAGGAACACCCAGTAAAATTGGGCGAACCAAAGAAAATCAAAAAGTGGACCTAAGACTTGAAACTCATGGCGGATGAGAACCTGGACAGAACTTTGGCAGAACCGAAGTGGAAGAGTGGACGAAAATCTAAAATTATGAAACGGGATCGGAATGACAAACCAAAATTTGTGGATGGTTATTGACACCTCTGGAACATCCAGTAAAATTCCCAGGTCGATCAGAGCTCGTGGTTGATGGCTGAATTTCGTGGACGTTGCTGTGGTACTGCGCGGGCAGAACTCCGATGAAGATGATGGCGGTGCGGTGGCGGCTCGTGGCGGCGGCGGCGGCGACCAGAACTGATAGGGTGGAGTCTCACCACCAGAAGGAAGCCTTCACAGCTTCAAGGGGAGAGGGAGGGGCGGCCTAAGCCTTGCTCAGGGGATTTTCTTCCAATTCAAATGCATTAATTCAAGAAAATGGGAAAATACAAGCATATATAGGTCATATGTCTAATCAACCCTCAACCGTTGGATCTAGGGGTGTGAGATGGAGGGCTGGGATAGCATGTGACCATCCACATAAATTAAAATAAAAAAATACTAGGAAGGGGGCGCCCTATTGACTTTGGTGGCAAGGGGGGACAAGTTTGGTAGCCACCTTGGACTTTGAAGTCCACTTGTCTCCCATGTGCCTTTTACCATTCAAACTTCTAGATGCCTCCATTTGACATGTTGACTGACCCCACATGGGGTCCATGGGCTGAGGTGGATCAATGGGAGGGGCCCTGGGGGTCCCGTGGGGGCCGGGAGTCCCACTTTGCAAATAAGCCCCTCGAACTATCTAAATTACACACTAATGAAAGAAAATAAAATACATTACACACAAATAAAAATCCCCAAAAATATGATAAATGCTATGACTCAGTGGGGAACCTCCAGACTGTCTCCGAGCCATAGGGATGCTGAGGTGGCTCGAGTCATGCTCCTCGTGCGGTACCGGTGGCTCGCCGGCTCGTGTCTCGCATGCGCTCGGGTGTCCGCACCAATAGGAATGCAAATGCAAACTTTAGACCGACTAACCAACTACCCTAGACTCGACTTAGCTCTGATACCAATTTGATCCGGGATGGGAGGCGGACCTGGGACTCTAGCTCGCGGACGTCCCTAAGCGAGGGAAATGCGTGGATCTGCGTGGTTAAGGAACCGGTAATGAGTCACGGGTATCGGCTTTTCCACGTACTCGGATCGAGTCACGGAACAGGTTCCACTCACTCACTCTTACAGCGGTGATTGAAATAATATAACGAGTTAATTAACCTATCACTCATGCAACGGCATATGAAAATATACGAGGAAAGCAAATGCCAAAGTGGGAGCGGACACGATACCTCCACGCTCCGGGCGTGGAGAAGACGACCCCGGCCAAACTTCGTACTCCTGGTACAGTAAATAATTAAATTACAGCAATGAATATTACTTCCCACTCCACGCAGGGAGGTAAAGGACTACACGTGGACCCGAGAGTAACGGGTTCGGGTTGACGGGCAGCGATTTGGGCAGCTCCGGTGGTGGCCATGTCCTGGTCGGAGGGCCGATCGGGCTGGGAGTGGTACCGCTGCGGTGTGGACTCCTGGAGGGACGATCCCTAGGAAGGGGACGCGCTGGTTCGCCTCGTGGAAGGCGAGACGGCCCGACGGGGAACGTTGTTGCTTGCTGTCCACGGATCTGTTCAGCAGTTTCAGGGTTGCGCGACCTGACGAAAATAACTGTTGCGATCAGCACGGACGTCGGATCGACAAGAAACTGGCGCCGTTGCGAAGCTAGCTTAGAGATCTTCAACCACATGTTATTACAGGAATTTTCCTGTCTCTATATTTGCCGAGGCTGAATTTAGAACAGGCGGACTTCTTTGGCTCAGAACCGACCGGGCAGATTGGGATCTGCCTGAGAACTTGGTTTGACCGAGGCTCAAACTATGGATCTGGGAGTTGAGATTTTTATGAGAGATGGAGGGGAAGTAAGGAACACGAGAATATTTTTTATATATTTTTCTGAGGAGGTTTGATAGGGGAAATGGATTTTATGGTGGAGATGGGTCGGATCTGGACTGCACATGACAGAATAGAAATCGATTTTCACAGAGATTTTTACGAGGGGTAAATGAACTCCTAAAATCGTGAAAAATTTGGGGAAAGGGGTTTTGGTGGACAGAAAACACAGTCCAAATTTCAGAGTGATATGAAATTAGAAAGGGGGTCAAAAGGGCAAAGAAGTGGGTTGCTGGAACATAGATCTGCACAGAGACAGAATCTGTAGATCGGGGGGAATAAATGGTAAAGGAAGGTAAACACGAGAGAAAAATTGTGAATTTGTTTGTGGAGGCTGGGGGGGACGTGGGAAACTCACCCTCCAATTTTTAGCACGATCTGATCTCCTGATGGGGAGCTAAAAGTCAGGCTTTAGACCTCTGTCCAGCAATGGACAGATCTGCGACGGCGAGGCGGTGGTGGTACGATGGCGGCTCGATGGCGGCGGCGGCGGGGCTTCACATTCCGAGGGGAGATACAACTTGGAATCCACCAAATTTTCTAGAGAATCCACCCTAAGAATATAGCAATCCAGCTGCAAGGGGAGAGGAGAGAGGAGGGGTGCCCTTGGGCTTGCTCTTATCCAAAAGCAATTTTATTTCATTAATTCTCACAAAATGAAAAATACATGGATTATATAGAAATGTACAAAAGACCTAAACTATCCCTAGATCTAGGGTTAGGGAGGGGCAAATAAGGGATTGCATTTTCTTCCCCCATGTGGTCAAATGACCAAATTAAATAAAATACAACATGAATAAAATAGTATAAAGGGGGGGCGCCCCTTGGACCAAGGAACACAATTTGAATTTTTCTTCTTGGTCCAAGTCCAACTTGGACTTTGAACCAGTCCCACATGGGCCGTAGATCCTAGGTGGACAAATGGTATAGTGGGTGGGGGTCCCTGCTGGACCTACTGGCATTTTACATAGAAACCCAAAGGCCTTTTTGCAAAAAAACCCAAAGATTCCTAATGACTAACCCTTCGGCTTATAATGCCTTACAATTGTAAACCCATTTAGCCAAGGTTATAAATGCAAACAAAAGGATACAAATGTAAAAATAAAATGTTAGTGTCCGGTGTGATTCCCATCAGTGTTTCAGGTGTGATCAGGTGGGGCACGTGGCACGCGATTGTCCTCAGAGGCCGCGCCAGTCACACCAGTTCCAGCAGCAGCAACAATTCCGGCCCCCAACAACCACCACCGCAGCAGCAGCGATCTCAGTAGCAGGTTCCATTTCCACCACTGTCGTGGTTCGCTAGTGTAGGGAGATAGAGGTCATGAGGGCGTGTGATGCACATGACCAGAGCAAAGGTAGAGGCATCGTAACTAGTGGAAGGTATAGTTATGAGCAGCAAGGCCACCCTAGAAGGGCAAGATTCAACGTGGGTTACAGACTTAATCATTCTTCATTCATTCATTACTCTCTTCAACGTGGGTTACAGACTTTTAAATAGCAAAGGGTGGGGAAGGGGAAAGGTCACCTCGGGAACCCAAGGGGCTTGGGTCCTTACGAGTAGTCCTACTTGAGTGCACATATGTGCATATATATATATATATATATATATATATATATATATATATATATATATATATATATATATATTATATTTATATCTCTTCCCTATAACAAAAGACAACCCACATAGTATGCCCATTATGTGGCCCAGTACACATAAAACTACTTAAACACAAATAAATAGTTTGATAGTTTGTCGATGCCGCTTGACGATCCTGTCAAACCCCTCCGCTTGAAGAAGGTTTGACCTCAAACCTCATGCCTCAGGACTCTAGTTTGATGGAACAACCCGGTTTCCTAAGCTCTGATACCATTTGATGTGAGACGGAGGTCGGAGGGGTCTTCAAGCAAGCTACCGGCTGGCGGGGCAGGCCACCTTGGACGTGGTCGTGTAGACCACCACGATCTGATAGTCACAGTCTTCTAGGCCATTGCGATCTGGAGAAAAGGCGGTCCCCGAGTGGATCGCGTCTGCATGAACGCGGCTTGTCGAACGGCCACGTTAGCGGCATTTTTCTGCAACCATTTGAGCCACCCGAACGATCCCCTGTTTGGTCGTGCTTCACTGTGGATGTCCAAGGGGGCTTCCTGGAAGCTGTGTGGGTGGTTTAGGGTGTTGTAATGGGTTGGAGGAGTGTGGGGGTGTGGATGGATGTGTGATAGCTATCTTAGGATGGCTTTTAGTGGCGTATGGTAGGGGGAAATGAGGAGATACGGAGGGGTGGGTGGGTGGGTTTTCTGCAGGGTGTAGGAGTTCTGGGAGAGGGGTGGGTCGATGCAGGGGTCAGGGTGGGTCGACGCAGGGGTGAAGGTGGGTCGACGCAGGGGTGAGAGTTTAGGCTTTGTAAGGGGGCTTGAGCAGGGTTTAAGCTGTGCAATGGGGAAGGAGAGGGGGTGGGGGAGTGGGAGGGGGTTAAGATCACCTGGAGGGGGAGAAGTAGCAAGGATTAAGCTTGTGTAATGGGGGGGTTTCCTGCAGGTTTAAGGAGCTTCTGGGAGAGGGTGGGTCAACACACAGGAGTTCTGGGAGAGGGGTGGGTCGACACACCCATTGGGTAGGTCGACACACCCCCCTATCCAGGCGGGGCAACAAGCTCAAAAATGGACCCCTATTCTGGACCCTTTCGCCGTAGGCATCAAAGGGGGAGATTTAGATGGTTTATGGGGTTCTAGTGCGGGGGGGGAGAGAAGGTGTGGGAGCGTAGGAATGGTTTAGAACTAGATTTAGACCTCTAAAATGGCAGGATAGAGGAGGAGTGTGGGTGTACAGAGGGGGATGGCAGCGATACTCTATTTTCTGGGATTTTTGGATAGACGGCGTCCAACGGTGGAGTTTATGGTTGTTGGAGCTGCTGCAAGATGGGGAGAGGGTGAGGGAGCATTGGTGGAGGGTTTATCAGATGGGTTTCAGACTGATAGTGTTGTGGGAAGTGGAAAACGGGGTGATACGGTGGTGGGTTGGGGGAGAGGGGAGCAGTGATGGTGGTGGTGGATGGCGGTGAAGGGGTAGCTCAAAGGAGAAGAAGGGGGCGCAACTGGGGCCTCTTACCCGTTCCCCTCTCAGGAACGATGCAGCCAGACCATCCCTCGCTTCTGAGTTGTAGAAGACTGTGGTGAAGATGGAGTTCGAAGTGGGAGGCGGCGACGGTGGCGGTGGAGATGGGCGACGGCGGTGGTGGGCGGAGGAGGAAGAACCCGGAGCTTCGAAAGGGGCCTCTCGCCCATCCCCATCTCAAGGACGTACACCCGAAGCTTCAAGCTCCCCTCCATGGCGGATCGGATTTGGGTCTCTCACTCGGGGGTTCCAAAAATTGGGAGAACACTCATAGCAAAGTTAGAAATTCAAATATTCATTCATTCATCACTCTCTTCAACGTGGGTTACATACTCTTAAATAGAAAAGGGTGGGGAAGGGGAAAGGTCACCTCGAGAACCCAAGGGGCTAGGGTCCTTATGAGGACTCCTACTTGAGTGCACATAAGTGCATATATATATATATATATATATATATATATTATATTTATATCTCTATTCCCTATAACAAAAGACAACCCACATAGTAGGCCCATTGTGTGGCCCAGTACACATAAAACTACTTAAACACAAATAAATAGTTTTATAGTTTGCTGATGCCGCTTGACGATCCCATCAGGTGGGTAGTGTGCAGCAGTCTTCACCACTTTGGCGCCAGAGTTTAGCAGGTGGTCAGCAGGGGTCGTGTCCTCAGTGTGGTGACTTTTACCCTGACAGGCTATGTCTAGTGCCCGTGACGTGTTTTAGGTGTGACCAAGTGGGGTACGTGGCACGCGATTGTCCTCAGAGGTCGTGCCAACCACACCAGTTTCAGCAGCAACAGCAATTCTGGCCCCAACAACCACCACTGCAGTAGTAGCGATCTCAGTAGCAGGTGCAGTTTCCACCACTGTCGTGGTCCGCCAGTGTAGGGAGGCAGAGGTCACGAGGGCGTGTGATGCACATGACCAGAGCAGTGGCAGAGGCGTCGCAGCTAGTGGAAGGTATAGTTATGATTCTGGGTTGTGTAACCCGAGTTTTATTTGATTCTGGTACTTCTCATTCATTTATATCCGACAATTTTGTTCATTGTGCTGAGGAGTCTGCTACAGAGATGTCTTGTGATTTGGTAGTGGAGTTGCCTACCAGTAATTTCATGTTCACTCCTTATTATTTAGAGAAGTTGTCAGTGTGGATTGAGGGGTAGAATTTGACAACCCTACTTTATGCTTTACAGTTGAGAGACTTTGATGTGATTCTAAGAATGGATTGGCTTGAGGCCCATGATGCAGTTGTAGATTACAGCTCGAAGAGGGTCTATTTTCAGCATCCTCGTAGACCTACATTCTATTTTCAAAGTATTCGATCTTTTTCGTCGTGGGAAGAATTATCCGTTATGCACCTGTCTACTTGAGAAGAGAGACCTCGTGACGAGAATCTCAGCCCCCAAGGTTGGGTTCTAGTGGCTTTTAGTTGTCTGGACCCATACATCCAGTAAAATTGGTGGCTCGTGAAAACATTATATTCCATAATGAAGTCAATTTAGACTAATCTGATATCATATTATTGCCAAAGTAGGCATTAGCCGAATAGGATAATATACTATGTAATAGACCATCCATGACGTAAATTCAAAAAAGATGCTACTAAATAACATGTTGAACCAAAAAAGAACATTAGAATTTGAACATAACATAAAGCTTCAATCACGCACAGCTATAAAAAATGAGATGGGTGTAGTGTTAAACTCAATTATTCAAAAATTGACTCTTTTTATTTTGAATTTTTTGAGACCGTCGGATCGAGGTGTGTCTTATACGATAAATTAAGATAACTTGTGTCCCACGTTATAAAATTTTTTAAAACATATATTTATTTGGTGTACATCTCGGATGTGTAATTACACCTTAGTATGCACTAAACATTACTCAAATTAATTAGAGACTAGCTAGTTTCAAGGGCGATGCATGCAAATATCATGTGCAGAGCGAGGATGCAAATACCGTTGGATACATAAGTACAAAGATATTACTTGTTATGTACTTATTTAATTGTGTACTTATATAACAACATTTCATGTTGTATATGCAGATCGAGGAATTATATTCCCGTTATAAACATGTTATAATTGGATATATAGTCTAGAGTGAGGAAAGGCACCAGAAAACAAAGTCCAATCTCCTTTCTGTACGTCTTTCCGAATCCAATTGGTCGTGTGTTTGCTAAAATAATAAGAAAAGAAAAAAGTTTTTTAAAAAAAATCGTTTGTCTTGGGAACAGAACCATTCCTTTGATTTTGAGACCAACTTCACACCTGCTCGTGATAGATTTGCCCAATAGATATAATTCGCTCATGCATGATAAGATTTTATATTAAGAAACTTTGCTTTAAATTATTTTCTCTAAAAAAATGTCTAATAAAATAACCTGATTAAAATGTACTAATATTGCCTCTGTAATGCAGTATATGTCATATGGTATTGGTCACGCTCATTTAGTACCCTTTGATGACCATTTATAACTATCAACTTGATATCTCCTAGCTAGCTAGTTGACCATGATCAAACATTCGAAGGAATCTTATTTTTTGATTGTAAAGTTACTCCATGGGAGAATGAAGTTGACAAATTAAGTTAACCGGCAAATACGATCTTCTTTCTATATATGAGGGGAATCTTAATTTCTCTCTTCTTCTCTGATGCCTTTTTCACGAGGATTTTCAAAGAGAAGAATAGTGACGATGTCATGGACCATAAATAGAGGCTGATCCCTCTCTAATTTTACAAACAACCAGACTTTTACTTGCACGTAGGAGAGATCTTTTTTTTTTTGTTAATTATGATAATTTGTAGATCCAAACTTAGCGCACAATTGATGCGCCACTGAGTTTTTCTTATATATTTTCAAGACAAACTCTAATTTCGGTAATCATAAAATGTATAAGTTACTGGAATGGTTTTCCTAATCTCATTGGAAAATCACACAATGAATTTCACACACACACGCGCGCACACATATATATATATAACTTCAATGTCCTCTCGATCAAGGTTTGCATATCCGGTCGACCCGGCCAACCTGGTCTCGGCGCGGGACGGGTCGGGTCGGCCGGGTTGCACAGCGACCCGGTCCGCCCTCTCGGGCTCTCGGCACGTGATTTTTTGATTTTTTTTTAAATTTTTTTATTTAATTTTTTAAAAAATAAAATTTTAATTAAATGTTATTTAAAAATCTTGATTTAAAGATTAAATGTTATATATATTTAATAATATTAGAATGCAGAATTTTTTTATGATAATATATTCATACTAAATTACACATAATTAATTATATAAAAATAACATATTACACCTCTTATGTTTAAGTTATTCTAAGACATAAAAAATCACTTAAATGACTTAATATGTTAAAGTAAACAGTGACATAATAATGTCATCATTCAACTCTAGTCATGAAGTATAAAATACAAAAACTCACTCATCTGAGTCATCTGTGAAATCTGAATCCCAATCAGAATCAGATACATGAGACTGATGACCCGTATAATCTAACTCTATCCTAGTGGGTGGAGGTACACGTGGGTGGGACTGAAAATATGTAACCATCTGCACAAATGATGGGTCATGTGCAGCGGTGGATGGTACATGAAAATCTCTAAAAAAAGTCCCCACTATATCTATACATTCAATTCTATCATGTGCTACTGGTGCGACTGGTGCTGGTACTGGTGCTGCTCGAACTCTGGATGTGGAGAAAGATCATGCTCCGCCCGGTGCTAGTGGTGGGGGTACCCTGGACCTAGAAGAGGATGCCCCGCGTCTGCTACGAGAAATATATCACTCCTATAACTGTGTCCAAAAGGAATGTCGGACCTCTCCTGGAACTCGGTCGCATGCACGCAATCGCGTCCCACTCCCGCAAGATGCTCTGCAAATCTGTGTATGCTGGTGATGCGATGTCCGCAGTATCTACAGTGTGCATGTCCATCACCCTCAACAGTGTATCCATGCTCCCACGTTGGGTGACGTCGTCCGTCCATGACGACCTACAATGTTGTAAAATTTTAGATTAGTAATTTCAATGACAAGTACAAAACTCAAGATATGAAGAAATTTATAATTAATTATTAGTTACTTATAAATATAAACAAATGATACATACTCCTAATCATATGGGCCCAAACTGGGCCAGCGCCCATCTCCAAACAATCTGACATTAAATGTGGTCCGCAGATAGGACAGATAGTCTCCATAACGCATCGAACTTGCATAGTTCTCTCAGTACATGCATACGTAGTATTCATACTGCTGTGAACCTTATGCGTACACGATCGGCGGTGGCGCAACTGATGGCTGATCGTATCCTTCGGTATATTGCGGCATCGAAGCATGGGCATGTGGATATAGATACAATGGGAAGAATGAACTACTGCTATCTGAATCGCCATGATACATCGGCTGCTGCGGTCATGACCGTCCATACTCGCTTCTAGATCCCTGAGAGTCATGTGTGCACATCCTCTCAAAATCAGACAACATGCCTTGATAGCTGGTACTGTATGCAACAGAAATTCCATAGTAGGGATCCCAATGATCAGCTGCCCGTCTCGTCCCTGGCGGTGGAGCACCGTGATCCTCATCTTACGTGGCATGTGTGAAGTGATGCTCCTCTGTCCATGCGGCATGTTCGCGGCCCCCATGACCTCTACTTTGACCACTACTGTACTCTCTGCCACCAGCACTAGTATCTCCACGATGACTCTGTTGACCACCTTGAGAACCGCCACCTCCATGAGATGAAAACCCTGTCGGTGTACTATCATCATCGGAGTCACGACTCCCACTGATGCGGGGCTCAATAGAGGGCTTGGGAGTGTCGTCATCTACATTGGGATCTAATGTCTCCAAGTCTGCAATATCTATCGGATTTAATGGTGGTTTCGTGTCCTTCTTGCTTCTGAATAATGTGGTCCATGATGATTTTTTCTTCTGTGGAGCAGGCGGCGACTTAACTGTTGCATGTTGTGTCCCTCTTGATGCCTGAGAAGCGGAAGCTTTGTTACATAATTATTCAATTTACTTTGTACTCTATAAGTCTATACGTATACCAGAGACGACTGAGTAGGTGCCTTAGATGTTGAGCGCCGTGGCGCAGTAGACTGAGATGGTTGTTTCGATGCTACCAAAGGCTACACAATTGAAAGATAATATATTCAATTACCAATGAAATACAACATATAAATGCAGAAATGACAATATAATTTTACCTCTCTAAATGAGGAACTCCCCCTAGCCTCTCTTGAAGTGGATAACCTTCTGGGTTCCGCAGATATTGAATGCCGCGGTGCAGCAACCCGGGACCACTGTTCTCCCGCAGGTATATCATTTGTCGGCTCGACCTGTAATATATTTCTTACATCATCATACATAGATATATGCCTACGCTATCTAATCAAATATGCGATTCAATTTTTATATATTATTTCACATGAGCTGGCGGTGGACGTTGAATTGTTGGAGGTTGCATCAATCGCTCCCATGCTGTATCATCGTACGCATACGATGTGTCTCCACCCCCAATGACGAGGTCTTCATCCAAATTAACTTCCTCATCACGTCCCGTTACTGACTCGTCACCACCCATCTGCGCATGGATGTCATCTCCCTCCCCCACTGCCTCTTGTACAGCTGCTGCGAGAAAAGTATTAGGTCGTGGTGTCTCGCCTGGTTCTTCGGCCTCCTCGTCAAGTTCTACCTCACCATGCTCGGTTGTGGCTCTTGCAACCCATGAAACCATAGGGTCATCATCGTCTCGCAAGTACACAGCATCTGTTGGGTCGTAATCTCCCTCTCCTCTCCTTGTATCCATCTGTACATGCCGAACCTTTAGCCTCATGTTGTAATGAACATACACCATTTTATCCAGCCTGCGGTGTGTTAGCCTATTCCTCAGCTTAATATGTAAGAAGGAGAATGTCGACCAATTCCGCTCACACCCACTCGACGAGGATGTTTGTGATAGAACTCTCATTGCGATCTTCCTTAATGTCGGTGCACTTGTGCCGTAATTTAGTCACCACTCAGCTGTGATTAAGACAGATCACGTACAATATAATAATTACATGCAAAAATTACTTGTCGAGCTATAGAATGTGCATTGTGAAGACACATTACCTGCATCGAGTCTGTCACGACTGGCCACGACATTAGGTGTCGCAAATGAACCAATTGCCTCTCTAAATATTTTCATCTGCATTATCGAAAAATATTAAGTGTATATTTCATTTCATATTCTCACTGGTAAACTATCCAAGTATACCTCATTCAACGCATCAGCAGCATCTGTTGGGCTGCCAGACAATCGGTCTACCACAATGTTGACCGATTCTATCAAGGTATCATCATAAGCAAGGCCCCGAGCATATTGGAAGGCCGAATGTAGGTAGTACGCTGCAATCACAAGACAATGAATTACATATTAGTATCAGCTGAAGATCGCGGCTCATTTATTGGATGAGAATGTAAGTGTTTACCTGCCATGTGAAGATCGCGGCTCATTTGTCTGTCCCATATGTCCTCCACAATCTCTAAGATGGTGGGTCCATATTTTTTGGACGTTGCAAGAATCTTTCGCTTGGCAGTTTCAATTTTGCTGTACACCAACCCCATGGTTGGTACTCTATCCCCATCCACACATCGTAGTATCTCATACAGTGGCTCTATCAATGATACTAATACCTTCACTCTGTCCCCAAAATTAGTGGTGTTGACAATCCCCTCGACCTCCCCTCCTTCACGTGAAAC
This sequence comes from Amorphophallus konjac, assembly GCA_022559845.1. Classification (NCBI taxonomy): domain Eukaryota; kingdom Viridiplantae; phylum Streptophyta; class Magnoliopsida; order Alismatales; family Araceae; genus Amorphophallus; species Amorphophallus konjac. The sequence continues at coordinate 223,566,260 of CM040124.1, forward strand.
AGCAAAAGAGGAACTCAGCTAGTTCTCACCCCTAAACATTTGCTTCAACCCATCATTGTGCTTCAGAAGGCTCTGCAATGCGATGTAGTTGGTGGCAAATCGTGTAATGCCAGGCCTCAATAGTTTGCCGCCACAATGCTCCATCATCCATGTCAATACAAGTGTGTGGTTGTAGATATATTTTGTGATTTTTTGTGCCACCTCGACCATAGATTTGACTACACGAAGATACCCAATCTCCTTCAGCATCAGATCTACACAGTGTGCTGCACAGGGGGTCCAAAAAATGTGCCGTCTGCTCCTCATCAGCTCCTCCCCAGCCTTCTTATAGTTCGACCCATTGTCAGTCACCACTTGTACAATGTACTCCTCCCCGATCTCAGTCACCACTTGTTCCATCAATGACAAAATATATTGGTAACTATGGATTTGACCAGACGCATCCACTGATTTGTGAAAGAAAACATGTCTGTCACAATAAATAAGGAAGTTGATCATGCTAGATTTTGTGGTACCTGACCATCCATCACACATCAGTGTGACTCCGTACTTTATCCATTTCTGTTTGAATGAGTCAATATAACTCTTGATCTCAGCAACTTGTTCATCAAGATATACGCCGGCCAACTCTCTCGCTGTAGGTCGTTGCACGTGTAACCCAAGGACTTGTGCTTCCTGAAACATTGGCTTGTAGTAAGGGCTATTGGCTGCATTGAACGGTAGACCCGTGTGGTGCCACCATTTTGCAACGGCCTGACCAAGTTTCCATTTAGGCCTCTTCTGGCCATATGCATCGCCCATCCTCGTTTGCTTGCCATGCTCTCGGGATAGTGCACTGGGCTCCACATCTTCAATGTTGATCGATTGTGACCTTTTTCTTTGTGAACCTGAGTCACCAGTCAAGAAACCCCTTATGCCCCGTGGTTATCGAGTCGTAAATGAACCACCACTTCCTGATGCTCCAGTCCTTGCCACCTCGCGACTTCACATTCTCGTCTCCTCGGGATGTCTCGCCTCTTCCCTACTCTCACGTACTGTCTCACGAAGCTCGACTTCATATGGATCATTCACTGTGACATACACATTACCCTGGTCAGTACGTGCTTGTTGGTCTTCGTCACTGGGTGTCCATGCACATTCTTCCTCGTCGCTGCCGATTGCTCTTCCGCTCACTGTCGCTTCATCTCTTTTCTTCTTTTTTTCCTTTTGTTGCAACTCAGCTCTCTTCTCCCGCAAGTGCCTGGCCATTGCAAGTTTTACATCTCTAGGCACATGGGTACACCCAGCAACCTAAGAGTATCCCGCATCGGCTCCTCCTGCCAAGTGCTTCTTCAACCGAGACACACCTCCTCCCCGGTGTTCTATTTTATAGTAGTTGCAACGCCAACACCTACGGTTGCCATCCAATATAACTCCGTGTGACCATCCAATGTCATTTGGTCGTTTCTTAGGAGCCATAGATTGCTTAATTGTATCTCCTAAATTTAAGAAATACAAATTATAGATGTCACTAATTTTGTTAATGAACTAATTTAAATCAAAAACATCTTAATTCGATAATAAATTAATTTTTATGTAGAACTATCGAATATAGTTTACAAATAAATTATGTATGAATTTTTTTAAAAATAAAAAATTATATTATTTTACGTTTACAACTAATAATGAAAATAATATCATTATTTCTACAACATGCAAGACTAAATTCAAAATTTAATGCATCTCAATTAAATCTACATTTTATGTTACACATATAATTTAGTCCAAAATAATATCATTATTTCTACAACATGGAAGACTAAATTCAATATTTAATACTTCTTAATTAAATCTACATTTTATGTTACAAATATAATTTAGTCTAAAATAATATCATTATTTCTACATGCAAGACTAAATTCAAAATTTAATACATCTCAATTAAATCTACATTTTATGTTACAAATATAATTTAGTCTAAAATAATATCATTATTTCTACAACATGCAAAACTAAATTTAATATTTAATACATCTCAATTAAATCTACATTTTATGTTACAAATATAATTTAGTCCAAAATAATATCATTATTTTTATAGCATATCAGATTAAATATAATATTTATTACATCTAAAATAACTTTAAAATTATTTGTAAAATATTTATCACTAAATTTATATTTAAATTAAAAATATATCTAATTAAATGTGTTGGCCCAGAGAAATGACGGACAAGAAGGGGGGTTGAATTGTCCCCTTGTCGAGATGGTGGATTTTAAAAATTTTCTTAACTGATTGCAATAGATATAAAATTAACTATGTTGATTAACTAAAACTCAAGTGAGATTAAAGATATTCTCTCAAGCTTTCCGATCTCACTCGAACAATTAATGCAACTAATCAGGGAAATTACGCTCAACACAGATAAAAGAGGTAGCAATGTGAGATGATGCAGTGAATTAAAAATCTATTTGATGGACCTGTGAAGGAAGATAGAGGAAATGGTCAATCACACAGGCAATCACACGAGACACAAGATTTTTAAGTGGTTCGGGACCACGACGGGCTCTCTACGTCCACCCCTCACCCAACCGGGTGAGGCTTCACTACACGCTACTTTCGTAGCAACACGGGGACGAACTCCAACCACACACACTCTGCTTCCGCAGCAATACATGCACGACGGCACGAGGCCTTGCCTCAACACGCTGCCACTGCAGCACACACACACACACACACACACGATCGGGGAACGTACCCCGGACACAACAACCACATGGAGTCGCAGCTCCGTCCTCACACAACCAAACACGGGAAAACTTTTCCCACAATAAACCCACACACGCGGAGACACCGCTCCGCTCACACACAGATATTTCGAGTTTTATGAAATAAGAAGATATACAATAAACGCCCAAATAACAAAGTATGCTCGAATAGAAGTATAGAAATGAGAGAAGAACGATTCCCCCTCAAATCTGCAGTGAAACCACGTCCAAAGGAGAGTAGGGTGCGTTGGAACGTTCTGTCCGCGGAGTGGAAGCCGTTCAATGCTCGTAGAAGGCGCCCTAGGGAGAATGGTTAGATGACCTCACTCCCAGCTGGTTCAGATCGACAGGGAATGGCTCGTTCTTGGCATCCTCCTCTTCTTCTTCTTCCTCCTCCAGGTGGGGCGGCGCTCTCCTCTTCCTTTCCTGCAACCGGATAGAAAAAATTAGCCCTCACACTTCTCCTCCGATGGAGATCGCAAGATATAAAAGGGGCAGGAAAATAGAACCACAAAAGACCACATTGGCCCTTCTAAAGACCCTTCAAAACATCACCCATTAGTTAGGTGAAACCCTAAGGGCAATAGGGTAAAACATCATAGCAATCAGATATCAAATAGGGAATTTCGAAATCAATCCGGGAAACTCGTTCCGGACGATCCAGACAAAGTGTCCACTCTTAGAGTCGACACTTTTGTCAAGGTGTTCTGTCCCGAACACAAAATAGCATCCAAGACAAAAGTGTCGACTCTTTGTCAGCATATCAGAAATCAACGCAGACAGAACCTACTGAAATAAGTGTCGACTCCTAGAGTCGACACTATTACTGACAAAACTGAAAACTCAATAAAACTTAAATGAAACCCTATAAATCATCTCCCAAACATTAAAAATAAATAACCATGTATTGAAACATGGTATTGACATGAATTAAGCCGCATTCCATCACAAGCCAATGAAAGTAACAAGTAATTGAATTTCAAGCCATTAAGTCCTCAACTAGCAAATGAAATCATTTGAAAGCATGACTAATGAATCAACCCCACTCTAAGACACATGAAAATCCATATAAGCATAAACTTGTACCTGGGATCCAAGGGATTGTAAATAAGAATGAAGCTTACCATGTCTCTTACCATGTCATCAAAAATTTGAGAGCAAAACTCAACCTGCATTTTAGAGGCTCAAATTTATGATAAATTCAAGCCAATGCACATGAAGCCTGCACTTATATCTGAAATTCATTATCCATGAGAATTATAAATCAAGGGATATAAAGGATCTAGCTTTAGGGCACTTTCAACCATTTCTAGAAATCTCCATCAACCTGCAAAATGATATAGTGAATTGCAGCCATATACAAAATTGATTCAAGATTCTCAACCATTTAACCTCAAGCTCTCTTTTCAGATAAAGATCCATGCAATACAAACCATCTTGTATTTCAACACTTGATTTCCTCTTACAACCTGCATGTAGATTAGATGAAAAGATAACCTCATAACAGCATTAGGCTAATGCACATGAAGAAGCTCACATCATGACTTATCTTCACATACATCCAGCCAATTCAATGCATAACTTTTCATGAAAATTCAGATGCAATCCAAGGCATGTAGTGCAAGTCAAATTCAGTTAAGTTACACAAGAATTAGAAATGCAGTCCAAGAAAAAACTGAGCTTGCACAGTCCAATGTAAGCAATCCAAGTTCAGTCCGATGATGACTGAACTGTATCTGTTCACATAGATATAACAAATGCAGTCATTAAGACATGTATTGTTATACATGAAATTCATTCAACAAAATACATCAATTCACATATGAATGGTTAAATCTCATTCAACCTTTCTTCAGCAAGATCAACAAACTTCCAAGTCATTTGAGACCTAAATGACTCAATGCAATCAACAAAGTCTGAGCATATGAACTAATGGTCAATGCACATGAGAAGGTTGGGTCGGTGCACAAGTAAATAGAGTCGGTGCATGTTGTGTAGAACCCATAGATAAGGTCGGTGCAATGATGACCAAAGTCCGTGCAATGATTAACAAGGTTGGTGCAAAGATGAACCAAACTCATTCAACATTCATTATGCAAGGCATGCTGAATCATTCATCAAGAGACTGACATTCAATAGGAAAATTTCAATGCAAATCAACATGCCATTCAAAGCCCACATTTATCAAACATATATACCAATGCAAATCATAACTCGGGTAAAGCAACCCATGACCCATTACTAAACGGCCAGCTGAACATACCTCAGACTCAAGGTACGTAATTTTACCATTAAGAGACCAGCTGGGCAACAAGGTGAAAACCAATGCTCAAAGAGCTAGGGGTCGACCCCATGGGTCGACCCTTGCAATGGGCAGTATAAGACCTACCATGCCAGTGTAGTACTATTTGAACCAGTCAGGGCCATTTCAACCCTGCAAAGTGCAAACCAGAATATCAACATGTGAGCATCAAAACCTCAAGATATTTTCCAAAAAATTAACACAAAGTATTTTCACTTTACAACATACGTAAAACACACAATATATTAGAATCATCAAAATCATTGTCAAAGACAAAGAGAGGCGCACAGAACCCAACAATCTCCTCCTTTTTGATGATGACAATATATTGTGGCCACCAAAACTCAAAACTCAAAACTGGCCACCAAAACTCTCTACCCCTTTGACATTATCAAAAAGTGGGGGTATAGAGGAACATGAATTATGAAGAGATATTAGAAAAGCGCACGAACCCAGCAATACACCTACCATAAGAGGAAGGTGTGCAAACCAAGTACCAAGCAAGAGAATGAGACTTTATGTGCAGTTATCAGATGTGTGAAATAAGTGCAAATGCTCAATTTTTGTAAGTTTTTGCTATATGTATGACTAATTATGCACAAGTGGTATGAAGAAACTATATGCATAATGTAAAACAAAGTTATGCGCAGAATGGATTATGCTTAAAAAGCACATTATTCTCTCCCAATTGTCAAGAACAAAAACTAACTAACAATGTGTTATTTAACATGTTATTTACAAGTATAACCTATAGATGTAAACTATGAAATGAAATATGATATGAACAAACAGATCAAGTATTCAGGCATTCAAGCATGCATAACAATATATAGACTCATGCAAGTCCCTTCGGGACGGGTATAAGGATTATGTAATCGATTGTAGAACACGATGTGCATGAGCAATACTAAGAAGCTCGTGCTTACATAAATAAGGTACTGCAATAACTATGAAAGACGACTGATTCATAAAGGACATTCACACAATCAAACCCAAAGTGAGTATGTGAAGATTGAGCAATGAAGTTCAAATCAATATGGAAAATCAGATTTTCTAAAGAACACTAAAAAGAACTTCTCATGCATACACTTTCATACACAATGATCGAATATTGGTAGCTACGTATAACCCCAAATTTTTTTTGATTATAATAGATGGTGTGACTAACCTTTTGACACGAGTCGTATCCTTTGTCTCAGGGACACTTCCCGGTTACTCAGTTTCGTCACTTTTTATGATGTGGATGAGACACTTTTCGACGCTAGTTGTACCCTTTGTCTCAGGGGCACTTCCCGGCTACTCGGTGGCAAATCACACTTATTTTAATGTGGATTAGTTTCTCCTTTCAACGCGAGTTTCCTCCTTTATTTCAGGGGGGATTCCCGACTACTCGGATCCACGTTCCACTTATACAAATTTTGATGGGGTGAACAGCTCTTTCCTCATGAGACATGTGATTTCCATGTAGAGAATCAATAGTCCTCAAAAGTGTAGAGTAGAAAACAGTAATCCTTATTAGATTGAATCATTATCTCAAAAAGGTGCTTTTTGTGTGGGTGGTTGTATTGAATGTAAAAGATGAATTAGTCTCATCAGAGTAATATCTCCCCCTAAATGTATGCACGATTATAAAAAACCTCCCCCTTAATATATGTAATGTAACGGACATGTCTAAATCAATACAATTTCATTTAGTAAAGGATGAGTCATAGAAGGAGTCAAAAACTGGTTGTATAAAGTATATACATGCATTCAACCAGAGATTTTCCAAAGACTTCAAGCAGATTGATTATCGGTACTTGGCGGAGAACGTAGGTCCGAAGATCACCTCACGCGTAGTGAAAGCTTCCGGCTGAACATAATCTAACCTTCCACTAACACTATTTTATATACCAAATAATCATGGCATTCAAGCATAGAAGTGTGCAATGATATGTAAGTATATACATGTAACTTGAAAAGATGATTGAAAAATTATTCCTATTCACAAGTATGCAAAGATGTGTATGATATGTGCAAGGTGTTTCATGCAACTAAGTATGTGTTCTATGTATGCAAGGTGAGTTATTATTTGTAAAAAGTAGGTAAGAGTATGAAAGACTCTATGCACAGTGAAAAGTATTCAAAGTCAAATTTATTCACATGATGTGAAAAGAGAAGTATGTTCAATTCATCTAAACATGAAGTTCACAAAATCTCATCATTTCAAAAGTTGCCAGAGTCAATAAAATAGGAATGCAATTTGATTGTGAGCTCCAGACTCAACTTTTACCTTTTCAGAATTTTCAAAATGAACATAACCGAAGTAAATTCTCAAAATTAAGTCATTTTCTCTCTCAGCTTGAGAGTCCTCAATTTATTAATGTTCCTTGACCTCAAGGCGCCCCTGTAAAATAGATTCTCATTTTGGTGATTTGGGTACCCAAGCCATCTTGGGTCCCGAGGGGTTAGTTCTTACATGAACAAAAGTTTTCTTTTTGTTTCTCCTCTCATACCATTCATCATCGGCCCTCATCATGGTACAATCATTCATGGAATATCCATTCAGGTCACAGTAAAACTAATGAGAAGAATTTCTTTTCTTGAACCGATTATCATCATTTTTCATTAAAAAGTAATTGTCCATCATGTGACCTACTTCTCTGCAGTAATGACATGAAAAATTATTCTTGACAGACCACTCATCATCATTTTTCTTCAAGAGACAGTTTTCCATTACATGGCTATTTAAACCACAATAAAAGCAGTGAACGTTGATTTTCTTCATTATGTGTTTCTCATGATTTGTGGAACCATCAATCGTGTTCACTCTGGACTTAGATGCTTCATCATCATCAAGTTTCATTAAGAAGTAATCGTACATGTCATGACCATAGTTCCCACAGTAAAAACATAAAACATTTCTTTGTTTTCTTGATGCATGAGCATGTTTAACAAATGAATGTTTTTCATGCAAACAAGAATGAACAACAACATTTTTATCTTTTGAATTTTCATTATCATACAAGCACATGGACTCATTCAAATTCTTGATCTCATCTTCCAATGATGAGATATGCAAGTTAGATTCAGCAATTTCTTTTTCACACAGTACAAGCTTCTCATTTAACAGAGAATTGATAGTTTTAAAGCTTGCAGTTTCTTATTCCAAAACATGAAGATTTTTAGAATTGTCAACAAGGACATGTTTTCTTTTTTCAAATGTGTGAATTTTCTCTACCAGCATATTGTTTTGTTTCTTTAATTCCTCAATTTCTTGAGCAAGTTTTTCATTCTGTATAAGCTCATCAATCAAAAATTGATCACTCTTGGAATAGCTCAAATTTCCTCTTGCATCTTTTTCAATGTTTTCAAGTTTTGAAATTTTAGCCAATAAAGATTCATTTCCCTTTTTCAAACAAGTAATGATTTCTTTATGGCTATCTATCTCATGCACATGCGACTTAACCAATTTCTCAAATTCAGTGCATTTTTCACATGGAGAATTATCTACACAAGCATTCTCAGTTTCAAGGCACTTAGCACATGGAGAGTTAACATGTGAAACATCATCAAGCTTCTTTTTCATTTTTCTATTTTCAGATTTTAAAGCTTTATATCTATCAACTAACTCATCGTAAGCATCCATCAATTCATCATAACTCAAATCATTTTCCTCATCAGAGTCGGAGTTAGAGTTTACCTTTAAACTCTCTTCGCTTTGACGCTCAATTTCATTGTTTGCAACTAAGCAGTCACCGTCGTTGCAGCTTTCTTTTTGGGCTTCGCTCAGCCCGTCCCAAATTTATTTGGCTGCCCTACAAGACAAAATAAATGGAAATTGATTAGTGTCCAAGGCAGCCTTAAGAGCATTCAAAACAAACAAATTATCCGAATTCATTTTCTTATGTTCATCAGTCCACCTTAATTCATTTTTGGGTAAGACATGTAGACCACGAGAGATTAATTTCATGAGTTTCGGATCAAAGCCAGTAATCTAAACATAAAATTTTTCTAGCATGAAGCATAATCAAAACCATTGAAAACAGGAATAGAATTCAAGCTAGCCATCATGAAAACGATCTTTACTCCTAGACCGTGAGGTCCGTTAAAAAATCAGAGACTGGGCTCTGATACCAATTGTTGGCCCAAAGAGATGGCGGACAAGAAGGGGGGTTGAATTGTCTCCTTGCCGAGATGGTGGATTTTAAAAACTTTCTTAACTGATTGCAACAGATATAAATTAACTACGTTGATTAACTAAAACTCAAGTGAGATTAAAGATATTCTCTCAAACTTTCCGATCTCACTCGAATAGTTAATGCAACTAATCAGGGAAATTACGCTCAACACAGATAACGGAGGTAGCAATGTGCGATGATACAGTGAATTAAAAATCTATTTGATGGACCCGTGAAGGAAGATAGAGTAAATGGTCAATCATATAGGCAATCACACAAGACACAAGATTTTTAGGTGGTTCGAGACCACGACGGGCTCCCTACGTTCACCCCTCACCCAACCGGGTGAGCCTTCACTACACGTTACTTTCGTAGTAATATGGGGACGAACCCCAACCACACACACGCTGCTTCCGCAGCAATACACGCACGACGGCACGAGGCCTTGCCTCAACACGCTGCCACTACAGCACACACACACACGGTCGGGGAACGTACCCCGGACACGACAACCACACGGAGTCGCAGCTCCGTCCTCACACAACCAAACACGGGGAAACTTTCCCCACAATAAACCCACACACGCGGAGACACCGCTCCGCTCACACACACAGATATTTCGAGTTTTATGAAATAAGAAGATATACAATAAACGCCCAAATGACAAAGTATACTCGAATAGAAGTATAGAAATGAGAGAAGAACGATTCCCCCTCAAATCTGCAGTGAAACCACGTCCAAAGGAGAGTAGGGTGCACTGGAATGTTCTGTCTGCGGAGTGGAAGCCGCTCAATGCTCGTAGAAGGCGCCCTAGGGAGAATGGTTAGATGACCTCGCTCCCAGCTGGTTCAGATCGGCAGGGAATGGCTCGTTCTTGGCATCCTCCTCTTCTTCTTCTCCCTCCTCCAGGTGGGGCGGCGCCCTCCTCTTCCTTTCCTACAACCGGATAGAAAAAATTAGCCCTCACACTTCTCCTCCGATGGAGATCGCAAGATATAAAAGGGGCAGGAAAATAGAACCACAAAAGACCACATTGGCCCTTCTAAAGACCCTTCAAAACATCACCCATTAGTTAGGTGAAGCCCTAAGGACAATAGGGTAAAACATCATAGCAATCGGATATCAAATAGGGAATTTCAAAATCAATCCGGAAAACTCGTTCCGGACAATCCAGACAAAGTGTCGACTCTTAGAGTCGACACTTTTGTCAAGGTGTTCTGTCCTGAACACAAAACAGCATCCAGGACAAAAGTGTCGACTCACAGAGTCGACACTTTTTGTCAGCATATCAGAAATCAACGCAAACAGAACCTACTGAAATAAATGTCGACTCCTAGAGTCGACACTATTACTGACAAAACTGAAAACTCAATAAAACTTAAATGAAACCCTATAAATCCTCTCACAAACATTAAAAACAAATAACCATGTATTGAAACATGGTATTGGCATGAATTAAGCCGCATTCCATCACAAGCCAATGAAAGTAACAAGTAATTGAATTTCAAGCCATTAAGTCCTCAACTAGCAAATGAAATCATTTGAAAGCATGACTAATGAATCAACCCCACTCTAGGCACGTGGAAATCCATATAAGTATAAACTTGTACCTGGATCCAAGGGATTGTAAATAAGAATGAAGCTTACCATGTCTCTTACCATGTCACCAAAAATTTGAGAGCAAAACTCAACCTACATTTTAGAGGCTCAAATTTATGATAAATTCAAGCCAATGCACATGAAGCCTGCACTTATATCTGAAATTCATTATCCATGAGAATTATAAATCAAGGGATATAAAGGATCTAACTTTAGGGCACTTTCAACCATTTCTAGAAATCTCCATCAACCTGTAAAATGATATAGTGAATTGCAGCCATATACAAAATTGATTCAAGATTCTCAACCATTTAACCTCAAACTCTCTATTCAGATAAAGATCCATGCAATACAAACCACCTTGTATTTCAACACTTGATTTCCTCTTACAACCTACATGTAGATTAGATGAAAAGATAACCTCATACCAGCATTAGGCTAATGCACATGAAGAAGCTCATATCATGACTTATCTTCACATACATCCAGCCAATTCAATGCATAACTTTTCATGAAAATTCAGATGCAATCCAAGGCATGTAGTGCAAGTCAAATTCAGTTAAGTCACACAAGAACTAGAAATACAGTCCAAGAAAAAACTTAGCTTGCATAGTCGAATGCAAGCAATCCAAGTTCAGTCCGATGAGGACTGAACTATATCTGTTCACATAGATATAACAAATGCAGTCATTAAGACATGTATTGTTATACATGAAATTCATTCAACAAAATACATCAATTCACATATGAATGGTTAAATCTCATTCAACCTTTCTTCAGCAAGATCAACAAACTTCCAAGTCATTTGAGACCTCAATGACTCAATGCAATCAACAAAGTCTACGCATATGAACTAATGGTCAATGCACATGAGAAGGTTGGGTCGGTGCACAAGTAAATAGAGTCGGTGCATGTTGTGTAGAACCCATAGATAAGGTCGGTGCAATGATGACCAAAGTCCGTGCAATGATTAACAAGATTGGTGCAAAGATGAACCAAACTCATTCAACATTCATTATGCAAGGCATGCTGAGTCATTCATCAAGAGACTGACATTCAATAAGAAAATTTCAATGCAAATCAACATGCCATTCAAAGCCCACATTTATCAAACATATATACCAATGCAAATCATAACTCGGGTAAAGCAGCCCATGACCCATTACTAAAAGGCCAGCTGAACATACCTCAGACTCAAGGTACGTAATTTTACCATTAAGAGACCAGCTGGGCAACAAGGTGAAAACCAATGCTCAAAGAGCTAGGGGTCGACCCATGGGGTCGACCCTTGCAATGGGCAGTATACGACTTACCATGCCAGTGTAGTACTATCTGAACCAGTCAGGGCCATTTCAACCCTGCAAAGTGCAAACCAGAATATCAACATGTGAGCATCAAAACCCCAAGACATTTTCCACAAAATTAACACAAAGTATTTTCACTTTACAGCATACGTAAAACACACAATATATTGGAATCATCAAAATCATTGTCAAAGACAAAGAGGGGCGCATAGAACCCAACAAAATGAATTAAACAATACAACAAAAATAAATTTAAAAAGTCTAACAAATTTTATTCTTAAAATTTTAAAACTAACAAAAAAATTATATAAATTAAATATTAAATCAATTTTTTAATCTCTCCTCCCCTCCCCCACCCCCACCGTCCCCCACCGCCGCCCATGGCTACCCCCTGCCCCACCCCCACCCCCACCGCCCAGCGTCGCCCGTGGCCGCCCCTGCCCTGCCCCACCCCTACCGCCGCCCAGGGCACCACGCCCGCCCCGCCCCGCCCTGCCCCACCCCCCACCGCCGCCCATGGCCGCCCCCTGCCCCACCCCCACCGCCCAGCGCGGCCCATGGCCGCCCCTTGCCCTGCCCTGCCCCACCCCTACCGCCGCCCAGGGCACCACGGCCGCCCAGCACCGCCCTGCCACACCCCCCACTGCCGCCCAGGGCCGCCGCACCCGTCCAGCCCCACCCCCGTCCCCCACCGGCGCCCACCGCCCCCTTCGGCCTCCCACCGGTTAGATTTGGCCGGTGGCCGGCCAGATCTGACCGGTGGGAGGCCGAAGGGGGCGGTGGGTGCCGGTGCCCCCCCCTCCACCACCTCCTCCGCCCTCCCACGCCCAGCCCCACCGCCCCCTTCGCCGCCAGCGCCCGTCCCCCACCGGAGCCCACCGCCCCCTTCGGCCTCCCACCGGTCAGATCTGGCCGGTGGCCGGCCAGATCTGACCGGTGGGAGGCCGAAGGGGGCGGTGGGCGCCGGTGACCCCCCCTCCACCACCTCCTCCGCCCTCCCACGCCCAGCCCCACCGCCGCCCGCCCTCCCACGCCCCCCCGCCGGCCACCCTCCACCATATTCAAAAAACAAGTTCAAAAACGAAACTTACCTCCGATCGCCGTCCACCGTCGCTCGCCGCTCGCCGCCGTCCACCGCCGTTCCGGGACGTCCACCGCCGCTCGCCGCCCAGCTACCCGCGGCCTGGAGACGCCCCCCACTGGCGCATTAAATGGGTGGACCGGCACGAGCGGGCCGACCCGCACGTACCAGCCCGTCCCCTCCACGGACCGGTCTGGTATGTGGCGGGACGGACGGGTCGGTGCGGGCGAGTCCGACCCGGCCACGTCCCACGTCCCGCCCGACCCGCTGGGCGCCTAGGACGGGGCGGGTCGAACCGGCCCGATTCATCAAACCATGTCCTCGACGCCCCTGCCTAAATATTTTTATGGCATCAATGTTGCACTCATAACCTTTTGAGTACCATTTCATTTTGCACTAGAAGCTCCACAAACCCTATATATATATATATATATATATATATATATATATATATATATATATATATATATATATATATATATATATATATGCTTGTTATCATTACTCTTAAATAATGCTTATTTGATCATCGATGGGTAAGTACGTGGTGCCCGAGTGACGGTGACACAAAATAAATGATAAACAATGATTGTATCACATTAACTTCTTGATGTGTACACATGCATGATTGCATGATATTTGTGGATTTGTAGACCAACTTTGAGTTGGAATATCTTTATTTTTCATATTAAACAGTGTCACATAATTAATTATCGATCTTTATCAAAACAATAAAATCATGTGAAATGCTTTGGTTGGTGTCGGTAAGATATGAGAGCGGAAGAGAATAATGGAATAAACTCGAGAAAAATCTACAAGCAATCGCTCAAGATGCATGCCGAAAGAGATCAATATGGTCCAATTATACATTCATTCATGATAGACCAACGTTAATTATACACACCATGAAATAGAAAACATATGGTCGATAACAATTCGATCAACAGATGATCACCCGAAACTACTTCCAAATCTCATTCTTAATTTGTTATAATCCACGAGGAAGTGTTTGTTATGCATACATTCATGACTTTATCTAGTGTGTTTCAATTTTTGGAGTACACCACCTCGTTCCACGCTCTTTTCCTTTGATCATCAAATTGAGACTTCATATTTTAGACTCTTCAACAGAATCTCCAATCTCAATAGAAATAAGAATTTCATATGGGAGGCTCTTTACAATCGTACATGCATATATATATATATATATATATATATATATGCACGTACGGATACGGATACGTATGTATCCCATGTTTACACCTACCTCTCACCATCTAAACCCACCCCCACCCTAATTAATAGTAGCGTGCAGCAGTTGCACATCACTCATTTTACTATAATCCACCGATCTATTTAGCTCTTATTATAATTTATTACGTCGATGATCCCAACAATTAATTACGTTTGACTTTTGACCCCCTTAATAAAGAAGGTTTGGTAGGGTAAGCCCAACAAGCAGAGGGGTAGTTACATAATTCAGAAGCTTCCAGGGACCCCGAAAGATAAAACCCCAGTGACCGCGTAACTACCTAAATGGAAAGATAAAGAGGGGCGAAAAATTAAAAATGGAAAATAGTGCAACTGGTGGATCCGTGGGCGGCAGCGGCAGCCAGAAAACACAGAAGAAGAGAGAGAGAAGAGGGAGAAGTAGAAGGCCTCTACACTGCTCTCTCTCTCTCTCTCTCTCGCGCGCGCGCGCCCCACCAGGAGGAAGCTAGGGTTCGCCAGTGGGCTCTCCCCCTATTTTTTGCTCTCATCATCGCCTCCTCAGATTGCTGCTGCTGCTGCGGGCTGGTCGGTGGTTGATCGCCAGATCTACGCCTGGGTGTCTCCGTCTCTCTATCTGTGGCCGGCACCTGGTAGGGCCCAGTGGTGAGAGGGGCATGGCAGCCGCGGGCGCGGATCTCCTTTCTCTATGAGCGTGGTGGCCGCGGGGCACAGCGGTGGTGGTGGCGCAAGTGGTTCCGGCGAGGAGGGGGGTGAGGGGGCGTCGTGGTGGTGCTGGTGGTGGGGGCGGCTAGAAGCGGAGGGCGGCAACGGGTTTATGTGGGATCGGGCCGGGGGAGAGGGGCCATTCCCATGTTTCGCGGCGGGGGATTCCAGAAGGGTGAGGGACTGCGGGCTCGTCATCCGGAGCAGGGGTAGATGGGGCAAGTGCGGTTGATGGGGATCTGCTGCTGATTTGGGTCGTCTCGCCTTTTCTGTTGCTCTAATTTGCTCTCTGGCTTTGCCATTTCCAATTTGGGAAGTGGATAAGGGGAAATTAATAAGTGATAAGGGAGAGGAGATCACGGGATTGAGTAGATCAGGAAAAACTATACGAAGTCGGGGTACTTTTTGTATTGTTTTTTGTTCTTACTTACTTCGTTGGGGGCGCTGGTGGCAGTAGAGATCGGTGGTCAGAATGCAGCAGGATCAGCGGAAGAAGGTCGTGTTTTTTGGATCTCTCTCTCTCTCTCTCTCTCTCCTGACCTTCGGAGGGAATTAGGGTTTCCTGTGCCTTGGACATTGGGACTGGTTATGGGTATGTGGGTTGGATCTGCCTGCTTGCAAATTGAGTGGTCCTGTTGGAGAACCGGGGCTAAATGTTATGACACACACCTTTTTTCTTCTTATTCGATTACTGTTCTTTCCGTTACTCTTCTGTTTCCTCCGTTTGTAGTTTATCCAGGGGGTCATATTATATACTGCTTCTCCACACATTTGTAACTGGCGCATGGGTGCTTTATCAAATGGGGGATTGGTAATGCCTAAATGTCCCCTTTTTTTATGGTTAGACAATAAGAATCTAAAAAGGCTCCTTAGTAGCTAGTTGATTTGTGCCTCCGTGGCGGCGTCATAGATACTGCGTCCATGATGGAACGTTTGCTCCCCAAAGAACCCGGTTCTGTTCCTATAAAGTGATAAACTCCCCCATTGCGGCATTGGAGGGTTGCCAAGTTATCCTATTTATCCCATGGCATACTTATCCATTCAAATCTCCACCTTCCAAAAAATCCCTAGCTTTCAGGTGAAGAGCGTGTTTGATGTGTGCTTGTGTGGTTTTTTCCTTTTTTCCTTTTGTTTTTTTTCACCTTTCAAATCCTGTCAAGAAACTCCACGTGCCTTTCTCCATCTGTGCGTCGCTTATTGTTTTTCCTTCGGTTGATATGTTCTTGGATGGAATTCCTTTTCCACGTTATATTTTGGTTTATGTGTGATTTTGCTCACGGAGTTGTAAAAATTCTTTGTAAGTTGGAAGATGTTAGTCATTTCTAGGCAACTTTGTCACTAGGCTAGCTTGGAACTAGGGCATATACTGTAAAAGACCATTTTTTTGTCTCATCTGATCAGTTTGCCTATAGCAATTTAAAGTCAGCTTTATTCCAACTTCGACAATTTGAAGCCGACTGATGCTATTTTGTTGGTCACTAATGGATCCATAATTTCATGGCTTTTCATTCTCGCAGGGTACTACTGAAATGGACTTCTTCACGGAGTATGGTGATGCCAATAGATATAAAATTCAGGAAGTTATAGGCAAAGGAAGCTATGGAGTCGTCTGTTCAGCCATTGATGCGCATACTGGAGAAAAGGTGGCAATAAAGAAAATACATGATATATTTGAGCACATATCTGATGCTGTTCGGATCCTGCGTGAGATAAAGCTTCTTAGACTCCTAAGGCATCCTGACATTGTGGAAATCAAGCACATCATGCTGCCTCCTTCAAGAAGGGACTTCAAGGATATTTATGTTGTTTTTGAGCTTATGGAGTCAGATCTCCATCAAGTCATCAAAGCTAATGATGACTTGACCAGAGAGCATTATCAATTCTTCCTTTATCAGCTGCTTCGTGCACTTAAGTATATCCACACTGGTATGTCTGCTATTTTGGTTGCACTGCAGAGAATCTTCATTTATTTACCTTTTATCGATTCAACACAAGATGTTTGTTCTTCGAACTTTATGTTTCTTAATAGAATTATTCAATTTCCTGTACTTTGGATTCTTCATTATTTTTATGAACTTTTAGGTCAATTTCTTCCCTGGGGTTTAAAGTCACCTTCTCTCTTTCTTTTAGTCGTAAAATGTCTGGCATACTATTCCTTTGGTTGTAAGTTCAACTTGTCTTGGGTTCATTTTCTTAAAAAGAAGTCCCGAAAAATATACATAAAACTCTGTTGATTAATAATTTGCTTAGTGGTTGTATTTTATGCATTCATGCTGGACTAAAATGTGTACTTGGCTTTGGTTTATTTTTCATTACCGTTTTTGTGTACTTTTTGCCTTTTTTTATCCTTGTCAATTTTGTATGTTTGCTTCAGTTGTTCATTTAGTGGTAGAACTTGTGCCACTTTTGCTGGGTTTTTCTCTATTTGTGCTGTTCTGGTTAACTGTTGTAGTGCTCTTGGCATGAGTTTGCTTCTGTGGATTATTGTAATTCAAATATTCAACTGGAGAAGTTTCACTCAATTGTATTGTTGGTGTGCTCACAGTTTGCTACATAGTCTTGGAGAAATATCCAAACCCATCAGTGCTGGGGAACATTTGTTTGATGCAAAGACTAGCGCACTTCTTATATTTTTACATTTTACATCAACTGAATGTCTAAAAACCAGTTATCTTTATCTGTTGATTGCTTCTTCTGCATTCCAAGTATGCATTAAACCAACTCTGCAAGTGAAAGCTTTAATTTCATGTCACTGTCTGGGTTGGAGTTGCAATCATCAAATAAATATGCGTGTGTCCTGTTTAAAGTTGATAACATATGCAGAACTGAAGTGGCCAACAAGTTGAAGTTGAGGAAACCACTACTTGTGAACTTCATAGTACATTTAGAGCTATTGGCTTCATCCAGTTGTCCTGAGTTCGTTGTACTTGGCATGAGGGACTTAGAGTTGTGTGTGAATCACCGAGTTGTTTCTCTGAATACAACATTGTTGTGGGTTTATAAGGAACATGATCATCAGGAAGTTAGATTTACCCAGTATACCTAACTACTTTTTAAGGAGCCACAGAGTAGGGAAGTGGATGCCATTCATATTCTTTGTATCATTTGTTTATAAGGAACATGATCCTTGAAACCACTTGAAGGCATTTTGACTCCCTACTTGAACTTTTATAATTTGATGCCCGTTACCTTGAAAGATTGGTCACTTTGCATTGTTGATCATATAAGATATGCAATGTAATGAAGCTTGAGGTGTTTACTTTTTTTGGCAAAGGTGGGAGGGTCACCACGTGGTGATGAATAGCTGCCTTCCTCTCATTCTTCTCATTTTCTTTTTTTTTTCTGTGAATGTGCTTAGCAGGTGTATAAGAGACGTGAGATGAAAATATAAAGAAAAATGAAACCCTTTACCAAAGAGTGTAAAAATCCAGGGCAAGTATGGTTTTGGTGTGACCCATTAAAATTGATTGTTATCTTAGATTTTTATGGATCACTCCTGGGAACTTGAATGGGGATCAGACACTTTTAGCTCATTTGGATTCTGGAATGGAATTCTCAGATTCTTAATCTGTTTACTGGGATGGAACTTATAATGCACCTCACTTTATTATAACTATTGCCTGCTAGTAGTAGATTTCTCTATTGTCTGTGATGAATGAATTGGTTTTGATGAGATGCTCTCCAGGTTTGTGTTTTTAAAAATGACTAGTAAAAGGTTGTGCCAAGTAGGTACCATGTATTGAGGTCCTAGTTTTTGATTTTGTTTCTTTTTGCACACTTATTTGCATGTTTAATGTAACATTGTTGCATCCTCTTAATATAAGTATGACTTTGCTCTAATATAGTGTGAGGGAATGTTGGATTGCAGCAAATGTTTATCATAGAGATTTGAAGCCAAAGAACATACTGGCAAATGCAAATTGCAAACTTAAAATTTGTGACTTTGGATTAGCAAGAGTTGCATTCAATGACACACCTACAACTATCTTCTGGACGGTATGACAGAATGTTGAGATTTTCACTTTCTCCTTATCTTTAGTATTTTCCTTTCTTGAGGGTACAGGGTTTTGCAGGATTATGTTGCAACAAGATGGTACAGAGCGCCAGAATTATGTGGATCATTTTTTTCTAGGGTGCGTACCTCTTCATTAATGAACTCTTCTTGCATCTTCCTTCATCACAACAAGTTGCTGTAGTTTCTTTTCCATTGGTTGATGCTTAGTGTTCAAGATATTGGAGGTATGTTTGCAAGTACTACGTCAGTTGTCAGATGGTTGTATGATATAGCCGTTATCATATAAAGCATGTTTGTTATTTTTGGATCTACTATTGGATCTTTTTTGCAAAGCTGACATCATGGTTCGCCGTATCGGATCTCGGCTTCGTCTCGGGGGGGTCGGAGAGAAGAGATTTCGGAGAGATCTCGGAAAAATCTCGGGAGATTGGGTTCGGTGAAATAAACTCGGAAAAAGATCGGAAGACATGTTTCTGAATCTCTGATAGAAAAAAACATAAATAATATATCATATGTAAAACAAAAAACAAACAAACAACACCATGTCTCAATTATATCATACACCTCACTAACAACAACATGAACCAAAAAAATACTGCAACAAATATAAAATTATACCTTCTGAAATTTAAGTAATTCTTCAAGAATTCACTATTTTCCGAAGACCGCTGTCACTTTTATCAACAATTTCGACGAAATAAACTAAGACAATTAACAAAAAAAATCAACATTAAATTATGAACTATAAAAAAATTCAAATCTCTCTCTCTGTCTCCTCCCTCTCCGTCTGTCTCTCTCTCTCTGTCTCCCTCTCTCCGTCTCCCTCTATCTTAAACAGAGAGAGAGAGAGAGAGAGAGAGAGAGAGCGTGTGTATGAGGGAGCGTGGGAGGCGGGGAGAGAGAGAGAGAGACGGAGGGTGGGAGACAGAGAGTGTCGGGGAGAGAGAGAGAGACGGAGGGTGGGAGACAGAGAGATCAGCGGTCGGGGGGAGAGACAGACGGAGGGACAGAGAGAGAGAGAGAGGGTGGGAGGCGGGGAGAGTGATTGAGAGGGGGACACAGGGCCGGGGGGGGGAGATAGATAGAGGGACAGAGAGAGAGAGTGTGTGTGTATGAGGGAGTGTGGGAGGCGGGGAGAGAGAGGGTGGGAGACAGAGAGAGTGTTGGGGAGAGAGAGAGACGGAGGGCGGGAGAGAGAGATCGGCGGCCGGGGGGAGAGACAGATGGAGGGATAGAGAGAGAGAGGGTGGGAGGCGGGGAGAGTGATTGAGAGGGGGACAGAGAGAGAGAGAGAGAGAGAGAGAGAGAGAGAGAGAGAGAGAGAGAGGAGTGTGGGAGGCAGGGAGAGAGAGGGTGGGAGGCGGGGAGAGTGTCGGGGAGACAGACACAGAGAGAGAGAGAGAGAGAGAGAGAGAGAGAGAGATCGGGGGCCGGGGGGAGAGACAGACAGAGGGACAGAGAGTGTGAGGGAGGGTGGGAGGCGGGGAGAGGGAGGGTGGGTTACAGAGAGTGTGTCGGGGACGGGGAGACAGATAGAGAGGGGCACACACGCAGAGAGAGAGAGACGGAGGGTGGGAGAGAGAGAGAGGGAGATAGAGATTGGTGGCCGGGGGAAGAGACAGACAGAGGGATAGAGAGAGAGAGAGTAGGAGTGTGGGAGGAGAGGGGGGGGAAAGAAAGAGAGACGGAGAGAGAGGGAGGTTGGGAGATGATCGGAGATGGGGGAGACGGATGGGGAAGGAGGAAGACGGGGGCGGGGGGAAAGGAGAAGTCGAAGGTGGCATACCGGAGAGAGGGGGAGCCCCGATCGACCGTCCGCTGAGAGATCCGACGCCGGCGAGGTCCGTCGTACAGCTATCGTCGGTGATCGACGCGATCGGCGGGCGGAGAGGGCAGCTCCGGCAACTGCGTGTGACTGTGGAGGTGTGAGCTCGAAGGGGGGTGGGGCGTGAGGGTTGCTCGAGCAGCTCGACAGGTCACGGGGTGGGGGAGGGACGGAGGGTGCTTTAACCGCGGACCCGACCGGACCGGCCGGTTCTTCCTCCTGTGCGCCCGAACGAACCCCGCCTCCCGCTTGCGGATCTCTTCTCGCCGAAGCACGGGAACTCGGTGTCGCCTCGCGTCTCGTGGACGCGGCGAGACCGAGATCTCGGCGAGATCTCGCGAGACGGCGAACCATGGCTGACATTGTGATTTCATCAAGTAAAGATAGAAAAGCTAAAATCTTGCTATTTTTTGGGCTACCATGCCATTTTTTGGAAGTGGATGGTGCCACATTGTGTAATACTATGAAACTTTGGGAAAGAGTAATCGAAAAACACTTCCGATGTATGACCACTGTTTCGAAAAATCAGTTTACTTTTATGCCGAATAGATCTACTACAGAAGTTATTTTTTACTACGGCAGCTAATGGAGAAGTATAGAGAGATGAGAAAAAAATTGTATATGGTTTTTCTTGATTTGGAGAAGGCGTATGATTGAGTACCGAGAGAATTGATTTGGTGGACATTAAGAAAGAAATGAGTCTCTCAATGATATGTTGATTTGGTTAAGGATATGTACGACGGTGCTATTACCAGTGTTCGAACTATTCCTGGAGAGACTGGTGAATTTTCAATTTCTATAAGTTTGCATCAAGGTTCTGCACTAAGTCCGTGTCTCTTTGGCTTAGTTATGGATGAAGTAACAAAACAATTGCATGAGGATATCCCTTGGTGTATGTTATTTGGAAATGATATTGTCGTAATTGATGAGAGTATTGATATTTTAAATGTTAAGTTAGAGTGTTGGAAACTTGTCTTGGAGTCTAAAGATTTTAAAATTAGTAGGAGTAAGTCGGAGTTTATGCATTGTAATTTTAGTAATGGGAGAGGTACATGAAGACATGGTTCTAATTGATAGACATACCATTCTGAAGAGTAGTAGCTTTCGATACTTAAGGTCTATCATACAAGAGAATGGGGAGATTTATGACGACGTTGCACATAGGATTATGGTAGGCTGGTTAAGATGGAGAAGCGGATTAGGAGTCTTCTGTGATCGTCGTATGCTTGTGAAACTCAAAGGGAGGTTTTATAGAATGACTGTGAGACTTACTTTGTTATATGGTATCGAGTGTTGGGCAATACGAAAGGAACACATTCACAAAATGTGTGTAGCAGAGATGAGGATGTTGAGATGGATGTGTGGCAAGACTAAGAAAGACAAGATTGAAAATGAGCGCATCTGTAAGGATTTGAGGATAGTCCCAATTGATAGTAAAATGAGAGAAAATAGACTCAGGTGGTTTGGACATGTGCTTCGTCGTCCTAACTCAGTGCCGGTTAAAAGATATGACCGAATCTTAGTGGATGCTAGTAAAAGAGCTCGGAGAAGGCCTAAAATGACATGGTGCGATGTTGTTTCTTAGGTTTAAATATGATACGGTACTTGATAGAAATATTTGACGGAACATGATTCATGTAGCCGACCCCAAATAATTGGGGTAAGCCTCTGATGATGATGATGATGATGATGGTGCCACACTGTGTATTAAATTAAAGCAGTCATTATATCATAGAGCTTGTAGTGAAAGTGTGTCGGGAAGAGCAGGGGAGACTTTTGATGATCATTCCAGGACGTGTTTGTTCACATTCCAGGAAACCCCAGAGAAGATGAAGGCCTACGCCGGCTGGCCCAGCTCTTGAAATGACTATTCATTGGTGACTGAAACAAGCCCTTGAAATGAACAACATGGATAAACATAATTCACTTAGAAAAATAAGAATGCCTATTTGTGTTTACTTTCTTAGTCGGGGATTCCCACTTGGTCTTGTCTCTTACTGACAAGATATCGGGAAAAGTTAACAAGAAAAAATGATGCCACTTTTACATTGGTCATTAGCATCATTGGACCTCGTTCTTCTGAGCTTTTTGGTTGTCCTTGGATGTATGTACCTCTTTACTGGCAAATGTGCATCATTTAATTTGACTTAGACATTTTCTTATCAGGTGTAAACTTGAATGGAACTGTTCCTTTGTGAAAGGAGGGTAGTCTGATTCTTCTCCATTGTTGCTAGAATATACTAGAAAGTAAAGTTATCAAAATGAGATTCTTGTAAATATCTTTTATTTGGCATGGAAAAGAACCTCTTCAGAGGCGAAGGACACCAATTTTAATGTTGTTTTAAGCCAAACTTTTAAATCAGGAATAGCATAAGATCTGTACATCAAAGAAGAAATAGGAAGATATATCAGTCAGCTAGGAGAGAGAAACAAGGAGTCAAACTGGAAATGAAAGTGACGAAGGAAAAATAAAACTGAGCTCCAAGACTATTTCATTTGTTATTGTGCTAAGCAGTCTAACTACAGTGTTGTGACGGACTTTCCATTGGAGTCCAAACACACTACACCATAAATATCATAAAACTGTTGTAGGTATTAGTGCTAGTATATCTGTGGTTTTTTTTGTGGAGGATATATTCCAAAATATTTTGAGTTAATAACAAATAATAATAAAGAGAATGCTTGTTCAGGAACCTTACTTTCTCCTGCAAGCTGATATATCTTTTTAATACAGGTAATTGCATTGTATCTGCTGTTACCTTCTATAATATATATATTTTTAAACATTATTTACTGATGGCCTGTGCCGTGCTGCAGTATACTCCTGCTATTGATATCTGGAGCATTGGTTGCATCTTTGCTGAGGTGTTAACTGGGAAGCCACTATTTCCTGGTAAAAATGTTGTTCACCAGTTGGATTTGATGACAGATCTTTTGGGCACACCTTCTTTGGATACTATTTCACGGGTATGATTGGTTTTTCTCTTGCCTTCATGCAAATTTGAGAGTTTGTTTGCTCTTATTTTCCCCAAACAATAATCTTATTTCTATTGTTTGTGTGCACACATGTACACGGTACACATCTTCTCCTGTGATCTATTGTCTGTGATGTCATCCTAGGCCATTTTTTTCTTTTTTTAAATCCAGGTCCGAAATGAGAAGGCCAGGAGATACTTGAGCAGCATGAGAAAGAAGCAACCTGTGCCCTTTGCACAGAAGTTTCCAAATGCAGATCCATTGGCACTTAAGTTGTTGGAGAGGCTTTTGGCTTTTGATCCAAAGGATCGGCCCACAGCGGAAGAGGTAAGAAGCATAGTTGTTTGAAGTCAAAATGTGAGAGCATTTATTGTTAAAGTTGGAATCATGCTAGTTGATGCTGTTGTTAAAATTATAAAGAGCATAATTTGAACTTGTACTGCCTAATGGTACCGGATGTGAATTTAGTAGACTTGTCCCTTACTCGTTGCTGGGCAGCAAATGTGAAAACCTTATGTAAGTGCTTTTCTTGAGCTGATTTGGTTGGAATTTTGAGAAGCTTGGTTTTTGTCTTAATAGTGAAATCGTATGCACTGTGACTTAATGGGGTGTTTGGTTGCATTTTTCCCCTTCTTTTTCTCTCAAATTTAAAAAAAGAGAGAGAGAACTCACTTAACATCGTTTGGTAAGTACTTCTCTAATTTTTAAAAGAGAAACTAACTACGTTAAAATCTCTTTCCAAATAAAAATAACTCTAGAGTAATTTTTTTTTTGAGAGCGCTCGGATCGCAACCGCTCTTGCGGTTCCCTCTCCCCCCTTCCCCCTGCGTTTCCCTCTCCCCCCTCCCCCTACGTCCCCCCCATCGGCGCCGGCGGACCCCCCTCCCCCCCCGGCTCCCCCTCCGCCCGCAGCCCCCCTCCCCCCCTCTGGCTCCCCCCTGCGGCCCTCCCCTCCCCGGCAGCCCCCTCCCGCCCTCCGGTTCCCCCCTCCTCCCCGGAAGCCCCCTCCCGCCCTCCGGTTCCCCCCTCCTCCCGCAGCCCCCCTCCCCCCCTCCGGCTCCCCCCTGTGGCCCTCCCCTCCCCTCCCCCCCCTCCGGTTCCCCCCTCCGCCCGCAGCCCCCTCCCCCCCTCCGGCTCCCCCCTGCGGCCCTCCCCTCCCCTCCCCGGCAGCCCCCTCCCCCCCCCTCCGGTTCCCCCCTCCGCCCGCAGCCCCCTCCCTCCCCTCCCCCGGGGTGTTGGTGGTCCAAAAGCTGCGAGCTCGGCATGCCCACCGGGCGGTGGCTCCACCAGCGGGCTCCACCAGCGGCGGGATGTTCAGGCGTGTGCTCCCGGCGGGGAAACACGTCGTGGTGGTGCTGCCGGTGCTTTTGGCAAACAAGTTAACACAAAATTAACACGTTGTGGTGGTGTCGTGGTGGGAGAGGCCGGGTACGGTCGGTGATGTCGTGCCAAACAAGTTAACACAAAATTTAAAAATTATAACAATTTTACCAAACAGGTAGTATCTATTTTTATTAATTTTAAAAATTAAATTAAAAATTAACATAACATAATATTTTAGATAGAAAGAGTTTTTTTTTAAAAGTGCTCCCAAACACCCTATAAAGCTCATTCTTTAATTTCCTATCTCTGACCCCCCTCCCTTTGCCCTGTCCCCACCTGCGGGCTGCTTCTGCCATGTCCGCTGCCTATGCCAGCCAATAAGCTATTACCTGGATGCTTGTCTGCTTGGAGTTAAACACTTGCTGAACCAGTTGAACCAAATTGGAGCTGGCCAGAACTAGTCCAGGTCTAGTGGCGAGGGATCGCCAAGAATCCGCTCATTCTTGCCCAGAACTGGAACCGGAAACTGGCCAGGACTAGTATGGTTCCAAATTCCAGTTTTTAATTCCTTGGTTGTTCACCTCACTGGCAGGATGATGAGAAGCCTTTTATGCCCAACCTTGACACTGGACTTTATCATTGCTCATTATTCTCATAAGCAGCAGCATGGTCCTTGAATCTCATAGGTGGCCATGATGCCTCTTACAATGGGATTGTCAACTGTCCATTGAAGCATTAGGTGGATGCAGAAGGAAAAAGGCCTTCGGAAGGGGAATATCTTGTCAGTGATTGATCTGTCAGGCCCTAAAAGTATATACTTGATTTAGTTGTATGAACTTAGTTGAGTTGAGCTAAAATATCTAATTAATGCTACCTTGGTGGGGAAAAAAATTTATGTACGCACAGAATTAACTATATTTATGTATATTTATGCCTTACTGGTTTACATGGCAAACAATTGGACAGGATAAGAGTCCCATGCCATCTATTATTTGAGCCTTAAAATTCCACCACCACCACCACCATCATCATCATCATCGTAAGTCTCATCCCATCCGTCTGGGGTTAGAGCCAAAGAAGGATCCAAGGATTTGGCAATGTTGTCTGAATAACTACCTCCTTGGTGTCAACGCTCTCCAAGGTGTTGCCAAGTACTTGGCTAAAATTTCTATGGACAAGAGAGTGCATAACAAAGGTCCCATAAGGCCAGTGCACAGGTGCTTGTGCAGGTAGAAAATTCCAGTAGACGTCATGGTTCATGTACTCCCGCTCCTTGGTGTTCATATTTTATGTCATTTCTCCTGTATCTTATGAAAGTAGTCTTATATGAGCAGATCAATTCCCTTCTTGTTTAATATGAAAGGAGCTTGTGATGGCTCTAATTTTGTTTTGCTTCCCTAGGCATTGGCTGATCCATATTTCAAAGGTCTGGCCAAAGTGGAGCGAGAACCATCTTGTCAACCAATCTCAAAGATAGAATTCGAGTTTGAGCGCCGGAGAGTTACTAAAGAGGATATAAGAGAACTTATTTTCCGGGAAATATTGGAATATCATCCTCAACTGCTTAAAGACTATGTCAATGGGACTGAGAGGACAAACTTTCTTTATCCCAGGTTTCAGTCATTATATAAGATCTAGCACATTTTTTAACTTTTACTCTATTTCTGACTTCAATCTGACCATAAGATTTGTATTCTTCTATGCTCTGTAGTGCTGTTGATCAGTTTAGAAAGCAATTTGCGCATCTTGAGGAAAATGGTGGTAAAAATGGTTCTGTAATCCCATTTGACAGGAAGCATGTATCTCTTCCCAGGTAATTATATTGTTGATTTATGCTCGTTTTCTTCACCCCTTTTCTGTTAGTCCTTGGAATTTTATGGCTTATTTTCGTTATTTTTTTGAAAAAAGTGGGTAATATCACTGTTATATTAAAAGAAAAAGGGAAGTACAAGGCTTATTTTGTTATTATTTTATATTTTTGGTAGTTAGTGATCTTATACCTTAGCAATGAAAGTTCACCACTTATGCATACATGGTGCAAGGCTGCAACTTGTGGAGAAAGAAGAAAGTTTGCATTTTGGCAGGCTGCTTCTTGTCAACTCTTATGGGGGGCCCAACTTGTCACCTCCATCTTCTCCCTTCTGAGTCCACCCCCCACCACGCCCACTCCCTTCCCAACTACACTAAGCAACCTGCCTAAATAGATTTGACAACAAACTCCATATAGGGGGGATACACCCCCCTTTACAGGGATAGACACACTCAATCCCCTATTAAATTGAAGCTAGTGATGTCATAATTTATAACATGCTGTGTTTTGGAAGGGGAAGCTCAATTAACATTCATGATTTGTCGTGAGTGTTCAACTTGTGTTCTTGTTTTTTGTTGCTGGTGAATTACTGCCTTGTGTTCCTTTCACAAAAAGGGCAAAAGAAAAAAGAGTTCGACTTGCTGCACAGTTCGGTGTGCAACAGGGGGTGCACACCCGCACCCCGTTGGTCCAGTGCAGAATGACCAAGGAATTCAAAATTTCTTGGTGCAGGCGGTCATGACACCTGTCCCATCGGTCCACATTGGACCAATGGGCCAATGGGGTTCCTGGTGTGCAGCCCCGGCTGCACACCAAAGTTTGCCGCATGTATTTTCCAAAAAGGTTCTGGGTTTTCAGTAAGTCTTAGGATTGACATCATGGCTGCACACCAAAGTTTGCCGCATGTATTTTCCAAAAAGGTTCTAGGTTTTCAGTAAGTCTTAGGATTGACATCATGGCTGCACACCAAAGTTTGCCGCATGTATTTTCCAAAAAGGTTCTAGGTTTTCAGTAAGTCTTAGGATTGACAGCATGGCTAGTTTAGAACTTGCTTAAATGGTGTTCTTTTGCTTACAATTTTATGGCAGTTACATGGATGAGATGCAGTTGCCCTACTCCCCCCATTTTTTCCAATCAGGAAGCTAATTAAATAGTGGCAAAACCTTTTAGGGCGATCTAAATCGGTGACCCCCTGAGCTCATTTCCAAGGTTAGGTAAGAATCTTATGATTCTTGAAGAAGCGCAACATAGAATGAAAAAACAAAAAGGAAGTTAAAATCGCATTAGCACATTCTTACACTGCGGCAGGGGGTATTTATCTACTGTAAACTCATGGTAATATTCATACGTAATTACTTAATGTCTCTTTTCATTTATGCTTGGACGTCTTCCTGGGTAATGGACAAGGTGGGCCATCCCTTGTAAAAGCAATGTTGTAAATCTTGATATTAGGATTTTTTCTAATTTTTGTTTATTGTCTGCAGATCTACTGTTGTACACTCAGCGACAATTCCTCCCAAGGAACAATGTGCTTTGGCTTCGTTCAGAGATAGGCTAGCACCAGATGAAGCATGCAAGAACCACAGAGATTCAGATGTGTTGTCGGGCAACTTACTACGGGGCCCACAGGCATCTCAACGGATACCCCTTGGTATTTTGCCTTTTACATACGTTTTTTTGCATCATAATCCCGATTGGGATTATGTTTTTTTATTTTTTGTGCAACTCTTAGATTATGGTTTTACTTTTGGAAACTAATATCGCAACAATTGTGCAGCAAAACCTGGAAAAGTTGTGGGACCAGTTATTTGTGAAAATCGGAACATCAAGGATGCCTATGATCCCAGGAGGTTGATCAGGAATGCGGTTCTTCAACCTCAGCCTACCATTCCACCTGCATACCATTTCCGACGGATGACGGGCAAGCCAGAGAGCTCCGAAAGGGAGATTGAGGCTGAGAGAGACTTAGCAAAACTTCCCCAACAATGCCTGGCTGCAAAGCCGGCACCAGATGTTTCCATTGACATGAGAGCTGCTCCGTTCTATCTTCCGCGAGGGGTCAAGCCAGATGATGATCGAATCGCAATGGATGCCAGCTTACTGCAGGCAAAATCTCCTTTCGGTGGGATTGCTGCAGCAGCAGCAGCTGCCCATAGGAAGGTTGGTGCGGTTCAGTTTGGAATGTCCAGGATGTATTAGGGGCATACACTGTGCATTTGGTGTATGAAGCATGCATTGCACACGGATTGCCAATGGCCAAAGAGTTCTTTAAGCAAATTGCTCAAAAGGTTTCGCGAATCGTTGTAGATTCTCTGGCGGGCAATGGGAGATGGAAAGGAAACACACAACGGAGGAAAAGGAACCCCCCCCCCCCCCCCACCCCCCAAAGAAAAAAAAAGGGGGGGAAAACTGTGGGGATGGAAATCGATATGCAGATGAAATGATAAGGGGAAAAGAACCGGAGGGAATGGGGAAAAAGAGTGTGTTGGGGGGAGGGGGGGGGTCTGCTGACAGCAGGTCGGGCATGGGGAACGATTGTTACAGTTCTGGTCTCTGATCTCTCTCGTGAGCATGGGACAATGGCATCCCGTTTGATCGTGTAATCAACTTACAAGTAAACGATACCATTCTGTTTAGAGAAGCCCTTTCCTTTTTCTCTCTTCCCCTGTGTCTTGTTCCACCCGCCCTGGGACTCTGTTTTATATAATTTCGCCCCCTTTGGCTTGGTTCCCCTTTGTCAGCGTCGCCAAGGGGTGTCTATTATTTCTCGAACAAGAATTGACTTCGGAAGCAAAACATAAAAGACGACGATCTCTCTAAAAAGTCTAACAACGTAAAAGACACGGCGGTGCTCCACAGTAGGGGTGATCATTAATCGGATTTAATTTAAAAATTAAATTAAATCGATAAATTTAGTTCCATTTAGATTGAGTTGAAATTTAAAAAATTTTAATTTTATTTCAAATCAAATCGTATTAAATTTTTTAATTTGATTTAATTTTAAAGTTTAAGAAATCAAATCGAATCGAATAATATGAATTTAAAGATATTTTTGTAATGTTAATATAAGTGTATATATAACTATAAATTTTAATTCAAAAAGTTTAATCCCCGCCATCTTGATTAGAGTGTTTGACTCTATGAAATAGGTTTTAAATTACCTTTCATTTCAATGTAACTGAAATTCTTAATTTTTTATGTCAAAATATTATGAAACTTATTCTTTACACGTTATAACTTTTTATGTTATATGTTTAATATTTATTTTATTTGGTAGAAAATTTTTTACCTTACCTTTTGCTACTCTTGTTTGAATTCAATCTAATTTTTAAAAGGGAGATAAATATGATTCAAGTCGAATCATACTAAACTTTCGATTTGATTTGATTTAATTTAATTCGAGTTAGAAACCTTAATTCGATCCAATTTGATCTAAACAAAACTCCCTTCAGATTAAACCGTGTTCACCCCTGCTCCGCGCCACTGCAGTCCGGTAAGTGTGATCATTCTTGTTGCCCACCCACCAACAGCTACGACGGGACAAAGTGAGATGTGGAAGATGGGGGGAAATATCGTATTTGCCCTCCTTCGTCTCCCTGCCTTCTTCCGCTGCCAAAGACACCTTCTTCCCCTCCCCGGCATCCCCCGTTGCGAGCGAGGGCTTGCTTTCTTTCGTCCCCCAACTCCATCTATTTTTCTCCCAATATTTCCCCCTCCGCGGACGAGCCCCTTTTGACAGCACGGTGGAAACTAGATCGGCAGGTTCAACGGAGATGTCAAAGAAGGATCCTGCACTTGCACTCTTGCAACAGAGCCAGGGTGAGAGACGCGATGGAGGACGGGGAAGGCCCCCATCGCCGATCGTGCAGCGTCGTCTCCATCTATTTCCGGTGAACAATTGTGACTGAAGCCTTTTGTGCATTTTTTATGCTTTTGAATTTTTAGAATTTTTTCGACGACGAGACGCGGTCTCTGAGTATCTTTCGTACGACGCTCTGTCTTCCTTGTCTGTGCAAACAGAGGTGCAATCAAAAAGAAAAGGCCCATGGGGTCGTCAGCATGCGATCTTCTATGGCTGTGTGTGTGAAGCCCGGGACCAAATTAATGGGATTCGGGGAATGCCATCGGGTGATGACGAGACGGACTCCCTATTTCGGAGTGCACGCTGATAATAAGGGCATTAATTGCTCGTTGACACCCCGATTGCCGGAAGACGTGGTATGTTGTCACATCGATGGCAATCTATCTATTTGTGGTGGGGGAACAAGCAGATGGCATTTTACAGTGGAAGGCATGGATGGCCGGTCATATTGGGGTGTTCCCTACGTCGGCCGGCACGCGCGTGGACCGCTGTGGCAGTGTGACGAAGAAGCCGTCGATATATACTGCATAGGAGGAGGTTTGGTGAGATAAGTGAGAGTTTTTACAGGCCGAGGGTGGAGACATTTATATCCAGGAATTGGTTGATTCTGAAGCATCCTATCGATGATGCGACTAATTAACGCACAGTAAAAGGCTGTGGATTAATCGACGGTTATTTTGCACATTCTTTTCCTTGCACGTGCCTAATTACACATTTGACTCGAACGTAGGTAGGTGTGGGTGCTGGAGCACACGGTATCCATAGTCAAGGCAGCCCCTTGAACAGGACGATCGTTCTCACGATTGTTTAGGTGGGGGTGTCGTCTGTTTAAGCGAAAGGCCTCGTAATATATATATATATATATATATATATATATATATATATATATATATATATGTACGTACGTACGTATGTACGTATGCGCTGGACCGACTCATTAATTGCGGAAGGATCAGGTATTATCGAACTCATGAACAATACTCTGGTTACTATTTCTTATCCCTCCCTTAAAAACATTGTTTCTACAAGTTGTGGAGAATGTTAAAAAAAAAGTCCACCAGAGTGAGCTAGAGGTGGCTGTTGGAGGGCGCTCAGGCCATGCAGCAGGAGGCGGATGATCGATCGAGGCAGGTCCCTCCGAGAGGGGAGCTAGATCGAAGTTGCCCTGTTGACCGGGGAAGTGGCAGCCTTCGTGCAGGCTGTGAAGGACTTTTGAGCAGACAAAGGCAGAGAGACGCCACAGAATTTAGGGCCATGATTGCGGAGCTGCAGAATTAAGGCGAAGCCCGGTGTTAGTGGCGGGCAAAAGGAGGGAGTTGGAAGGTGTTTAACTGAAGATGATCGGCGGAAGGACGTATCTGAGCCGATTGCGGTAGAAGGAGGAAAAGTACGAGAATTGCCGATCAAGATATGGCAGAGAAGAGTGGAATGGCGGTCGGTCTCTACGTACTACTCCTCCGATGTCATTTGCTCTCTTGTGCCGCCGCCACCTGATACAAATCGTTCCGAAGCGGAAAAGACAAAAGCACCGGCAAACTCAAAAGGTACTCTTTTAATTACTCACTACCCCTCTCACTCTGTCACAGAAGATAAACAGAACCCATGCTCCCTCCTATGTATCGAACAGCTTCCCTTCCGACCACATTTACTTAATCTTTTCCATACGGAAGAGAATGTCAAAACCTACTTAATGACCAAATAAAATTGCCATTAGCATATTTTTGTGTGTGTTAAAAATCCTTCGATATATATATATATATATATATATATATCTAGCCCCTTTTTTTTTTGTTAAAATTTAAGTTTTCTTTGGAAGGTGATCACCAACAGGCCGCATTTCTTTGAAATAAGGAAGAAGAAGACGACGTTGCGAAGAAGACAAAACCAAAAAAGCTAAAAAAAAGAAGGGGCTCTACCAAGCTGGTAGCTAGAACCCAAAACCCTCCCTCCCCTTCCAGACTGCACCAGCCTCAACTTGTAGTGAGCAAATTAAGTTACGTGGTTACAGAAAAAAAAAAAAAATCTTTTCCACCCCCTCAAGTTATGCATACTTACAGATAATCCATGTGTAAGTGATAGAGACATAGTCACCAATACTTACGTCTCATGGGGAAGAAAAACGTGATGTCGAAACCAGTTACATAGAAAGTTGACTGTAATAAGCTACAATGACGAGTTCGGGTTTTTTTTTTCCCCTTTCCCTACTTACACATATTTCACATATTTACTGGAGTTCTCAATTATAGAAATGCCTAAATATCTAATGTAATTTCGTACATAATTACGTGATTTTAACAATTCCCTTACATGAGCTAACCCAAGTAGAATAAAGAAAGGTGATGAAAATTTACCTTACGGGCAATTTGCTTAAGTGACTTTTTGAAGGGAACAACCAAACCCACAGGTTCATCATCAGGAGCATCTTGTAGAAAATCATCATCCTCTCCCGCGGATGGACGAGGGTATATCAAAGAGGTAAATAAAAGTGCAAGAAGGACCTCGGTGAGGTCATTGCAAGAGATTTCAGTCCAAAAGCTTGAAATATAGGCTTTACCTCCATAGGGCATTCCTCTGTTCTACAGTTGAGGGAATCGTGCCAGGCAGTTTTCTCAGAAGAGTTCTTTCCAAAAGAAAATTTTTCATAAGAACTTTCTATGCCGGGGATGTGATCCTCTGTCCATTCAGCACTGGCATCACAATAGGCAATTGATATTCCACCACCACTGACATATACAAAAGGTAAGTCACCATTTGAAACTAGAAAGAAAAAGGGTCATACAAATAATTGTTAAAGCATGATCGTAGAGTATGATTGATGTCTCCAATAATAAAAATTCATTACTGAGGAGGGTAAAATCGGCTCGGCCTATATAAGGCCCACTTCCGCCAGGCCCATTCGGGCCCACGATCTACTACGCGTCCAAGGGCCCCCGACAGCCGCGGCCCGCGACAAACGGCCCACAACGATTGAGTCTCGGATTCGCCAACGCAGGAAGGGCTTCGACCCAGGTGCAACGGCTGCCAGATGACTCTCCGACGATCGAACGTTGCATCCCACGACATCGGCCTTGACTCCACCAAGGGCGAGCACGCCCCACGGGCGCCGTAAGACTCGCTAGAGGACCGTTTGACTCGGGAAGAACAGGCCCTCAACGGAAAACTCCCCACGATCGCGGGAGACGTTACTCCACGACTTACGCCTTTCTCTGTTAGGGGACTGGCCCTTGCTACCAGGACAACCCCCTATAAATGGGACTCCGACGGACGATGCAGGACACGGTGAATCTCACCAAGAAACGCACGCTCAACTCCAGTCGAGGGAAAAGAGAAACCAACTTGCTATCCAGAGAGAAAACTCACGCCAAGCTCTGCTTGCCCTCCGAGCACCCTTACCGCCAAGCGAGCACTCTCCGAGCGCCCGTTGGCCACGGCGAGGACCTTCCTCGAAGGCAGTTCGCCTCTCCAGGCTTGCTCCACGACTCCTCAACTATCTCTCTCACATTCTCCTTCCTGCTTCCCTATCTCCCGAGTGCTAACTTAAGCATCGGAGGGTTGTCCCCCGGGGTAACACCTGGGGCTCCATCTGACGCCCTTCTTCCTGGTGTTTGCAGACTTCCACGAGTGCCAGGCGGTCCTCCCCAGCAAATAAATAGAAAAGTGTGGTACGAGGACTAGAGACCATTTTTCTGCCTCTACACTTTTTAGCGCCATCTGTGGGAACTCTGATCGAAAAGTCAATGGCATCTCGTGGGAGTCACCGCAACGCCAGCAACTGGGGCCGAGGTTCCCACCAAGGTCCCAGTTCCCATCGGGAATCACAGGAAGCCTCCTTCTCTACCCGTCCACGCCAGGGAGTTACTGCTGACGAGCTCGCCAAGATGCGCCAGCAGATCCAAGTCCTGACAGGCCTATGTTAGGATCTCCTGAACAGGCCCACAGGCCCCCAGCGCGACCCGGCGGAATAACAACAGAACGGGGGGGGGGGGGGGGGGGGCTCCGACCGTCGCGGATTCCCGCCGAGTGCGGGAAGCTTCCCACGCCTCCACTGCGCGGACTCGGCGACCGCGCAGCTCGCACGCACCAAGGATACGCAGTTCGCTGCACTCCAATCTGGAGATGGCCCAGCGGCTCCAGCGTATCGATGAGATCGAGGACAAGGTCCGTTATTTGGACGACGTCCTGCTCGCCGCCAAGAACCGCGGCCTCATCGAAGACGATCAGAACTTCTACGCTCCCTTTTCCAAGGAGATCATGAAAGTCCCCATCCCGCCGAAGTTTCAGTTGCCGTCCTTCACCCCCTACAACGACACCACCTACCCGGCCGACCATATGCACAGTTTTAAGTCCAACCTGGTGTTCCATCGGGCCTCGAACGCGGTAAAGTGCTTGGCGTTCGTTACTACCCTCTGAGAGAACGCCCGAACGTGGTTCGAGTCCTTGCCGGCCGGGACTATTTCCTCCTTCCAACAACTGAAGAAGATGTTCAAGGAGAACTTCATCGGATGCCGCAAGGAAGCCAAATCAGCGGTGAGCCTGCTTGCCATTCGTCAAGGGCGAGAGGAGACCCTCTGGGACTACGTGTCCCATTTTCGAGCAGAGGCGCTTCAGATTCCTCGCCTCGACATCAGCATCGCCACCACCACTTTGACTCAAGGAACCTGAGATTCAATCCTTCGGTGATCGCTCGGAGTTGAAGCCCCGACAACCTTGACAGACCTCCTCACCCTGGCACAGAAGCACGCATGGTGCGAGGAGAACACTGCGGCCCTTGGTCGCGCGGCCGAGTCCGATCGGCCCGACCGCAAAAGATCAGTCGACTCGCCTCGGGAAGGACAGGGCAAGCGAGAGCGACGAGACCAAGAACGTTGCGACCGCTCGGAGAATAAAGAAAGGGACAGCTACTGCCATTACTCGCCCCTCACTGCTCCACCCGACCAGATCCTTATGGAGATCCGTGAGGAACCTTACCTCAAGTGGCCCCAGAAGATGAAGTTCGACCCGAGGACTAGGAGCAAGAAGAAGTACTGCCGCTTCCACTGCGACCATGACCACGACACTGCTGACTGCATCCAGCTTAAGGATGCTATCGAGGACCTCATCCGGCGAGGACTCCTCGACAAATTCATTGCCAAGGCCGAGGAGAAGCGACAGTGCGAGCGGTCCCCTCCACCACTTGACAACTGACCCAATGGGAAGGAGATCACGATGATCTTCGGAGAGTCGGCCACGCGCATGAGGCGACAGCTTGAGGAGGCGCTGGCGGTATGCGTCAGCAGTCAATACCGTGGAGCGAGGCGACAGTAAGCGTCAGGAAACTGCCGCCCGCGAACACCTCAAGGATCCCATTCTCTTCTCAGTCGAGGATCTGGAAGGTGTGACCACTCCCTATTCTGACACTTTGGTGGTCTCGGCCACCATTAATCAATGTACCATCCGACGAATTCTAGTGGATAATGGAAGCGGTCCCGATGTTATTTCGTACGATTGCCTGGTACTTATGGGTGTGGATTTATCATGAATAACCCCACTGCACACACTCTTGTATGGTTTTTCTGGTACGACTGTCCTCCCAGAAGGACGTATCTCGTTGACAATCACGTTCGGGACTGCACCAAAGGGCGTGACGTTCCTAGCAGAATTCACTATAGTCTACGGGATGACATGATACAATGCCATCAACGGGCGTGGCATCCTTGGAACCCTCCGTGGCGTCCCCTCCTCTTACCACCAAAAGCTGAAGTTCCCCACTCCTCGTGGGGTGGGAGAGGTACGAGGAGACCAGAGGGAGTCAAGGAGGTGTTACCTAATCTTGACACGCGACCGATAAGTCGAGGAGGCCCCGCCCGTGAAGATAGTCAGGACCGAAGACCCAGGTCCAAGCACGAGCACCCCCACGGAGGGCTTATACCTTATCCAAGTGGGGGAGGACCTAAGCAGAAAGCTCCGGATCGGGGCAACATTATCTGAGCAAGAGAAAGAGGCATACACGAGCTTCCTAGAAGCAAACCAAGACATGTTCGCCTGGTCCGAGGATGAACTTCCCAGAATCCTGCCTGAAGGCATCACCCACCAGCTGAAGCTGGACCCAAGCTGCCGCCCAGTTCAGCAGCGCAGGAGGCACTGCAATCCCGAGCGACAGGCCATAATTAGGGAGCAAGTGAGAGAGAAGTTGCGCTCGGGACTATTACGACCCACCCAGTACCCTGACTGGGTGGCTAACGTAGTCCTAGTTCTCAAGAGCAACGGGAAATGGCAGATGTGCGTAGACTACACCGACCTCAACAAAGCTACGCCCAAGGATAGTTTCCCTGTGACGACCCAGGATCCAAGTACCGGAAAGGAACCGGCGCGTCTCGAATCTCGGCCCGTCAACCCACGAGCCCGAAGACTCAGAAGGGTAGAACTGGATTGTGTAGGAGTACAAGAGAAGCTGAAACAACCGCAGAGGTAGCACAATGATCTAAAATAAAATGCACAGCATAATATAAATAAAGTAAACAGCTACAAGGTCCACAGAGTCTCATGTCCAAATAAAAGTACAGTCAACAGAAAGGAAAGTACAACTACACGGGGCATCCCCCGGCTCTAGCGGACTGGCGGCTAACCCTGGCTAGAAGAACCACGCTGGAACTCGGCCGCACCTCTCGAAGATCCCGCCTCACCTGAAAAGCAGGGGTGAGCCTCATTTCATTGGCCCAATAGGGATCCCACGAGTCCCCACCTTGCACGGAAAATAAGGCAGGAAAATAAGAAAGCAGAAAGCAACCCTACCTAACAGGAGTACGGTAGAACCAACAAGCTAAGTAAATAAACGAAAAAGCCATCTACTCTAACAACACGTACTACTAAACCTCGGTCCAACGAAACTCGAGTCCACACCTGCCAGCGAACAGGAGCACTACCTACTAGAAGAACGACTGGAAGCATCCCCTGACGTCTTACATCACGTCACAAGTGTCTAGCTACAACGCCCCGGGCGTGAGACTCAGACACGCAACAAGTACCACAACAAGGACTAGCTGGGGTCACGATCGTCAGCGCGTGTCCTAAGCCCCCAACCACGTGTGCACACACAGACCATCTCCTCTAGGTCGGGTCATCTAGCTGGTTTTCCCCCCACCGGACTCTGGTGGCAAAGGCAAGGGGCCCTACGGTAACCATCCTAAAAACTGCCTCTCACCGGGTCTCGCTCTCCACCACTCCCAGGTGGGTCCGCACCCGCGTGCGCAGGAAGCTACGACTAGTGGACAGGTCACTGAAAGTAAGGACTGACTCACGGAAACCATCGTCAAAGAAACGGGACCGCACACACACGGTGTAGCATAGAGCCTGACGGTCTAACCTTGGGCCGTCACAGGCTGTGACGCACCTACACTGGAGCGTCACAAGGCTTTGACGGTCCAACCCTGGAGCGTCACAAGCCGAGGCGAAAACAGGCTCTGACGCACCCACCTAGGGGCGTCACAGCACCTGACGGACCAACCCTGGTGCGTCAGGGGAGGTGGGTTTGTCTGCTCTGACGCACCCACACAGGGGCATAACAAGGCTGTGACGCGCCAGGCATGGTGCGTCACAGGCCTTGACCCCCAACCGTCGGCAGCCAACGGTCGAACGCCCCTGACGGTCCAACCTAGGTGCGTCACAGCACTGTGGCGGTCTATCGTGGGACCGTCATAGCCCACAGACCCCACTGGCTGCACTCAGGGCTGTAACGCACCCATCTAGGCACGTTACATGGTGTGACGGTCACTGGAAGGACCGTCACACCCGCCCGAGAGTGAAACAGCGGGAAATGCCCAAAAATTCCAACCACGCCCCCTTACCTCCATAGGAGAGGGGGGATCAAAGGGGAAGACCCCTGGGGACCCCTAGCATGATTCTAGGCCATCAAAACGCCGAATCACAGCTCAAATTCATAGATCGGGCGAACTCTCCCCAAAACATGATTTTGCCCTAAATCGCTCAAACACACCCCTCTCGGCTCCCATTCGACTTACAAATCGCGGGGGATGACGGGATGAGCATAGGGATTCGTCCCCCTACCTCAATGGAGCGAATGCTCCGTCGAATCACCGCCGAGTCAAGGAAGAAGCTTTTAGAATGCCACACGCCCCGCCTCCCGCCGCGAAAAGACCACCACCGGAACCGCCTCGCCGCCGCCACTGCCGCCGCCGCCACGCCGTTGCCGGAGTGAAGGAGGCCGCGTCTCGGTCGTCCAGGGAAGAAGAACGGTCGCGATGGGGGCGGGGCTATCTCCAACGGTTGGAAGAAGGAGGAAGAAGAAGAAAAAAAAGGTGAAAAAGAAAAGAAAAAGGTTTGGTATTTATAGAAAATCCAAAAAATCAAAAAAATCCCGAAAAATAGAAAAATACACCTCCTCGATCTTCCCGCCGTGCT
This sequence comes from Amorphophallus konjac, assembly GCA_022559845.1. Taxonomy (NCBI): domain Eukaryota; kingdom Viridiplantae; phylum Streptophyta; class Magnoliopsida; order Alismatales; family Araceae; genus Amorphophallus; species Amorphophallus konjac. The sequence continues at coordinate 223,605,597 of CM040124.1, forward strand.
GATCGCAACGGTACCACTCGCGGGTAGATGAACGACCCGGTTCACCCGCTACAGGGTTCCGTAGGTGTTTCCGAGATACACACGCGGGAATCGAAAAACACGCGGAAAAGCCGCGGAACACGTTCCGAGCCTCCAAACTGACCCGAATCGCATGGATCCGAACACGAAAGATGTCCATAACACAATTTTGGACACAACGGAGCCAAATTCACTGAAAACACAGATCCGAGACCCAAGAAGAGGGATCCGAAAGGGTCCGGGACATCACAGCCCTCCCCCCTTAAACAAATTTCATCCTCGAAATTCGAGAACAAGGCACAAGAACAGGGGAAAGACTCACACAAACAAATAAGGATATAGCTCCCGCATCTCATCCTCACGCTCCCAAGACGCCTCGCCACCAGAATGACGCTGCCAGACCACCTTAACCAGAGGAATAACCTTGTTCCGCAGGCGCTGCTCTCGCCGATCCTCAATGCGAACATGGAACTCTGGAAGGGACAGATCTGGGGTCACCTCAGGCCAAATGGCATCCTCGAGAACATGGGAATCATCGGGCATATACTTCCGAAGCATTGACACGTGGAACACATCATGCACGGCGGAAAGCTCCGGAGGTAGCTGCAACCGATAAGCAACTTCCCCAATACGCTCAATGATGGGAAAGGGACCAATGTAGCGGGGACTCAACTTCCCGCGCCTACCAAAACGCATCACACCCTTCATGGGAGAGACTCTCAAGAAAACTCAGTCCCCCACAACAAAGCTGAGAGGTCGCCTCCTCCGATCGGCATAACTCTTCTGCCGGCTCTGAGCTATCAACATCTTCTGCCGAACGAGATGCACCACCTCAACACACTGCTGCACCAATTCTGGTCCAGTCAGGGCACGCTCGCCCACCTCGAACCAATGAAGCGGAGTCCGACAAGGTCACCCATACAACGCCTCATAGGGAGCCATACCAATGCTCGAATGATAGCTGTTGTTATAGGTAAACTCCACTAATGGTAGATGGTGGGTCCAACTCCCCTGGCATTCTAAGCAACACGCTCGCAACATGTCTTCCAGAGTTTGGATGGTCCGCTCAGACTGACCGTCCGACTGAGGATGATAGGCCGAGCTGAATGCCAACTCAGTGCCTAGAGCCTTCTGGAAGCTCCTCCAGAATCCATAAGTGAAGCGGGGATCACGATCAGACACAATGGAGATGGGAACTCCATGCAACGAGACGATCCGCTCCACATACAAATGAGCCAAGCGATGCACGCTCCAACTGACCTTGACTGGCAGCAACCGCGCCGTCTTCGTCAGTCTATCCACCAGCAACCAAATACTATCCTCCCCACTGGACATCCTCGGTAACCCAACCACGAAATCAGTGGTCACGTGGTCCCACTTCCACGCCAGAATATCCAAGGGCTGAAGTGCGCCTTCTGGTCGCTGGTGCTCAGCCTTCACCTACTGACAGGTCAAACACCTGGCCACAAATTCCGCCACGTCTCTTTTCATGCCAGGCCACCAAAATTGCCTCTTCAGGTTCTGGTACATCTTAGCCGATCTGGGGTGCACGGTGTACCGAGTCCCATGAGCCTCGCGCAATACCGTACGCCACACCTGCCCTTCGACTGGCACGTACAACCTACCTCTGAACCTCACAGCTCCATCCTCACCAAACTCCACCTCGGCCATCGACAAAATATGAGGTAGCTCGGGGTCCGCTCGTTGAGCCTCAGTCACCAATCGACGCACCGCGGGCGTGATAGTCAGACTCGCAAGGACAGCCGAACCCTGGTCCTGAGGGACCTTGAGCCTAAAAGTCATGGCCGGAACCTGCTCCCAAAGCCTCCACTTCCTCAACAACATCCGACTGACCGTTACTCTCCTACTCAGAGCATCGACCATGATGTTCATCCTGCCAGGCTGATAAGACAGAGTGAAATCATAATCCTTCATATACTCCATCCACCTCCTCTGCCTGAGGTTAAGGTCCTTCTGCGTGAACACATACCTCAAACTCTGATGGTCAGTGAAAAGCTCGAACTTCTCGCCGTACAAATAATGCCTCCAGATCTTCAGTGCGAAAATCACCGCCGCCAACTCAAGATCATGAACAGGGTAGTTCGCCTCATGTGGCTTCAACTATCGGGACGCATACGCCACCACTCTCCCATGCTACATCAACACAGCACCGGGACCTACCCCGGAAGCATCCGTACACACCACGAAACCACCCAAGCCAGATGGCAACACCAAAATCGGAGTAGTGGTAAGCAATCTCTTCAGCTCCACGAAGCTCCGCTCACACTCCTCTGTCCAGACGAACGGCACCTCCTTCCGCGTAAGCCTGGTCATCGGGGCTGCAATACGAGAAAAATTCTGAATAAACCGTCGATAATAACCTGCGAGCCCCAAGAAACTCCAAATCTCCGTGATAGAACTCGGTCTCGGCCACTGCACCACGGCCTCGACCTTGGCCGGGTCCACGGAAACACCATCACCAGAAATAACATGCCCCAGAAAGTGCACCTCTCGGAGCCAGAACTCGCACTTGTTGAACTTGGCATACAGCTGGTGATCGCGCAGGGTCTACAACACCGCCCTCAAATGGTGCACATGCTTCTCAGCAGACCGCGAATACACAAGGATATCGTCCACAAACACAACCACGAACTGGTCTAGATACGGACGGAACACCCTATACATCAAATCCATGAACACTGCGGGGGCATTGGTGAGCCCAAACGGCATCACCAAGAACTCATAATGCACATACCTCGATCGAAACGCCGTCTTCTCCACGTCCGACTCTCGAATCCGCAGCTGGTAATAGCCCGATCTCAAATCGATCCTCGAAAACACCCAGGCCGACTGAAGCTGATCGAACAAGTCATCAATCCGAGGCAACGGATACTTGTTCTTAACAGTCGCCTGGTTCAACTGACGGTAGTCGATGCACAGCCTCAAACTACCATCCTTCTTCTTCACAAACAACACCGGCGCACCCCACATGGAATAACTAGGACGAATATACCCCTTGGCCAGCAACTCCTGCAACTGCGCCTTCAGCTCTCGCAACTCTGCAAGCGCCATCCGATAAGGGGCCTTCGACATAGGCGCTGTACCCGGCACCACCTCAATCACGAAATCAATCTCTCGCTGTTGTGGCAACCCTGGTAGCTCCTCGAGAAAAACATCAGGAAACTCACACATGACAGGAATGTCCTCTACCTCAGGACACTGCCGATCACTCAAAACCACAGATGCGGGAAAGCGCTGACAACCCGCATCAAGCAAGCGACGCGCACGGATAGCCGAAATAAGCAAGCGGGAAGAGGAAAACCGAATACCTTGGAAATAAAAGGTGTGTCCATGAAGCTGTCGGAAGTAGACCTTCTTCAAGCCGCAATCCACCAAGGCATGATGAGCCTCGAGCCAATCCATGCCCAAAATCACATCGAATTCCTGAAGCGGTAATGCATAGAGTCTAGCCGGAAAGTTCCGCCCTTCCACTCACACAGGTACCTTCTCAAAGCAGTACGGGGTGATCATGAAGTCACCGGTAGGTAACTCTACCGCCAAGTCACAGGACACCTCGGTCACTGGGCCCTCCACACTCTGAGCAAAATCCTCCGAGATGAACGAATGAGAAGCACCTGAATCAAACAAAACATGAGCCACACAACCCAAAATTGAAAGAGTACCTTCCACCAAATGCGACGCCTCAGCCTCTGCCCTGGTCATGTGAGTCACTCTGCCTGGGGATCTCTGCCTCCCCACAGTAGCTGACCGTGACAACTGAGGAAACTATCCCTGCTGCTGGTACTGCTGCGGCTGTGATGACAACTGTTGGGGCTGAAACTGTTGCTACTGCTGAAACTCGTGCGGCTGGCTCGGTCTCTGCGGATAGTCACGTGCCATGTGCCCTGGCTGATCGCACCTAAAGCAAATCATGGGCACAGAACACGGTCTACCTGGATGAGAACCACCGCACCTAGGACAACTGCTCCGCGAACCAGTCGTCGAACCCTGACGCTGAAAAGCCATCGGCTGCTGAACACTGTCCATCGATTCCTGCTTCGACTCCTTACGATCCTGACGCCTCTTACCAAAACCAGCTTCCTTAAGCAACTTCTTAAGCTTCGATCTAAAGGATGACGACCCTGGCGCAGGAGCCACAGACTGCGTCGCCACTGATCCACCCGCTGAGAGCTGGACAGTACTCTACTGTTGCATCCCCGTCGGCTGGCTGAAATTTGCCTGCACCTGACTAGCACTGCCCTGCCCTCGAACCTTCTGCAAGTCTCTCTCCAGCACCGCTGCTGCCTTACATGCCGCATCCAAAGTGGTCAAACCTGACGCAAGAAGATGATGCCTCAACTCTAGCCTCAGACCACCCACAAACTGATCGGTCTTCACCTCCTCATCTGCCACGATATGAGGAGCATAACGGCCCAACTCGATAAACCTGGCACGGTACTGCATCACCGTCATGTCACCCTGAGTCAACTCCATAAACTCACGCAACCTCTGCGACCTGACAAAGGATGGACAGAAGGCATGCTCGAAAGCCGTGACGAACTCCTGCCATGCATTCTACCGAAGAGGACGGGACTGGAACACTGAACCCCACTCTGACGTCCACCAAGTACGGGCCGCCCCCTGAAGATGATGAGTAGCCAACGCTACCTACTCCTTCTTGGGACACTCCATCGCACTAAAAATCCACCGCACATCATCCAGCCACTCTCTGGCCACCTCAGGATCTGGCTGCCCACTGAAGGAAGGAGGCTGAAACAGCAAGAACTCCTTCAGCACACGACCATGACCACCACGAGCCTGGTCCTCACCAGCATCGTTGCCCTGCTGCTGGTGATCTCCCTGCTGCTGACCTTCCGGCTGCCGCTGAAGCACATATTCAAACATACCTCGGAAGAAATTGTCCATCCCCGGAGCTCTCGCACCTCCAGCTACACCCTCGGAAACTGAAGCCATGCTCTGCTCCTCTGGACCATCAGTAGACTCTCCCTGCTGGGGATGAGCCCTCCTCCGAGGTGCCATAACACACCTGGCATCAAGGAAAACAACCACAAATCAATAAAACACACACGGCCCTGAGCCAGTCGTCGACTGTACAGGACATTCATGGACCTTCTGGACCACCGCAATTCGTTTCAAGTTCTGATATACCTTCACAACCTACGCTCTGATACCAGCTGTGACGACCCGGGATCTGAGTACCGGAAAGGAACCGGCGCGTCTCGAATCTCGGCCCGTCAACCCACGAGCCCGAAGACTCGGAAGGGTAGAAAGGGATGGTGTGGGAGTACAAGAGAAGCTGAAACAACCGTAGAGGTAGCACAATGATCTAAAATAAAATGCACAGCATAATATAAATAAAGTAAACTGCTACAAGGTCCACAGAGTCTCATGTCCAAATAAAAGTACAGTCAACAGAAAGAAAAGTACAACTACATGGGCATCCCCCTGCTCTGGCGGACTGGCGGCTAACCCTGGCTAGAAGAACCACGCTGGAACTCGGCCGCACCTCTCGAAGACCCCGCCTCACCTGAAAAGCAGTGGTGAGCCTCATTTCATTGGCCCAGTAGGGATCCCGTGAGTCCCCACCTCGCGCGGAAAACAAGGCAGGAAAATAAGAAAGCAGAAAGCAACCCTACCTAACAGGAGTACGGTAGAACCAACAAGCTAAGTAAATAAATGGAAAAGCCATCTACTCTAATAGCAAGTACTACTAAACCTCGGTCCAACGAAACTCGAGTCCACACCTGCCAGCGAACAGGAGCACTACCCACTAGAAGAACGACCGGAAGCGTCCCCTGACGTCTTACACCGCGTCACAAGTGTCTAGCTACAACGCCCCGGGCGTGAGACTCAGACACGCAACAAGTATCACAACAAGGACTAGCTGGGGTCACGCTCTTCAGCGCGTGTCCTAAGCCCCCAATCACGTGTGCACACACATACCATCTCCTCTAGGTCGGGTCCTCTAGCTGGTTTTTCCCCCCACCGGACTCTGGTGGCAAAGGCAAGGGGCCCTATGGTAACCAGCCTAAAAACCGCCTCTCACCGGGTCTCGCTCTCCACCACTCCCAGGTGGGTCCGCACCCGCGTGCGCAGGAAGCTACGACTAGTGGACAAGTCACTGAAAGTAAGAACTGACTCACGGAAACCATCATCAAAGAAACGGGACCGCACACACACGGTGCAGCACAGAGCCTGACGGTCTAACATTGGGCCATCACAGGCTGTGACGCACCTACACTAGAGCGTCACAAGGCTCTGACGGTCCAACCCTGGAGTGTCACAAGCCGAGGCGAAAACAGGCTCTGACGCACCCACCTAGGGGCGTCACAGCACCTGACGGACCAACCCTGGTGCGTCAAGGGAGGTGGGTTCGTCTGCTCTGACGCACCCACACACGGGCGTTACAAGGCTGTGACGCGGCAGGCATGGTGCGTCATAGGCCTTGACCCCCAACGGTCAAAAGCCACGGTCGGCAGCCAACGGTCGAACGCCCCTGACGGTCCAACCTAGGTGCGTCACAGCACCGTGGTGGTCTATCATGGGACCGTCACAGCCCACAGACCCCACTGGCTACACTCAGGGCTGTAACGCACCCATCTAGGCGCGTTACATGGTGTGACGGTCACTGGAAGGACCGTCACACCCGCCCGAGGGTGAAACGGCGGGAAACGCCCCAAAATTCCAACCACGCCCCCTTACCTCCATAGGAGAGGGGGGATCAAAGGGGAAGACCCCTGGGGACCCCTAGCATAATTCTAGGCCATCAAAACGCCGAATCGCAGCTCAAATCCATAGATCGGGCGAACTCTACCCAAAACATGATTTTGCCCTAAACCGCTCAAACACACCCCTCTCGGCTCCCATTCGGCCTACAAATCGCGGGGGATGACGGGATGAGCATAGGGATTCGTCCCCATACCTCAATGGAGCGAATGCTCTGCCGAATCACCGCCGAAGTCAAGGAAGAAGCTTTTAGAATGCCACGCGCCCCGCCTCCCGCCGCGAAAAGACCACCACCGGAACTGCCTCGCCGCCGCCGCCGCCACGCCGTTGCCGGAGTGAAGGAGGCCGCGTCTTGGTCTTCCGGGGAAGAAGAACGGTCGCGATGGGGGGGCGCTCTCCAACGGTTGGAAGAAGGAGGAAGAAGAAGAAAAAAAAGGTGAAAAAGAAAATAAAAAGGTTCGGTATTTATAGAAAATACGAAAAATCGAAAAAATCCTGAAAAATACACCTCCTCGATCCTCCCGCCACGCTGATCACAACGGTACCACTCGCGGGTAGATGAACGACCCGGTTCACCCGCTACAGGGTTCCGTAGGTGTTTCTGAGACACACATGCGGGAATCGGAAAACACGCGGAAAAGTTGCGGAACACGTTCCGAGCCTCCAAACTGACCCGAATCGCACGGATCCAAACACAAAAGATGTCCAAAACATAATTCCGGACACAACGGAGCCAAATTCACCAAAAATACAGATCCGAGACCCAAAAAGAGAGATCCAAAAGGGTCCAGGACATCACATTCCCTATGCCACGAATCGACCAACTGGTCGATGCCACGGTCGGGCACGAAATGCTGAGCTTTTTGGAAACCTACTAAGGATACCATCAGATTAGCATGCACAAGCCTGACCAAGATAAAATGACGTTCGTCATCGACCACGGCTTGTACAGCTACACCCGCATGCCCTTCGGACTAAAGAACGCGGGAGATACGTACCAACGCCTGGTCAACCATATGTTCGACGCTTAGATTGGCCGCAACATGGAAGTTTACATTGATGACATGCTCGTCAAAAGCCTCCAAGCGACCGAGCACCTCACCGACCTGGCAGAGACATTCGCCACACTCCAAAAATATAGCATGAAGCTCAATCCGAACAAGTGCGTGTTCAGAGTTAAGTCGGGTAAGTTCCTCGATTTCCTTGTAACACATAGAGGAATCGAAGCAAATCCCGACCAGATCCAAGCGGTACTAGAGATGAAGCGACCAGCATGGGTAAGGGACGTGCAGTGCCTCACAGGCCGCATCGCCACCCTGACTCAATTCTTGTCCCGAGCCACTGATAGATGCCTACCTTTCTTCTGGCTCATCAAGCAAGCAAACAAGGCATCGGAGAAGAAAGGTCAGATCGACTGGGATGAGGAGTACCAGCTGGCTTTCGAAGAGCTGACGCGATACTTAGCATCCCCTCTGGTACTTTCCAAGCCACAAAAAGGGGAACGTCTACTCTTGTATCTCTCGGTTACCTCGAGCACCCTAAGTGCCGTGCTCACTAGAGAAGAAGGCAATATTATGAAGCTGGTCTACTATGTGATCCGAGCACTACAGGGGCCAGAATTCTGGTACTCGCTAACTGAGAAGTTCGCTCTTGATGTGACACGACCTAAGGGTGCAATGGTATCAACCAAATGAACCTCGGACCTAGACTTGCAAGCCCACTTACAAATTAGCGGACTCGATGTTGGCGGACCGATATCGCAACACAACCCTTTCCCCGTGGTGACTAAGTGATGGTAGGGTGGATTCGAGAGCCTAAACCACGCTGCTTAGGGTGATGACTTGGCCAATGAGTTCCCCTCCCTTGGATTGGAGCACCCACATCAGTGGGGCGGACGCTGATAGGTTCGGTGCTGTATTCAGAGGGGGGGGGGTGAATGAATATGGCTTTTAAAAAACAATTCGCCCAGTTAAAATTTCGCTCACTAAAAATGCTCGCTCGCAAACTAAACAAACTTGAAGGATAATTGGGAGTAGAGAAACAAACAAGCACACAGTGAGATCACTAGAGAGCTAACAAGACAGATTTAGTCAAACTGAAAACTAATTAACTCTTCTGCACAACCAGAAGCCAAACACATGGAGCGCCCCTATGCAATCACCTAGCGGAAGCACAAATAGACAAGATAAACCACAGTGCACAAGAGGTTTTTAGGTGGTTCGGTCCAACAGACCTACATCCACCCCACACTCAACCCGAGTGTGGCTTCCACTAGCTCACGCTAGAAACCGCAGACTCAGTCTGCAACAAATGCTGCCTAACAGCTTGACCAGGGGAACAACCTCCCCTCTTCCTCCCAACCGGAGGGAACCACTAGTGACAGCAGTCACTAGCAAACCAGAGACGCAAGTCTCTCTTCCTCCAGACCGGAGGGAACACCTAGTCTTGCAACCCACAAGACTAGAACTAGAGGACCAATCCTCCCTTCCTCCAAACCGGAGGGGAACCTAGAGACCCAAGTCTCTCTTCCTCTGAACACCAGAGGGAAACACAAGTGACACTACGTCACCTGCAAACCAGAGGTCTAGGACCTCTCTTCCTCCCAACCGGAGGGACCCCTAGACTTGAAACCTACAAGCCCAGAACTGGAGGACGAGCCTCCCTTCCTCTAACCAGAGGGAACCCACAAGTAGCACCCAGCTACTTGCAACCGGAGATAGCAACCTCCCTTCTCCTGAACCAACAGGAGGGACCCCGACCTCTCTACAGAGAATCGGAAGAACAGCAAATGGATAAAAACAAAAAATGAAACCAGCAACAGAAAGCTGAAAAGATAAAAACAAATGTGGCTCTCGCAGGAGCTGGCTGGTCTGGATCTGATCCACGGTCCAGCAGGAACAAATCTTTAGTTGAAGCTTCTATCACTCTAGCTCTCTCTTCTTCTCTATTCTTCTTCCTCTTCTTCTCTTCACACTCTGCTATCTCGATCTCTTACTCAACCTCTCTTTCTTTCTCTTTCTCACTCTCTTTCTCCTTTCTTCTTCTGCTCTTCTCCTTTCTCTTTTCTTTTTCTATCTGGATCGTGGCTCTCTGTATGAGCTTTTCTTCTTGCCAACTCGATCTCTTTCATCTATGGATGAAGGTCTCATATATATAGCAGCAGCAGCAGCATCAGCCACGACGTGTGACCTCCACATTTCCAGCCCTAAGAATTCGGACCACGTGGCAGTCTCTCAGCAGGCTTTATTCCAACCTCGGATCACGTGCCCTCCTTAAGCTTCACGATCAAAGCACCTGTAAAACAGGGTATCGGATAAGTCATCAGTTTAAAGAACAACTCTGTATAGACTTATCAGAAGAACAGCGTTTTAGAAGAAACCTGGACGAGGTTAGAACGAAACAACACGGAGACAACACGAAGACAGAATAAGGAAACGACACGAGGTACATACGAAGATAAGACAGAAACCAATCATGAAGTATGGTTTCAACAAACGAAAGACACAAGGTGGTATACAGAAAGCAACACGAGGTGCTGCAATGTTCTGCACGTAGTGGAACAAAAATGACACGAAGACACAGAAACAACAGTAACTGACACGAAGTAAGTACGACACCAAGACGAGGTTGACACGAAATGAAAACAACACGAGGTGAAGTTGACACGAAATGAAAACAACACGAAGTGAAAACAACAGTAACCGACACGAAGTACATGAGAGGAAAAACGACACGAAGTCATGAAAACAACAATAACCGACACGAGGTGAGGTTACTAAAGTGACAACGACACGCGGTGTGGAAAACACGACACGAAGACCTGAGACGGAGAAACGACACGAAGTGTAACAGGAACGACACGAAGTAAAAACAGTGATCGACACGGGTTGAAAACAACACGAAGTCGAAACAGTAATCGACACGGGTTGAAAACAACATGAAGACGAAATACAAAGAGACGACACGAAGTGAAGTTGACACGAAGTGAAAACAACACTAAGTGAAAAACAATAATCGACACGCGGTGAAAACAACACGACGACAGTGAGAACAACACGAGGTGAAATGACACGGGGTGTAGAAAACCAAGAATCGACACGAAGTGTGGTCAAGGCGAAAAAGACACTAAGTCAAAAAACGAAAGACCAACACTCAGACAGAAACATAAAAACAACACGGAGACGTAGACACTAAAACAACACGAAGATGAAGACAAGGGAAACGACACGAAGTCTAACCTCATACAAGGTTTCCTGTCACGCATGGAAATCAACACGAAGTGTTGTAAGCTCATACGACACGAGATCTTTTCGTGTTAGTGAGGGGAAACAACACGAAAACTCAAGTACAGAAACAGCACGAAGATGATGTACAATCTGATGTACAGACTTTGAAGAACAGTCCAAGGTATAGACTTGCACGAGCAAGCTACAGTGCCAAAGTATAGACTTCACGCTGTACAAACTTGGAAGACCAGTGTTGAATGTGTAGACTTGTAGTTTATCATGAAAGAAGGCCAGTGTACAGACTTGCTGTCCTCACAGCAGACGATGTAAACACTTAGCCTATGCAGACCAATGTACAGACTTTGGCAAAGCAAAAGGCTGTATAGACTTGGAGACCTAAAGCCATTGTGTAGACTTTGTCTAAGACAAGGCATGAGCTGACGTTGTATATACTTAGCCAATGCAAACCAGTCCGATGTATAGACTTTAAGGAAATGCATGCTACAGTGCAATGTCTAGACTTGCGATGTGTTCGCCAAATGCACACTACAGTCCAATGTATGGACTTAGACGAATGATGCATGAGACGCTCAATGTATCGACTTTGAGCTTGCTGTGCAGTGAATAGACTTAGGGCATAAACCCCACGAAGCACTGTATAGACTATGCACATAACATAAGTCTAACATAAACAATATATCAGTTGTACCAGTCACAGTCATGATGCAATCATCAAGGCACAATGTCATGAAAACACTATATCATTGCTATCATCAAAATACAATATCAATCATCAAAACCACAGCAATGAATGAATGCTTTATGCATCAGTTTAACATGTAACAAGACTGAACATCAAATATGTTAATCTAAACTGAGCAGCAAGATGACTGAACATTTGATAAACTCACATCAACAACCAATCATCAAAACCATCATCAAAACCACAGGGGCACAACAATCTCCCCCTTTTTGATGATGGCAACACTTTCAATATATTGAGTCATTCTGATGATGTGAGGCATTCTAAAGACTCAAATTATTCTCCCCCTTTGACTTCATCAAAAAGAAAAATAATTTGAGAAATTATAGCATGTTTAAAAGTTCAGTCAAATTCTCTCCCTTGCAAGAACATGATTCTCCCCCTTTAATAGTTTCAGCAAAAACATGAGTTAGAGAAGAGCAAGGTAATGGGAAGGGTGAAATGTAAAAATGCAGATGCAACATTAAATGCAATACTCCCTCCCGAGTATATGAATGCAAGGTCACAAATGATATGAACATAATTCAGCATGACAAGGAATGCTCCCCCTGAAGAGATGCCAATTGATATGTAAGTGATGCATGACATGGAAGCTCCCCCTCAATAAGTGGACTCTTATGAGATAAGTGAGAGGGATACCACAGGGGCAAACAGGGAGAAGTTCAGGTCATTGAGCCAAGGACATGAGCAGAAGAAGTTCAGATGAGCTTCAACCAGAAGGAATTCAATCAGATTTTCAAGGAAATATCATTCTCATAAATCCAAATCAGAATATTACAAAGTCTTCCATTATAAGGGCTTTATGAATGAACTTTATTGAACAGCATGGTTTAATCATGATGTATGTAGAGTTTATCAATAAAATTCTGTATTGATATCTGAAACCATGGTTTAATAAAAATGAACCAAGCCCTCATATTTATCTTGATAAATCTCCCTTTCTCTTACACAATCAAACTTATTGACTTCTTTCGCAATTACATGCATCTGTATTGAAATCAAGCAATTATGAAGTCATATGATTTTGTCTAGGGTTGTAGCAATTTGATTTTGGCATCAATATTCAGATATTTCAATTTATTCAATAATTTTCCTTGCTACAAATTTTACGTGCACTCTAGTTCAGTACACACCTTGTAACTAGAGGATATACCTTGATCAGAGGCCAATATCCCTAAGCCCTTAGTGTGACTAACTGTCATGCCTTATGTGAACAGAGTTAGCATTTACACATCATGACACACTACAACTCAATTTTTAATGAGTGAATTGTATTTCTCAGTGTGCATGCCATTGCTCTACCTGATTTTCAATGAATTTTTACAGAGTTAACTAAGGCACCTCATGACACAATCCTTTGGACATGTGTTTCTCAGTGACCAAGGTCATTGCTCTGACAATTACTTTACCCTTTAGACAATTCAAAAACATTCATTTGCTTCAAAACAATATTAATCTCATGTACTTAACCAAATAAAGTCATGTATTCAAAAGTGCAGATTTCAGAAGTTTTTGCAAGACATAGCATGAAACAGTTGGTTAAGATTTATTAAACATGATTCAGATATGTTAAGAGATTTTGAAGTTAAACTCCATGAATACATTAAGCTTAAACCACATGAGTTATTTCAGACATTCATAAAAGCGTATAATAGAAGATTTCTAGTTCAAGATTTTTTCAGATTTATGATCGAGATAGCCCATTGAAATCTTCATGAAGGACTGAAATAATTCTGATATCAAATGATACCAATTGTTACCAATTGATAGGAGAGATTTTGAAACTCAGCGTTTTCAAATTATGATCACGGTTTGGTCAAATAGAATCAATGAAAGGGATATACACACAAGGCAAGATATCAGGAGGTCAGACAAGTTCCAGGATGTTCAAAGTTTACATGCAATGAACTCTGACATAAATGTATGCACATGACTGCTTTCATGCATTGTATTGACTCCTCCTGACACTATGCATTCAATTATCCTTTTTGGTATTTTCAATGCAGTAAAATGCAATGCAATTAACTATATGCATGCAAAGACTCAACACTGAATGCTATGCAAGGACATGCAATTAACTCCCCCTGAAAGCATGCAATGTTTGCACTGAAAACTGAACATATGATTTTGATTCATGCATATTCAGACTGTCCTAACCAGCAAGGTGACCCATGGTACTAGGCGGAGCACTTGGTCTAAAAGACCATCTCACACATAGTAAGAACCTCCAGACAGACTTCCCTGCCTTTTGATACCTTACCATTTATATACCAAGTGGTCATGCATGATAATGCAATACAAACAGTCCTATATGCATCAGATTTTCAATGAATGTATGTCATGTGCATGTTTATGCCATTCTCATATATGCACACAGCTCATAGTACAAACAAGAAAGCCCACAAAGATCACTGCAAGAGTCAAACCAATTAAAATAAAACATGTATGCATGAAGCTATGACTTCTCAACTCAACCATAATTTTCATTTGAACAGATTTGAGAAATTTACCTGAATGGGGTTTTATCAACTTGGGTGTCTTGGTTTATTTCCCCCTTTTTATTCTTCAGCTTCCAAGGCACACCTGCAAGTTAGCACACTATCTTGCATGGGCAGGTACCCAAACAGTCTTGGGTCCTGCATGGTTAATAGTGACACCTTTGGTAGGTGTTCTAAACAACCTCTTAGCATGTAGGTCATCAGATCTCATCAGATGGCAATTATTCATTGAATGACCTAATATACCACAGTAATAGCAAGAGGCAGCAGATTTCAGATTTAATTTATGCACACTCTGATTAGTATGAGTTCTATGTGCATATGCATGAAATTTTCTGTTAACAGAATTAAGATTCTGTTTACCAACATAAGCCAGCCAACAGTCAGAAGCTCTATGGCCTGGCTTCCCACATTCAAAACATGTAAGTGTTTTCTTTTCAAACACAAATTCATTTCTATCAGAAATATTTCTATTGACAGGGAATTTACCAGATTTATTGTTAAACTTCCTTCCCTGAGCATGCCAACATTGGGCTGCAATGTGGCCCATCTTGCCACAGTGAAAGCATGAATTAGGATTTCTTCCACCAGCCCTCAGCCAACATTCAATAGCCCTATGGCCTGTCTTTCCACACTCAAAGCATGTAATGAGCTTATCTTTAAAAACAAATTTGTTCTTATTAGGACCATGTTGGCTTGCAGGAGATTTATTATGATATGAATGAGATGTTTTCTTATCACTTGCAAACCAGCATTGTGCAATTGTGTGTCCTAATTTACCACAGTGAAAACATTCAATTTTCTCTTTCTGAAATGAAAGATTTTTATCATTAAGGTTCATAGCAGTCATATCATCCTTCTTCATCAGTTTACATTCATGCATCAGATGACCAAATTTATGACAATAATGGCATGATACTTTCTTTTTAGATGCATGTGAATGTGTGTGTGAGCTTTGATCAATATGCCCTAATGAACCCCTTTTATTTAATTTCTGTTTTCCAATCTTTTTCTGATTTTTGTTCTGTTCTTCAGTTTTCTGAACGATGGGCTGTTTATCTTTTGAAGTGGTGGCTACATTTGAAATTTTTACAAAAGATGTCATCAACTTGCTCTGAAATTCTTTCTTGTTACCATTATTGTAGCCCAGCCCTTCCTTCCTAGTGTTGATTGTTACACCTAGTAGCTTGTCTAGGTTTTTCTGCCCACTTACGAATTTTGACAAAGTATTGTTCAGATCATTTATTTCATATTGAAGAGAAGAAATCTGATGTTCATAGTTGACTATATCTTCTTCACAGACCAGAATCTGTTGATGCATCACATCATTCAAATTTTTAAGAGTTTCAATCTCTTGTTTCAATTTGAGCTCATTTTGATTTTCATCAACAGATTTTCCTTTTTCAAATGTCAGCAATCTCTCTGACATGGTGGAGTTCAACTGTTTCAGTTTCTCAATTTCTTCTTTTAGACTAGTGTTTTCCTGCTCAAGTTTATCATCATCAAATATTGCATCAGTTAGGAAACTTGGATATTCTGATGTACAGTTTTCAAAGTTTTCCTGAGATTTTAAGTTTGCGACACTAACTGCCTTGAACTCTTCATTGATCAATCTGTTTTCTTTTTCAAGACTAATTAGTTTTTGGTCAGATTCCTGACATTGTTTTCTAAGTTTAGTGTTTTCAGATTTAACATGATCAAGTTCTGATTGGATTCCATCTAGTTTAGACAATTGTCTTCTGAGTATTTCATTTTCAGTTTTCAAAACTTCAGGATTTTCAAAATTTTCAGTCTCAGAAGCTGGATCCCCTAGATTTGTTATCTTCTTTATCAGACTTTTATTCTTCTTCCTTAGTTTTTCATGGGAGTGTAACAGATTAGCATATGCATCTTCCCAGTCATCTAAAGTGAAATTCTCGAAAGGGTTTACCTCCACAGCATCTTCAAATTCATCTTGTTCACTGCTATGGTCACTCTTATCAGCCATCAGAAAGCTGTCCTCATTCATCCTCTGAGCTAGCTTCAACTGATCCAGAATGTCTTTTGCAGACCTGCAGTCATAAAAATAAGAATGTAGAGCCTTGTCAGTAGCTTCTTTCATTAATCTCAAAACTTTCTGATTCTCTCTATTTCTTGATCTATCACTTTTAGTCCATTCGGACTCTTCCTTTGGCAGTCTATGAGGACCATGTGAAATTAACTTCCACAGATCCGGATCCATCAAATCCACATAATTGTGTAGACTGCTAACCCATGAATTAAAGTTAGAACCATTGTAAACCGGTGGAGAACCCATGGATTAGATTGGCACGTAGATATATGCAGCAAAGAGTAAAGACAGAAAAGCACCAAGGGACAATAGGATCCTCTGCAGATCGTTGGATCTGATCAATCAGAGAACTGCTCTGATACCAACTGATAGGTTCGGTGCTGTATTCAGAGGGGGGGGTGAATGAATATGGCTTTTAAAAAACAATTCGCCCAGTTAAAATTTCGCTCACTAAAAATGCTCGCTCGCAAACTAAACAAACTTGAAGGATAATTGGGAGTAGAGAAACAAACAAGCACACAGTGAGATCACTAGAGAGCTAACAAGACAGATTTAGTCAAACTGAAAACTAATTAACTCTTCTGCACAACCAGAAGCCAAACACATGGAGCGCCCCTATGCAATCACCTAGCGGAAGCACAAATAGACAAGATAAACCACAGTGCACAAGAGGTTTTTAGGTGGTTCGGTCCAACAGACCTACATCCACCCCACACTCAACCCGAGTGTGGCTTCCACTAGCTCACGCTAGAAACCGCAGACTCAGTCTGCAACAAATGCTGCCTAACAGCTTGACCAGGGGAACAACCTCCCCTCTTCCTCCCAACCGGAGGGAACCACTAGTGACAGCAGTCACTAGCAAACCAGAGACGCAAGTCTCTCTTCCTCCAGACCGGAGGGAACACCTAGTCTTGCAACCCACAAGACTAGAACTGGAGGACCAATCCTCCCTTCCTCCAAACCGGAGGGGAACCTAGAGACCCAAGTCTCTCTTCCTCTGAACACCAGAGGGAAACACAAGTGACACTACGTCACCTGCAAACCAGAGGTCTAGGACCTCTCTTCCTCCCAACCGGAGGGACCCCTAGACTTGAAACCTACAAGCCCAGAACTGGAGGACGAGCCTCCCTTCCTCTAACCAGAGGGAACCCACAAGTAGCACCCAGCTACTTGCAACCGGAGATAGCAACCTCCCTTCTCCTGAACCAACAGGAGGGACCCCGACCTCTCTACAGAGAATCGGAAGAACAGCAAATGGATAAAAACAAAAAATGAAACCAGCAACAGAAAGCTGAAAAGATAAAAACAAATGTGGCTCTCGCAGGAGCTGGCTGGTCTGGATCTGATCCACGGTCCAGCAGGAACAAATCTTTAGTTGAAGCTTCTATCACTCTAGCTCTCTCTTCTTCTCTATTCTTCTTCCTCTTCTTCTCTTCACACTCTGCTATCTCGATCTCTTACTCAACCTCTCTTTCTTTCTCTTTCTCACTCTCTTTCTCCTTTCTTCTTCTGCTCTTCTCCTTTCTCTTTTCTTTTTCTATCTGGATCGTGGCTCTCTGTATGAGCTTTTCTTCTTGCCAACTCGATCTCTTTCATCTATGGATGAAGGTCTCATATATATAGCAGCAGCAGCAGCATCAGCCACGACGTGTGACCTCCACATTTCCAGCCCTAAGAATTCGGACCACGTGGCAGTCTCTCAGCAGGCTTTATTCCAGCCTCGGATCACGTGCCCTCCTTAAGCTTCACGATCAAAGCACCTGTAAAACAGGGTATCGGATAAGTCATCAGTTTAAAGAACAACTCTGTATAGACTTATCAGAAGAACAGCGTTTTAGAAGAAACCTGGACGAGGTTAGAACGAAACAACACGGAGACAACACGAAGACAGAATAAGGAAACGACACGAGGTACATACGAAGATAAGACAGAAACCAATCATGAAGTATGGTTTCAACAAACGAAAGACACAAGGTGGTATACAGAAAGCAACACGAGGTGCTGCAATGTTCTGCACGTAGTGGAACAAAAATGACACGAAGACACAGAAACAACAGTAACTGACACGAAGTAAGTACGACACCAAGACGAGGTTGACACGAAATGAAAACAACACGAGGTGAAGTTGACACGAAATGAAAACAACACGAAGTGAAAACAACAGTAACCGACACGAAGTACATGAGAGGAAAAACGACACGAAGTCATGAAAACAACAGTAACCGACACGAGGTGAGGTTACTAAAGCGACAACGACACGCGGTGTGGAAAACACGACACGAAGACCTGAGACGGAGAAACGACACGAAGTGTAACAGGAACGACACGAAGTAAAAACAGTGATCGACACGGGTTGAAAACAACACGAAGTCGAAACAGTAATCGACACGGGTTGAAAACAACATGAAGACGAAATACAAAGAGACGACACGAAGTGAAGTTGACACGAAGTGAAAACAACACTAAGTGAAAAACAATAATCGACACGCGGTGAAAACAACACGACGACAGTGAGAACAGCACGAGGTGAAATGACACGGGGTGTAGAAAACCAAGAATCGACACGAAGTGTGGTCAAGGCGAAAAAGACACTAAGTCAAAAAACGAAAGACCAACACTCAGACAGAAACATAAAAACAACACGGAGACGTAGACACTAAAACAACACGAAGATGAAGACAAGGGAAACGACACGAAGTCTAACCTCATACAAGGTTTCCTGTCACGCATGGAAATCAACACGAAGTGTTGTAAGCTCATACGACACGAGATCTTTTCGTGTTAGTGAGGGGAAACAACACGAAAACTCAAGTACAGAAACAGCACGAAGATGATGTACAATCTGATGTACAGACTTTGAAGAACAGTCCAAGGTATAGACTTGCACGAGCAAGCTACAGTGCCAAAGTATAGACTTCACGCTGTACAGACTTGGAAGACCAGTGTTGAATGTGTAGACTTGTAGTTTATCATGAAAGAAGGCCAGTGTACAGACTTGCTGTCCTCACAGCAGACGATGTAAACACTTAGCCTATGCAGACCAATGTACAGACTTTGGCAAAGCAAAAGGCTGTATAGACTTGGAGACCCAAAGCCATTGTGTAGACTTTGTCTAAGACAAGGCATGAGCTGACGTTGTATATACTTAGCCAATGCAAACCAGTCCGATGTATAGACTTTAAGGAAATGCATGCTACAGTGCAATGTCTAGACTTGCGATGTGTTCGCCAAATGCACACTACAGTCCAATGTATGGACTTAGACGAATGATGCATGAGACGCTCAATGTATCGACTTTGAGCTTGCTGTGCAGTGAATAGACTTAGGGCATAAACCCCACGAAGCACTGTATAGACTATGCACATAACATAAGTCTAACATAAACAATATATCAGTTGTACCAGTCACAGTCATGATGCAATCATCAAGGCACAATGTCATGAAAACACTATATCATTGCTATCATCAAAATACAATATCAATCATCAAAACCACAGCAATGAATGAATGCTTTATGCATCAGTTTAACATGTAACAAGACTGAACATCAAATATGTTAATCTAAACTGAGCAGCAAGATGACTGAACATTTGATAAACTCACATCAACAACCAATCATCAAAACCATCATCAAAACCACAGGGGCACAACAGACGCCGTGCCTTGAGGGTACGGGGATCTCTCCTCACTCAAACCGCGGTGGCCACTCGTGATCGGGAATCACGGGACCGGGCACTCTCTTCCTCGCCGGCTGAACTTAGAAATGATACTAAGAAAACACAAATATCCAGGGAGGGTTCAGCATATACCTGACCGGTGTGAGGACACCAGCCCCGAGTCGGAGACGTGGGCGAGCGGAGAAGCGTGTGTACCCCACACGCCGCGCCGGGGAAGCTTGACCTGCCCAAGAGAAGTTACAACACTACACCTCTCGCAGGAGGGGGATCTTGGGGTGGGGGTTAATAGATATTACAACTAAAATTACCTCCACGCAGGGAGGGGCCTTCAGCCGGCCAAGCGGGGAGGGGAAAATGAGCAAGGAACACTGAAGATGGAGATTGCCGATTCTGCCCGCGTTCTGTGGGTGCTGATAGCCGAGTGGAGAACCGACTGCTGCGACTGCTACCGATTTATGTTAGGGACGAAACCACCTGGAAAAGCTTCGTAGGAGGCCAGGGAAGTCGTCCAATTTTTGCTGAATTCTTCTGGTGTCGAGGCTGATCTGGATGGAGGCCCGAACAAGAAGGCAGACCCTCGGACTGGCAGCTTCTGATTTCTAGCAGTAGGTTGCAGAGGGTGCCCCGACAGTTCCCGGACTCGGAATCAAGCACCGTCAGAGTCTCTGGAACCGTGAATGAGTCTTCTATGCAGCAAAACTGACAGGGAAGCCAACCGTTGTTGGAGAAGATCAGGGGACGCAGAACAATGGCGACTGGTCGATGCAGACTGTGGGCAGCAGGACCGTGTAACGGAGGGAGAAAAAGGACAACTCCTTCCACGTGATGCCGAACGGAGTTCCGCTTCTTGATTCTGAAAGTAGACAGGAAGAAAAAGAACTTTGTAGAAGAGCTCATGGGCTGATTCCTCCGAGGTTCGTCGTGGCAGAGCTTCTAATCCGGTTCTGGTACTCAGCAGGGGCAGCTCTGCGCAGTTGTGGGAGAATGGATCTCCCAGTCAGCTCAGAGCTCAGAAGGGGACGAGACCACCGCCGTTACGAAGAGGACAGGCAGCCGCTTCTATGGACTACTCTTGGGCTTCCAGGAACATCTGGGAGAGGTCGGGGTCGCTGCTGCAAGCTTCAGGTCTTCTGCAGGTCCTCTTACTCTAGATGGTAGAAGGTGGGGTGATGGAGGTGAACAAGGGAAGATGGAGAGGATGAGAGGGGGGCGACCCTAACCAAAGGGGAGGGGTCTTGGGTGCCCTAGGGCTATGGAGGGAAGGGGATTTTTGAATTCAAATGGTCTAGGGAAGTGGAGGGTTGCATGGGGGAGAGGGAAGGGTGCTTGGGAAAGGGATGAGGTGGTTGGAGGGTGGCTTAGTGATTGGGGATGCTCCCTTGGGACTAGGGGGTGGAGTAATGGGATGTGTGGGGAAGGGGAGTGGCCTTTAATGGGGGTAGGTGGGAGAGTGGTGGTTGGGAAGGGAGGAGAGAGAAAATTTTCGAAATTGGGTGTGGAGGAGAGAGAAAGGGGAGTGAAAGAGAGAGATTAAGAGAGGGATGGGTGGGATTCTCTCCCTAAGGTTTCTCACCTCACTAATGGATTCACTCCACCATAAAAATGAAGATAGAACTCATAAAATGGCACATTTTTCATTCATTGATTCATTTCCCTCAAATGAAGGAAATGGGGCCCTATATATAGGAAACCCACATTTTACAATAAGACCCTGACAAAAGACTTAATAACAAATAACCGAAGGGGTAGGGGGGCTCATGGGCCAAGCCCAATGAATTGGGCCCAATAGCACACTAAACAATCTAATGACACTCAAACTTAGGAAAATAAATGCAAGACCTAGGGACATGACTCAAATAAAATGAAAATTACATAATTATGACTCAAAGAAAATATGAAAATTACATGAACTGAATCAGAAAAATGTGACGGACATAATGGAACCATGCTGGTGAACAACCGGTAAATATGAAGGGTGAGAGATGCCCCCATCATACTCCCGGGGTGCGAAGAGCTCGACTCCGTCGAGTAAGAGTCTTTCCTAGCTCGCCCATGTGTCCACCATCGTGGCCGGCCCTTCCACCTCACAAGATACTGCTGGATTGCCCTGCTCCTGATGGTGTCATTATGTTTAACTAGTATCAAATCTTTGCGCTCATGCCGGGCTCTCAAGGTTAGAAGGGGATTCTTATTGGTGGGGTCACTCTTAAAAGGGGGTATGGGCTCAATATCCTCGCTAGGTGCCACTGTGGGGCCCTTGCAGGGCACAAGGTCCGCCACACTACAATGAGGGTTGACCCCATATTCCTTCAGAAGGACCAACTCATTGGCATTTATGCTCAATCGCCCCAAGACCTTAAAGGGTCCAGTCTCTCGATCCCTGAGCGTAGAGGCGACTCTAGGGAAGAGCCTCTTCATCCTGACCATCAGATAGTCACCCTCTTGGAAGTCTTGGTTTCTTTTGCGGGTATCAATTCGCCTTTGACAAATCTTTTTACCTTTGATGATGGGCCTGCAAGTATGCAATCCTGAGACATAGTTGGTGAATGCTAGAACTCTATTAGATGTTGGGGGTCCCGGGCACCCAAATGTGGACCTAGGATGTCTAGACTCCCTATGAAGATTAGTGAGGATAGGAGGGCCTGGACCTCCAAATGTAGCTCTATCATGCAAAGGGGTGGCAAATGCCGGGGGACCCGGACATCCAAGAATGCACCTATCATGCTTAAGACTCATGATGAATGGAGGTGGACCATTACATCCGAAAATGGTCCATTCATGCTTCCTACTTGACATGTGGGTGATGTGAATGAATGGACCCGTCTTATGAATCATGCCAAGTGATGTGTTGTACCAAGACTTATGCATTCCTATCTCAAAGATGACTTCCATGTGTATGGGTGTGGGATGGCCTTTGAACTTCCATGTGAAAGGGTCAAAATGATCTAGGAAGGTGGGCATTATGGAGAGGGGCTCTTCCTTACTTTCTAGGCATATGGTATCACATGGGTAACTAGGCTCCCATTGGAAGGGATCAAAGGGGTAATGGACTGGGTTTCCTAGAGGAAGGAACTCTATGTCCACATGGTCTACGCATAGTGGGTCATCCTTCCCCAAGGTAACTGGACCAAGGTCTTTAGTGGGCCAGTCGATCAAGGTACTTGGGATCTTAATGGTAGTGGAGTGGACCATGATGGGTTCTTCATCCATGGGGAGAATGAGAAGGAGGTCACTAGTGTAGCAACCAATGGTGAAGACTGAGGTGATAGAACCATCACATGGGTGGATGAGACTAAGTCTTCTTAGGTGGGCCGCTCCTATGGTCAATAAGCAAGTCAACTTTAGTTGCCATTCTAAACCCTTGAGGAGATCATCCCAACCATTTACCTCATAGTAGGATTGGAATGTTGTGTGATAGGAGTTAATGGGTGCTAATTGGAAAGGGTGCTCCATGGTTGGGGTTTGAAAGTACAAGGCATGAGGGATGGGATTTTGCTTGAGCCATTTGATGATGAGTTCTCCTACGGTCACCACCTTTTGCGTGAGATTGAGTGGTTTGGGGAGGTATGTGTTTGTTTGGATGGGGATGAGTTGATGTCCTTCTTCCTTATTGATAGGAGTATGAATTTCCTTGAATGTGGGGAAGGGATTTGGGTTGGTGTCCAATCCCGGGGATTTGGTCTTGTGGGCCGGGTTCTCCTCATGTTCACTCGTGATCTCATTCATTCTTTGAAGTGGGTTGAGAGGGCATGGTGGCCGGGTATGGGGCTCCGGTGGGTGAGGGAACAAAAGGTTGTTGAAACCATAGGCTCCTGGGAGATGTGGGGGATGAACTAGGCAAGACCAACGCAATGGGTGGAAGGTGGTATTCCGTTCATCAAACCATTGTTTCCCTAGGATTATGCAAGGGCCTTCCAAAGTACCAATTTGACACCATGCTCCATCAAAGTATTTGATATCTCCAAACCATTTATGGAATTCAACGAAGACTAGGTCTCCGTTGTGCATAATTTGTCCGGTCGTAGAGAGGGTGGCTACAATTTCGGGGGATACCCAATTATCTTCTACCATGTAGATGAAGTCAATTTCTGTGGGGCTCCCATTAGGTAGGTATGCTTGGGATATGATGGGAATTTGGGCCTTTTGGTCTGTAGACTTAATGACAATGGGAGGTGGATAATGCATGGAACGATCCGATGAGAACTCTAATGCAAGCGTGCCCATGGACTTGACTTGTGAGAACAAGTCAAAGACTTGCTCTGATACCACTTGATGTGACACGACCTAAGGGTGCAATGGTATCAACCAAATTAACCTCGGACCTAGACTTGCAAGCCCACTTACAAATTAGCGGACTCGATGTTGGCGGACCGATATCGCAACACAACCCTTTCCCCGTGGTGACTAAGTGATGGTAGGGTGGATTCGAGAGCCTAAACCACGCTGCTTAGGGTGATGACTTGGCCAATGAGTTCCCCTCCCTTGGATTGGAGCACCCACATCAGTGGGGCGGACGCCGTGCCTTGAGGGTACGGGGATCTCTCCTCACTCAAACCGCGGTGGCCACTCGTGATCGGGAATCACGGGACCGGGCACTCTCTTCCTCGCCGGCTGAACTTAGAAATGATACTAAGAAAACACAAATATCCAGGGAGGGTTCAGCATATACCTGACCGGTGTGAGGACACCAGCCCCGAGTCGGAGACGTGGGCGAGCGGGGAAGCGTGTGTACCCCACATGTCGCGCCGGGGAAGCTTGACCTGCCCAAGAGAAGTTACAACACTACACCTCTCGCAGGAGGGGGATCTTGGGGTGGGGGTTAATAGATATTACAACCAAAATTACCTCCACGCAGGGAGGGGCCTTCAGCCGGCCAAGCGGGGAGGGGAAAATGAGCAAGGAACACTGAAGATGGAGATTGCCGATTCTGCCCGCGTTCTGTGGGTGCTGATAGCCGAGTGGAGAACCGACTGCTGCGACTGCTACCGATTTATGTTGGGGACGAAACCACCTGAAAAAGCTTCGTAGGAGGCCAGGGAAGTCGTCCAATTTTTTCTGAATTCTTCTGGTGTCGAGGCTGATCTGGATGGAGGCCCGAACAAGAAGGCAGACCCTCGGACTGGCAGCTTCTGATTTCTAGCAGTAGGTTGCAGAGGGTGCCCCGACAGTTCCCGGACTCGGAATCAAGCACCGTCAGAGTCTCTGGAACCGTGGATGAGTCTTCTGTGCAGCAAAACTGACGGGGAAGCCAACCGTTGTCGGAGAAGATCAGGGGACGCAGAACAATGGCGACTAGTCGATGCAGACTGTGGGAAGCAGGACCGTGTAACGGAGGGAGAAAAAGGACAACTCCTTCCACGTGATGCCGAACGGAGTTCCGCTTCTTGATTATGAAAGTAGACAGGAAGAAAAAGAACTTTGTAGAAGAGCTCATGGGCTGATTCCTCCGAGGTTCGTCGTGGCAGAGCTTCTAATCCGGTTCTAGTACTTAGCAGGGGCATCTCTGCGCAGTTGTGGGAGAATGGATCTCCCGGTCAGCTCAGAGCTCAGAAGGGGACGAGACCACCGCCGTTGCGAAGAGGACAGGCAGCCGCTTCTATGGACTACTCTTGGGCTTCCAGGAACATCTGGGAGAGGTCGGGGTCGCTGCTGCAAGCTTCAGGTTTTCTGCAGGTCCTCTTACTCTAGATGGTAGAAGGTGGGGTGATGGAGGTGAACAAGGGAAGATGGAGAGGATGAGAGGGGGGCGACCCTAACCAAAGGGGAGGGGTCTTGGGTGCCCTAGGGATATGGAGGGAAGGGGATTTTTGAATTCAAATGGTCTAGGGAAGTGGAGGGTTGCATGGGGGAGAGGGAAGGGTGCTTGGGAAAGGGATGAGGTGGTTGGAGGGTGGCTTAGTGATTGGGGATGCTCCCTTGGGACTAGGGGGTGGAGTAATGGGATGTGTGGGGAAGGGGAGTGGCCTTTAATGGGGGTAGGTGGGAGAGTGGTGGTTGGGAAGGGAGGAGAGAGAAAATTTTCGAAATTGGGTGTGGAGGAGAGAGAAAGGGGAGTGAAAGAGAGAGATTAAGAGAGGGATGGGTGGGATTCTCTCCCTAAGGTTTCTCATCTCACTAATGGATTCACTCCACCATAAAAATGAAGATAGAACTCATAAAATGGCACATTTTTCATTCATTGATTTATTTCCCTCAAATGAAGGAAATGGGGCCTTATATATAGGAAACCCACATTTTACAATAAGACCCTGACAAAAGACTTAATAACAAATAACCGAAGGGGTAGGGGGGCTCATGGGCCAAGCCCAATGAATTGGGCCCAATAGCACACTAAACAATCTAATGACACTCAAACTTAGGAAAATAAATGCAAGACCTAGGGACATGACTCAAATAAAATGAAAATTACATAATTATGACTCAAAGAAAATATGAAAATTACATGAACTGAATCAGAAAAATGTGACGGACATAATGGAACCATGCTGGTGAACAACCGGTAAATATGAAGGGTGAGAGATGCCCCCATCATCTCTGGCACTGGTCACCGCCGCACGCAAGTTGCGACCGTATTTCCTGGTGCACCCGATCGCCATTCTCATCGATCAACCCCTGCGCCAGATTCTTCAGAATCCAGACGCCTCGGGAAGGCTTATCAAATGGGCCATTGAGCTGGGTGAGTTTGATATCAGCTTTCACCCGAGGACCGTGATCAAGGCCCAAGCCCTCGCCGACTTCGTTGCCGAGTGCACCTTGCCCGAGGAAGGCTCCCCCGAACAGTCTTTAGGACTCGTATGTGAGCTCTACGTCGATGGTTCATCCTGCGCCACTGGCAGCAGAGCGGGACTAGTCCTATTATCTCTAGAGGGCGTGGAGCTACAATACGTCCTCCGCTTCAACTTCCCGACCACAAACAATGTGGCAGAGTCTGAAGCGCTACTTTCAGGCTTACTGATGGCAAAACACTTGGGGGCGATCAACTTACGAGTTTACATCGACTCCATGCTCGTCGCCAACCAAGTTAAAGGCGAGTTCGAAGCCCGAGAACCAACCATGATCAAATACCTTGATAAGGCCAAGGAAGCGACCTCAAAATTCTCTTGCTTTGAGATAGTACTGCATATCCCGAGAGAGGAGAACGTCCGAGCAGACGCCTTGTCCCGCCTGGCGTCGTCAATTACCACTTCCAATTCAAGAGCCGTCCTGATAGAAGAGCTGTCGGTGCCAAGCATAGAAGAGCCGACACCTCAGGTGTGTAAGGATGATCCGCATGGGGACTAGATAGGATATGAGAGACATGACAACGCAGTAGAATTTAAAATTTTTCTCTTCTTAAATCCCCATGGACCTTGATCCGTTTCTACAAAACTATGCGACAGAAGATCAGATCTTCACCTTGCGCGGAGTCGGATCCACGACCGAGGGTTGATTCCTTCTAAGCGACGTCGCTAGCCGCACAGGTGCCCGGCCTCCAACGGTATCCACGCGGTTCTCCGGTTGAGAGATCGTCCTCGTCTCATCTCTCACCGGCTGATCTCTCACTCGACTCCTCGTCACGGGCACTCGGGGAGGCATGCGACCTTGTGTTCCCATAGGAGAGAGAATGGGCGACCAGAGAGAAGAGATGGAGGAGGGGCGGCTGCCACAACGTGGGAAAACCTTGGAGCTTGGCCCAGGGTTTTTCTTGGCATGTATTTATATTAATCCATTCCACTTTTCATAAAAGTCCCCAGATTAATATAAACACCCACTTAATATCCCCTAACCAAAGAACCTATATGCGTGTGACCCTCTAGGCCCAAGTGCTAGTCCAGTTTTTAGCCCAATAGCCCAATAACCCTTTATTGGTAAAATTAGTTTATTTAATATCTCATATTAAATAAACACTTCATCCAATTATCATCTCATAATAATTGGCTGGGCTTCTGATCAAGTTGGGTGCCAAGCAACATCGCATGACCCTGGAAGACAATGGGGTTCAGCAACCCGCTCAAGGAACCCTTCCATCAATAGTTACCACGTGACTATAGTCCTTTACTCGTACAATGCTCTCGAGTATGCTTGAGGGTATGGCTAACTATCAAACCCAAGAACACACGCTCACTTGGATTAGATGCTAACAAAGCATTATCAGAAAACTCCCTTTTCTGATATGTTCTCTTGCCCTGGCCGGGGACTCCCAGGCATCACTCCCTAGAGCATTCTCTCTCAATTACTGAGAGCGAATGATCCCGTATTGATCACACAATCACCTTCGAAGGTATTCCACTGGATCCGATCACATAACTGATTAAGACCTCATGACTAGAGATCTATAAGCTAAGGTCAAAACCCAGAAGTCCACCGACAAGATGTCCTTGGTGTCTTAGGTCAAAGGACCAATCACGCCACTATGACGATGAATCTAACTAGTTGACAGTCAGGTAATATTACCATCCAGTGATTCAAGTTAGATCAGTTCAGTGAACTCATTCATCAATGAGCACCTACAGGTTCACCTTAGTGTCTCCACACAAGTGTCTATGAGACCATCCGCCCTCATCATATGAGCAGGTGCAACCTGTACTAGTCTCACTGGATATCTGATGTCCTTCTCCGATATCCCCGAGTAGGAATACTTAAGAATATGAGTTTAAAGGATACTAATCTCATTATTATGATCTCATCATAATTAATATCCATCGCATATATTCATGGACTTCATTATGAAACGATAAATGAATCACACATAATGAATATAAAAAAAGCCTTTATCATTATTAATGAATAAGATTGTACATGTTATGATTGGCTTGAGGACATACATAACCAACCAGGTGAACGCCATAGACCACGAGCCTTCTTGGATGGACCCTATCATGGATTTCCTCTTGTGGCAACAACTCCCTAACGATCGTGCTGAAGCCCGCCGCACGCGAGCACGAGCAACACACTTCACCATCATTGATGGACACCTATTCAGACGCTCGCTCTCAGCCCTGCTACTAAAGTGCCTGTTCCCTATGGAAGCAAAGCAAGCAATCCAGGAAGTGCACGGGGGGTTCTGTGGAAGCCATATAGGAGGGCGAGCACTCGCGCAGACTCTCATTTGGCAAGGATACTGGTGGCCTACACTGTTGGATGGTACGAGAGGATCTAGAGGGGGGGTGAATAGATCCGACACTCACCTTTTCAACTTCTTAAGAAGAACTATGCAAGAACAGCAACACAACGATTCGGAGCACACAAAGCAGGTAGACATAGGGAATATCAGTAGAGAAAAAGCTATGAACGCACTTAGACAAATATAGCACACGTGAAGGGAGGTAGAAGATATGGAGATTGCATGCCACAACACAGAACTTTTGAAGGTGGTTCGGCTGCTATCAACAAGCCTACGTCCACCCCTCACCAACCTAATGAGGCTGCCACTCTTTGACCAAAAGAGATCTACACACACACGCTGATTGTCCAGCAGAACACGGGGACACGCCCCAACCACACATACACGGGAACAAGTCCCACAGGGAAGATCCCCTACACACACACACACACAAGAAAGAAAGCAAGATGCTGCAAGTGCAGCAAAAACATAGGGACAGATCCTCGGCTACACACACTTGGGAAGTTTTGAAAAATGCTAAGAACAAAAACAAAAGCTACAAGCACATGCCTTTGACGGAATGGAAATAAGCAGTTTAGGCTAAGGCTTTTTGGCTGGATGGCTGGCTGGACACACTCATCTTCTTGTTCTTCTTCTCTTAGGACTGCACTTCTCTTTTCTTTCTAAGCTATCTTGGACTCTCACGTTCAGGCCTTCTCCAGGTTTTTCAGACGCTCCAGCAGCAGCCCCATGCAAAGAGGAGGCGTCCAATTTATAGGCTCAAGCAACAGCAATTTTTCCTCCAAGGTCCTACTACTTGATTGGCTGGAAAAAAGAAATAGTTCTTCAAATAAATCAAACCTGCAGCATCTACTGCCTCATTGGTTAGCAGCACCAAGGACGTCCTTCGGTCCTGGAAGATCTCTTGGGCAATATTTCTGATTGGTCAGATGCAAAAAGGTAGATAGCCTTGAAAGGGACATTTCCCCCATTTGTAAAATGTCAACACCATTGACCAAAAGGGCTGATATGGTAAGCAAATGATGACAAGGACAATGGCTTGTCCTAGGAACCTTTTTCAAGCCTCAAAAACCGTGTTTCTAAAGGTTTACGTCAGACTTCTTTGCCCTCTGTATGGTTTTCAAAAACACAGATTTGACTGAATTTTGTCAGATGAACCTTGAGCGCGTCAACGCAGCTTTCCCCATGCGTCGACGCATTTGTTGAAGGTGGCCTTGTAGACAACTTCTGGAAGACCCCCTGCGTCGACGCCCTGAGAGCACGGGGTCGACACAGCTGGCTGAGCTGCTCCCAAACAGAACGTGGAAAAAGAAGAGTTGACTCTTAGGGTCGACACTTCAGTGAACCGCTTTGACAAGGGACGTGTGGTGCGTTGACGCCGCTTTGCCCATGCGTTGACGCAACCTTCGCTCACAAACCACTTGATGAGGCTATGAGCTATTTGTCACTTATAACGGCTATTTTTCACCTTTATAGTTTATTTGTTTGCCTTACATAGCCATTTGTCACCCTTATCCTCATAAACCATCACCTTTGATTTGTTGTTCAGCCTTGCGTTGATTGCGTTGACGCAGTAGCGGCCTTACGTTGACGCAGCCTGTGTTGATTTTGCTTATTTCAGCTACGCAACCCATTTTTCTCCCTTGTATATCTATTTGTTATCGCTAAAGGCTATTTGTCACCCAAGATGAGCTATTTGTCACCCTTAGCCACTTAGGAGCCGTCGCCTTTGCTCTTTTTCCAGCCTTGCGTATACTTGAGCTGTTTCCACTTGATTGCGTTGACGTAGGGTGGGCTTTGCGTCGACGCAGCTACCATTTGTCTTCCTTTCTTGTGGCTGAGGGCTAATTGAAACTCATGTGAATGCGTGAGCTACTAGAACTGATGGCGTTGATGCAACTTCACTCTGGGGTCGACGCAGCCAGCTGAACTACTTCCAACCAGAGCCTGGAAAAAGAGGAGTCGACTCTTGGAGTCAACTCTTCTTGACGAGGGGCTTGTTGTACGTTGACGCATCAGATAGTGGGGTCGACACAGCCTTTAAGCTCTATTAGTCTTTTTCATACCTAGCCAATTAAAAGATGTTGCATGAGATTCTAAATTGATTGGCTAATGACATATAGTGTGACATCATCAAAATATCATTTATACAACATTCTCCCCCTTTTTGATGATGGCAACTATGAGTCATTGTGCTCACATTCGATAGCAAATTAAAAAATTTTAAACTAGTGAACATGATATGTTGTGAACATGATATGCTGTGAACATGATATGCAAGCAAGAACACTCATGCAGGCAGCAGGCAATGAAGGCTGAAAGAAGGCTGACTCCCTGTAATGACTCATCAACAACTCTCTCCCCCTTTGACATCAGCAAAACATAAGGGGTGAGAACAGAGGAGTAGGGATGAGGAGACGGGCAGAAAATTTCAGAGGAGGGATTCATGTCTAAGATAGATCTGATTAGAACTGGACCAAGATTTAACGCATAGAAAAGCTTCCCAGCATAACAGCATGTCATGACAATAAAGGATGAATTGAAGGATTAAAGTCAAGAACATATAGAAATATCATAATCCAAGTAACTAACTGGGGTTATTCAAGCAAGATTACTAAAGCTGATATACCTTGATGGACCAAGGGTCTTAATGTTCCCGATTCAGTCTGTCACATAGGATCTAGTGACCTGTTAAGAGCAACTACCAGGAGTATTGAAGACAAACAAGCAAGGACATTGAGATCTTTAATGCAAGCACCTCTAGTATCCAACACCGAATTAGATTGACAGTCAAGTTGAACTGGCACCTTTTTACGTGAAGAGTCACATTTGTTCAATGCAACTGCCCTAGTTACTCAGTGCAGTTTACTACTCTTGCCTCATGAAGACCAGAGTTAGCTTGCCACATCATGCCTGACCCGCTGTCACTTCATTGTTGAAGGGGTGCAGATTCTTAGTGGAAAAGGCTATTACTCTGTTGAAATCCTTCTGTTCAACATTTTTTTTAATGTAGTACCAGATCAGAGTTAGTCAAGAGAGTGCCTTTTGACGCGAATCACCTCACGTCTCAAGTGAAGTGCGCCCAGTTACTCAGCAGGTCTCAACCATTACTCTGCAAAAAGTGCTTTGAACAATTTCTCAACAGAATTGGTTGTTTGATCACAATACTCAACGTGGAGTCTATCAATAAAGATTGTCACTAGACGTATACAAGCAGACAATGGGACACCAGAAAATGGTACACATGGCATATCAACAAGAGTAAACCTGAGGAGTTCCCCCTGTCAGGCTTGTCTTTAGATTTCAGAAGGTTGTTGAGCTTAAGCCCTCAATACAATGAACAACCATGATGCTAAGTATAGGAATTTCTTTGAGAGTTGTCAGTTAGTAAAAATCCATCTTAGAAAAGAATTTCTCCGTGAAGTATCATGCTCCCCCTCAGTGAGTGCAAGGATTTGGATGACAACATATATGCATCTGAAGAGAAACATGAGGTTAAGGCATGAGAGAGAAGCACACAAGAGAAGAAGGAACAGTAAGGTTTCTGAAATGCTCACGAGTGTGTCGACTTATGCTGCTCAGTGTGTCGACACAGAGTGTCCTCATAGAATGATGAAAAGTAGGCAATAGAACTATGGCGTCGACGCACACTGATCAGGGCGTCGACTCACTGAAGCCAGATAGAAGGAATGTTTTAAAAATATAAAATATAATAATGAGCCGCCCTTAGAAAAACTTATAAGCTCCCCCTCAACCCATGTATACTAAAATGCAATGTGAAAGTACCCTTGATACCTGGCAGAGGACTTGCCTCATGGATAGTGAGTGTTCCCAGGCAGACTGATCCTGCCCTTTCACACATCACCATTTTATATACCAAAGGGTGATGCATATAAAAACACAAAAGATATAACATGTGGACTAAGATGCAACTATTGAGATGCAGCCAGCTAATCATGCATGATGGACTCCCCCTATCAATCAGCAAACAATGGCCTCTCATGCTAGAATGAGCTTATCAAGATCAATCAAGTGGGGGGTCTACACAAACCCAATTCTCTTCTCAAAGTAGAAAAACTGTCATTACTCAGAGATTTTGTAAGGATATCAGCAATTCGTTTCTTAGATTCAACAAAGTGAAATTCAAAAATTTTCTTGCTTACCTCATCCCGGAGGAAGTGATGCCTTATTTCAATGTGTTTTGTGCGAGAATGATGAATGGGATTCTTGGTCAAGTTAATGGCACTGGTGTTATCACACAAGATGGGTGTGCATCCAAGATCTACTCCGTAGTCCTGGAGTTGGTGCTTTATCCATAGCACTTGGGTTCCACAGGTACCTACAGCAATGTATTCGGCTTTTGCAGTGAAAAGTGCAACAGAATGCTGCCTCTTGGAAGCCCAAGATACTAAGCACCCACCTAAGAATTGGCAGTAGCCACTAGTACTTTTTCTATCAAGTTTGCATCTAGCATAATCAACATCAGTATAAGATATTAAATCAAAAGAGCATGATGCTGGGTACCACAGCCCTAAGTCATGTGTGCTAGCAACATATCTCAGAATTCTTTTTACAGCAATTAGATGGGATTCCTTTGGATTAGCTTGAAAACGTGCACACATGCCTACACTAAACTGTATATTAGGCCTAGAAGCAGTGAGATATAGAAGAGACCTGATCATACCTCGGTATGTTTTAGGATTTACAGATTTACCATTCTCATCCGCATCTAGCGAAGCATTAGTTCCCATGGGCGTGGAGATATGCTTGGCATCCTTCATTTCGAATTTTTTAGAATCTCTAATGTATACTTGGACTGGTTTATGAAGAAACCTTCTTTAGTCTGTGTGACCTGTAGTCTAAGGAAAAAGTGGAGTTCACCCATGAGGCTCATTTCAAATTCCTTTGTCATTAGATCAGCAAATTGCTTACATATTGTTGAATCAGTTGAACCAAACACTATATCATCTACATATACCTACACAATGATGATATGGCTATTCATCACCTTTGTAAAAAGAGTTTGGTCAATCTTACCTCTGATGTAGCCTTTGCTGCCCAGATGTTCACTCAACCTATCATACCAGGCTCGTGGGGCCTGCTTCAGTCCATACAAAGCTTTGTTCAATTTGTACACATGGTTAGGAAGGGCATCATGTTCAAAACCAGGTGATTGTTCTACAAAAACTTCTTCCTTTAGCAAGCCATTCAAAAAGGCACTTTTGACATCCATTTGTTGTAATTTAATACCTAGAGAACATGCAAATGCTAAGAGGATTATGATGGCTTCCAATCTTGCTATAGGGGCATATGATTCTTCAAAGTCAATACCTATCTCTTGGTTGTACCCCTTAGCTACCAGTCTGGCCATGTTTCTTGTTATGACCCCATCCTCATTTAGTTTGTTTCTAAACACCCATCTAGTCCCAATGACAAGCTAATCTGTGAGTCTGGGAACCAGATTCCACACATGATTTCTTTCAAATTGATTAAGTTCCTCGTGCATAACATTAACCCAATTTTCATCTTGCAAGACTAATGCAATGAGGTCTTCATTATGCACATCTTTGTAAAATGATTTGGTCCTAGGAGGATCATGTAGGTTTCCTATGACATTTTGGACAGGATGATCTTTTAAGGTTTGAATGTTTGTCGAAGATTCACCGCGCAAGAGGGGATGTGCAGGGATTTTGGTCGATCGACCTGCTTCTTGCTGTATGGGCTATTGTTGGCTGTCTTGTCCCTCTTCTTCTTTGAATTCCAAAAATCTTCCATTATCGTCCTCCTTTTCCCTGTCAGCAATGTTCTTGTTAGATTCATCACTTGTTTCAACAAACACAACATGTGGAGTTTTTTCCACTTTTTGTTTTTTCACATTCAACACCCTATATGCTCGAGAAGTTTCAGAATACCCAAGAAAAGTTCCAATATCACTCTTGGCCTCAAATTTATCTAAATCAAAATTTCCATTATTATGCACATAGCACATGGATCCAAATGCTTTAAAGTAGGCCAAATTGGGTTTCTTACCTTTCAGCATCTCATAAGGGGTTTTCTTACATTTTGGCCTTACCATGGCCCAGTTGATTATGTAGCAAGCCGTGTTTGCAGCTTCAGCCCAGAACCTTCTTGGTAGTTTTCTCTCAATCAGCATTGTCCGAGCAATCTCCACAATTGTTCGGCTCTTTCTTTCCACAACACCATTTTTTTCTGGGGTCCTCGGAGAAGAAAATATGTGAGTTAATCCTTCTTTATTACAGAATCAGAGAATGAGGAGTTCTCAAACTCTCCTCCATGGTCAGATAGGGTTGTAGAAATTCTAAACTTACCTTCATGCTTTATCTTTATGAAGAACTTCTGAAATTCAGAGAAGGGATCATTTTTATTTGCTAAGAAGAAAATCCAAGTGAATCGGCTAAAGTCATCCACCACCACATAGCCATATTTCTTACCATTGATGCTGGCGGTTCTGGTTGGCCCAAACAGATCCATGTGCAAAAACTCATAGGGCATGGATGACAGTGGCTCTCCTCTAGGCTTGAAGGATTTTCGGGTTTGTTTGCCTAGAGAACATGCTTCACATACCTGAGTGTTCCTTTTGTAGGGGAGTTTGGGCAGACCTCTCACCATACTAAACTTGGCTAACTTGTGCAATGTGTTGTAGCTGACATGGCCAAGTCTTTTGTGCCACAGCCACGCGTCATTGGGTTGACAGGCAGACATGCAAAGGTTTTCTAAAAAAGGACTGTCAAGATCTACCATATAAACATTATTTACTCTATGTCCTACAAACTTCACAGCATCAGAATTCTGTTAAAAAAATTTACATTCCTTAGCATCGAACAATACCTTGTGGCCTTTGTCGCACAGTTGGCTTATGCTAAGTAGATTGTGCTCAAGGCCTTCAACAAGCATGTCGTTTTCAATGCAATTGGAAGAAGTCTTACCTATGATTCATGTGCCAATGACAGTTCCTTTGTCCTTGCCTCCAAACCTCACCCCACCTCCTTCTTTCTTGATCAAATGAATGAATTTCTTCTTGTCTCCTGTCATATGTCTCGAGCAGCCACTATCCAAGTACCATAAGTTGTGATAGGCTGCTAGGCATTTCTACACATAAGACATTAAGCAGAAGTTTTTGGAACCCAAACAAATTTGGGTCCACATTCATAGTTGAATGCATGCAATAAGTTCTTTGGAATCCAGACTTGCTTGAAGGATCTTATTCTTTGCCCGGACCAGCATTGGTTGCTGGTGTGTCTCAGGCAATTACATATGTAACAACCAGGTTTCATGAAATTCATTGAAAATGTGTTGAGTGGTGGCCTAAAACGTGGGTTTATCACTGTGTTTAAATGGATATTATATGCACCCAAGTTTGTCTGGCCGTTGAACCTTCTTGGATTATAGAACCTATTTTTCTATTGGAACTGACGAGATGGGCTGCATTGACCTTGTGAGAGAGTGTGTCGACGCAGTGGTCTTGGTTGAACTTGTGGGCTAGCAAAGGTGTGTCGACCTGGTGGTGCAGTGTGTCGACCTGACTGGTTTTGCTAACTAGGGGCGCGTCGACCCTGTGGGCTTGACTGAGTAGAGGTGTGTCGATCCGACTATCCTTGGGTTTGTGTGTTCTGACTTGTGCTAGCTTTGGTCTTAGGAGGATTCGGCCTTGATGGTTCTTCAACAATTAACTTTCCTTTGCCTTTTTTCGGACAGAATGAAATAGTTTTGAATTCGAAGGGCCTTTTTTTAGAGGGGTTGAATCCTAACCCTTCTTTTCTGAAATTGACTCTGCTGCCTAAGAGGGCATCCAGATTGGATTTACCCTAGGTCATTCTTTCTAGGATAGATTGTTTGTCCTTCAATTCCTTTTCAGCTTTTTCAAGACTTTTTCGTAACTCATCATTAACAGCTTTGATGGCTTCATACTTTTCAAGATTGAGCTTTACTTCCTCTTGGTGTTGCTGACATGTGGTTTTGGCTTCTTCAAGGTGTTTTCGAAGATTTTTATTCTCTTCCTTCAGCTTTTCAAACTCTGAGTTATTTGATTTATGGTCCTCAATCTCTCTTTTCAACTTCTCATTTTCAATTTTTAGAATTTTCAATTATTTGTTGACTGGGTTGTCATGGGCTAAGGCATTTATTTTCTTCTTGAGATGCCTGTTTTCTTTTTTTAAGATTTCATATCTTTCAAACAGGATAGTGTATGCCTCTTCCCACTCTTTAACAGCAAAATGGTCGAACATAGTAGTTACCTGATTTTGTTCCTCTTCATGTCCATCTGCCATGAGGCAGAAGTCATCTTCATCTTCTGCTGTGGAGGAGCTTCCTTCTTCTTCCTCGTCGTCGCTCCAAGTGCACACCATGGCCTTAGGTTTCTTCCCTTTGGCCTTGTTGGTTTGTTTGAGCAACTCAGGACATTCACCTCACATGTGTCAT
Organism: Amorphophallus konjac; assembly: GCA_022559845.1. Taxonomy (NCBI): domain Eukaryota; kingdom Viridiplantae; phylum Streptophyta; class Magnoliopsida; order Alismatales; family Araceae; genus Amorphophallus; species Amorphophallus konjac. Next base: position 223,643,118 of record CM040124.1, read on the forward strand.
ACCTTTTTACATTGATAACAAATGACATTGTCAGATTTCTTGACTAGAGCAGATTTCAGGTTGGAGGTTCTATTTACCTGTGGAGTCTTTCTTCTTTTCTGAAATTTAACTCTCCTTCTCAAGAACTTCTTGAATTGCTTAGCAAACAGTGCTTAGTCAGCTAGGCTTCCTCCTGGAGTGTCATCTCCTTTGTGTTCAGATTCATCAGTGCTCCCAGAAACCTTGAGAGCCACGGTCTTCTTGGGCTTGGTGTCTTCTTCACTTTGTTTCAGGTTTAGCTCATATGTCATGAGCGAGCCAATCAGGCCATCAACTGTCATTATAGACAGGTCCTTGGAGTCCTCTATCACAGTGGCCTTAGTGTGCCATGCAGGGGTGAGAGATCTAAGGATTTTCCAAACAAGGTCACTCTGAGTGTATTCTTTTCCCAGAAGTTTTAAGCTATTTGTTAGTTGGGCGAATCTTGCATACAATTCAGAGATAGATTCGTCTAGTTTCATTATGAACATTTCATAATCAGAAGTTAACATATTGGCCATGGTGGCCCTTACCTCCGTTGTTGTCACGCCCCGAACCGATAGCAGCGGAACGTGTCGTTTGCTCGGAACGTGGCAGTTAAACAGTCGAGTCAATCAGAGCATAACCATAAGATGAGATGTGTCACGCCCCGAGCGCGGAAGATACTCGGATATGCGCGACGAGTTTATATCAATCATGTCAATCAGAGTAGTAGTGTATTCGACACCAAAAATAGAGATGTGCAAAATAGAAAGATAACCTAATCCTTTATTTCATAATGGATAGACTATTATAAATCCAATACTCTATTCAATTAAAAAAGAAAAGTACATAGTTGAATCAAGAAAATAGGAAAAAGACTAGATGACACTTGGAAAAGCTCTAGCTCTTTCACTCTTGACCATTCCCATCCGATTGACTTCTCTCGTCGTCGGAATTACCTGAAAAGTAAGGGACAAACATGGAGTGAGCGAACGCTCAGTAGGAAATTATATCTCAGGAACTAGCAAGGGTTTAAGTAGTTACATCTTTCATGAATGCACTATAGCTATGCATGCTCGCATAAAACGACAAGATAGAAAGAGAATTTATCAAGCAAGACAGCAAGATGAACTAGTCATGAGTTTTCAAAAAAAAGATGACAAGATATTCAAGCAAGTACTCTTTAGCAAGTCATGTCAAGAACTTTGGCTATCATGTATCAAGCAAGCAAGTAATTACCCTTTCTCGGGTCACGCAATTCATGTCAAGTCAAGTACGAGTCAAGTACAAGATTTGTGTGGAACGTCCAATCAAGCTAGTCATGCACTCGGTATAATGCCAGATACCTTATCATTCAACTCCCATGGGCACAAGTACTTTCGGGTGCTCCTCCCAGGACCAGATCGGGCCCTATATGCGCATGCATTTATCATGTATATTTGACATCCACTCTTGTATATATATAGCCAATAGGGAATTTCAACAATTTAAGCTTGTAGACACGTAGGATAACTTTGAGAGAATGGGGTCCAAAAATACGACATTGGACATAGATAGGCGATAACAACGGTACAATCACGATGAACGATGAAACTAGGTGGAATTAGGTTCCCTTAACTCGGGTACCATGACAAACAAGTATGGACATTCTTTATGTAGAATTGAGGTCCACATGAACAGTCTATCAAAGGCAAGATACCCTCATTCTTATTATAGAATTGAGGTCCACAAGAACATCAACAAATAGCATGATATCGTCATCCCATTTAGAATTCTCATGATATACTCTTTGCATATCATAAGGGCCGGTATACCATGTTTCTTTAGAGTGACATGGCATTCAATAGTGTAATGGGTTTTTAGGGTACAACCAGCTCAGTCGACCTTGAGGGAATTCAAGGTACGAGGAGTCTTACGGAGGTCTCTATGACTAACTCGCTAGTCCAAAGGAACGGAATATCCAATGGAGAGCTTGTATGTCAATGAGAGTTGAGGGTGATCGATAAAACATCATGAAACGTGGGACTATACTCACGGAGTGGAGTAATAGTGCCTACATATATATATATACATATAGTGAAACCCTCGGATAACAGCAATCGGGAAAAATCAGTAATGCAAAAAGTAGCGACTCTGGTAAAGTCATTTTTTGTAAAATTAACGCCTTAATCAGGGGCGTTTATATTAAATTTGACGACATATAAAGAGGTCGTCCTTTCCAATATTGCTATTTTATAGGATATTAAAAATCTGTAATTTTGTTGAAAACACGTCTTGGGTAGGGGCGTTACCAGGAAAAAGGCGCCCTAGCCTGGGGCGTTAGTTAAACAAGAGACGACCTGGTCAAGGTCGTGAATTCACAATTTTACAAATTTCGAGGTAATGAATATGTCAGGAACATGGTATATAGTCAGGACCAGAAAAATAGCAGGATTACAAGAAATTGACCATGCATTAATTTAGAATCATGTTTGCATTGATAATTAATTTTTAAACATGCTATTTATTAATTAACAGGAATTAACGTCCGTGTGCAGGGCGTCAAATCTGGAATTGACGACCTGGGCATGGTCGTGTCTTTTAAATTAACGCCCTTGTTAGGGTCGTTTCTTTCAAACATTCCGTAGAAAATAACCAGAACGCATGAAAACTATATGCATGAACTACCGATGATAATTATCTATAGTTATATGGTAGTTTGGGCTACGTTCCATGAGAAAATCCTACCTTATGATGATTAACTGGAGAACTAATGAAGACACGATACTCTGCTATCAACAGAGTCGGATGGAAGGGGCAGAAGTCTTGGTGTAGATGTATCGACAGGTTCTCTTTTTGGCACGATTAGAAGCAGACGTTCGTCGATGAAGAACCCACGTTCTTCAGTAGGTTAAGATGACTTCTCTACAGAGAATAAGATGAAGAAACATCAGTTTTTCTTCATAATACTTAACTGAAGGTAGAGGAAAGAAAAACTTACCCGTTAATCTTCTTAACCTGTAAGAAGAGAAGAAGAATAAGAATATTTAGTATTCTTTCATGAAATCGATAATCGGACGAACAGAGATACAAGAAGAACCTGCTGTTCTTCACATACCTTAGAATACTCCGAACGCCAAATAGCGTTCTCGGTTCAAGCAGTAGGTTATTTATAGGATTTCTAGAATACTAATAGAGTTAGTGTTTGATTGGAAGTAATACTTCCATATTAGAGTTATTACTACATTCGAACTCTTTCGCATAGTTATCACATTACCCTGGATAGACTCCTGGGTCGAACGAAACTCAAACTGAATTAGCGACCTAGGTCAGGGCGTCGAATTTAAATTGACGCCTTGTCAAGCGTCGTTACTTGTTAAAACGCGTCCACGAAAGGGACGTTACGCTAACTTGTCCTTTTTATTTATTTTGGTCGTTTGAAATTTGACGCCTTAACGTGTGGGCGTCCTTTCTTCAAAACACGCCTTGATCAAGGGCACCTATTCGTAAAGTCGCGCCTTTTACTGAGGCGTTATTTTTATCAGGGTTGCTACACCCTCCCCCACTTAAAAAGAATTTGGTCCCCAAATTCCATATCATATATTTACATTTGGAGAGTGTAGAGTATGTACCTTCTAAAATAAATCTGGAAATTATTTTCTCATAGATTCCTCGGTCTCCCATGTAGCTTCATGTTCTGAATTCTTATTCCATTGTACTTTTAGCATGTGAATAACCTTATTTCTTAGGACACATACTTCTCGATCTAAGATCTTTATAGGCTTCTGTTCATACATGAAATCTTTCTGGATCACTAGGTCTCTATATTCAATAATATGTGATGGGTCATGTACATACTTCTTCAACATAAATATGTGGAACACATCATGTACTTCGGACAGTTGAGGAGGCAATGCGATGCGATAAGCAACCTCGCCAAATCTTTCTAGAATTTCAAAAGGTCCGATGAATCTTGGTGTAAGCTTGCCCTTAACACCAAATCTCCGTATTCCACGTCCAGGCGATATCTTGAGAAATACATGATCTCCAATTTAGAATTCGAGATCTCTTCTTCTTGTGTCGGCATAAGCCTTTTGCCTTGTCTGAGCTACTTGTAATCTTTCCCTGATTACTCGTATCTTCTCAGTTGTATCCCTTACCATGTCTGGACCTAACAGTTGTTTCTCTCCAACTTCATTCCAGCACAAGGGTGATCGGCAACTCCTTCCGTATAAAGCTTCGAAAGGTGCCATTTGTATACTAGCTTGGTAGCTATTATTGTATGCAAATTCGACCAGAGGCAAGTGATCATGCCAGTTTCCATCAAAATCAGTGATGCATGCTCTAAGCATATCTTCAACTACTTGATTTGTTCTCTCGGTCTGACCATCCGTTTGAGGATGAAAGGCTGTACTAAAATTAAGTCTCGTCCCCAATGAATGTTGTAGTCCTTTTCAAAAATGAGAAGTAAAACGGGGATCTCTGTCAGACACGATTGAAACAGGAATACCATGTAATCTGACTATTTCCTTGATGTATAGTGCAGCTAAGACATCAACTGACCATCGACTCTTGATTGGCAAGAAATGCACGGATTTGGTCAATCGGTCAATGATAACCCATATTCCATCATGTCCTCTTTTTGATTTAGATAAACCCATGATGAAATCCATACCAATATCCTCCCACTTCCATTTAGGGATATCTAGAGGATGTAGCTTTCCAGCAGGCTTTTGGTGTTCCGCCTTGACTTGTTGGCATGTGAGACAGCGTGATACATAGTCCGCTATTTCTCTTTTCATGTTGGGCCACCAAAAATTTCTTTTCACATCTTGGTACATCTTGGTAGATCCAGGATGAATCGTATACCTTGATCTGTGAGCTTCATCTAAGATCTTCTTTTTCAATTCTGGGCAGTCCGGTATACCAGTTCTATTCTTGAACATTAATCTTCCATCAGAAGCTAGTTGGAAGTCCGATTGTCCTTTTAATCTGTCCTTGATTTCTACTAATGTAGGATCATCATCCTGAAGTGCTTGTATCTCAGATAATAAATATGACTGTATGCTTACATGAGATAATGTGACACATCTAGGGTCCGTGTCCATGCTTATATTGAGTTCAGAGAATTGTTCTAGCAATTTCCATTCTTGAATCAGACAATTGGCTAACAGTGCTCTCGGCTTTCGACAAAGGGCATCTGCTACATGATTACCCTTTCCGGGATGATATTGTATATTGAAGTCGAAGTCCTTGAGATATTCCAGCCATCGTCTTTGCCTCATATTTAGTTCCTTCTGTGAGAAAAGATATTTGAGACTCTTGTGATCGGAGTATACAGTAAACTGTACTCCATAAAGATAATGTCTCCATATTTTGAGTGCAAATACTACCGCGGCCAATTCTAAGTCATGGACGGGGTAGTTCTCTTCATGCTTCTTTAATTGACGAGAAGAGTAGGCTATAACCTTCCCTTGTTGCATTAGAACACACCCGAGGCCAATGCCAGAAGCATCAGCGTATACCTCGAACTTTTCTCCTTCAATTGGCAATGCTAAGATAGGAGCTGTAGTAAGATGATCCTTGAGAGTTTGGAAGCTTCTCTCACATTCCTCATCCCATTCATAACGGATCTCCTTGTGAGTTAACCTTGTAAGTGGCACGGCGATTTTAGAGAAATCCTTGATGAATCGCCTGTAATAGCCGGCAAGACCTAAGAAACTTCGGATCTCGCTAGCATTGGTCGGTCTTTCCCAGTTCCTTACAGCTTCAACCTTTGATGGGTCTACAGACAAGTCATCTTTTGATATAACATGTCCTAGAAAAGTCACTTCTTCAAGCCAGAATTCACACTTGCTAAGTTTTGCATATAGTTGATTTGTCCTCAATATTTGTAATGCAATCCTCAAATGTTCCTCATGCTCTTCCTTGGTCTTGGAATAAATCAATATATCATCAATAAAGACCACCACGAATTGATCCAAATAAGGCCTGAATATACTATTCATTAACTGCATAAAGGCATCAGGGGCATTCGTTAGTCCGAAAGGCATAACAACAAATTCATAATGGCCATACCTGCTTCTGAATGCGGTTTTATGAATATCCTCGTCCTTGATTCTTAGTTGGTGATATCCAGACCTAAGATCAATTTTGGAAAAGTACATGGATCCTGAAATTTGATCAAACAATTCATCGATTCTCGGCAGTGGATACTTGTTCTTGACAGTGAGATGATTCAATTGTCGATAGTCGACGCATAACCTCATGGATCCGTCTTTCTTCTTTACAAATAATACAGGCACTCCCCACGGGGAAGTACTTGGTCTAATGAATCCTTTCTTAATGAGTTCCATCAATTGCTCCTTTAATTCCTTGAGTTCAGCAGGTGACATCCTATAAGGTGCCTTTGAAATCGGACCAGCACCAGGGACTAAGTCGATGGTGAAGGCCACTTCTCTTTGCGGGGGTAATCCCGACAAATCTTCCGAAAATACATCCAGAAATTCTTGTACTACTGGAATGTCTTCTAGCTTAGCTTCCTTAGCTTCTTTAACTGTGACAAAGGCAAGGAAAGATGTACATCCTTTCCTGATGAGCTTGCTAGCTCGGAGAGCTGAAATAAGAGGGGATTTGCTCCGACTCTTGGGGCTAGTAAATATTAGTTCTGGAAATTCCTTGAATGTAACCTTACTATTGCGGTAATCAACCGTTGCCTGATACTTGGATAACCAATCTGCCCCTAGTATAACATCATACTCTTTCAGATCTAAACATATGAGATCAATAGGGAGATTTCTACCCTGAACCAATACTTCGCAGTTTTGGTAATGATGTGTAATATCAGTCTCATCATCCAGAGGAGTAGACAAAACTAACTTTATCCATTCCGGTTCTAGGGGTAATGGGTCAGCAAACTTCTTAGAAACAATAGAATGCAATGCACCAGTATCAATTAAGACATATGCATTCCTGGAACAAACTTTCAATGTACCTTCCACTAAGCCGCCTCCTTCTACTTGCTCGGTCTCCTTGATTGCATGAAGACGAGCATTTTTGGTTACTGGGCGCTTTCCGTCAACGGCTTGATTGTTAAGTAATGGGAAATCGGGAATCCGATGCTCACGACTCCCACAACGGAGACATGCTCCTAGTTTCCTCCAGCATTCCTCTGCTCTATGACCCGCTTTATCACAATGTTTGCACACTGTATTTGGAGAGGTGGTGGTGATAGAGAAGGGCTTGGTCTTCTTGAACTTTTGGTCTTGTGAGGGAACACCTCCATTGCTAGGCCTTTTCTTGAAGTTGGGTTTAAAGGAACCCGAACCTGTAACTTGTTCCTTCTTATCCTTACCACGAATCCTATCAGACAGTTCCGTGGCATCTTCTAATAGTTGAGCTCGGTGTACTATCTCTGAGTAGACTTGAATGTCCATCGGCGCCAGTTGAGTAATAGCTTGGGGCCTGAGCCCATTAAGAAACCTCCTAGCTTTCATTTTCTCGGTGCTAACTAGATGCTTAGCGTATCGAGACAATCTAGAGAATTGGGCCTCATACTCGGCCACTGACAAAGATCGTTGCTTTAATGCAGCAAATTCTGCAGCCTTCTTTTCCTGAACTCGGTCCGAGAAATATTTCACGTTGAAGTGTTCAACGAATTCTTCCCACGAAACCTGATCTTGATTTATAGTAGCCTCTATTGATTCCCACCAGCATCTAGCATCCCTTTCTAACTGAAAAGTAGCTAATAAAACTTTATCCTGATCCGTGCATTGCATAACACGGAATATACGTTCTATCTCCCTAATCCAGTGTTTAGCGTCATCTGGATCAGTAGAACCCGTGAACTTGGGTGGGTTCATGTTCTTGAAAGTCTGGTGGAGACTTCCTGCTCGTTGTCCACCTCCTTGTGCTACTTGTTGCAGCACTTGAGTCATGCCTTGAAGGGTACGCTGCATGTTGCGCCATTGAGCACGTTCGGCAGCCATTATCCTACAATTGCAATAACTAGGTTAATATGTGATTGTATTTAAAGACTCATATACTATGTTAACTGTAACCCTTGGTTCTACCCAATCTCACTGGTTAAAGGTTTGAACATATCCTTGGACTTGGGTTTTCCTAGGAATTGAATACCCTAGGCTCTGATACCACAAAAACTATCACGCCCCGAGCGCGGAAGATACTCGGATATGCGCGACGAGTTTATATCAATCATGTCAATCAGAGTAGTAGTGTATTCGACACCAAAAACAGAGATGCGTAAAATAGAAAGATAACCCAATCCTTTATTTCATAATGGATAGACTATTATAAATCCAATACTCTATTCAATTAAAAAGGAAAAGTACATAGTTGACTCAAGAAAATAGGAAAAAGACTAGATGACACTTGGAAAAGCTCTAGCTCTTTCACTCTTGACCATTCCCATCCGATTGACTTCCCTCGTCGTCGGAATTACCTGAAAAGTAAGGGACAAACACGGAGTGAGCGAACGCTCAGTAGGAAATTATATCTCAGGAACTAGCAAGGGTTTAAGTAGTTACATCTTTCATGAATGCACTATAGCTATGCATGCTCGCATAAAACGACAAGATAGAAAGAGAATTTATCAAGCAAGACAGCAAGATGAACTAGTCATGAGTTTTCAAGAAAAAGATGACAAGATATTCAAGCAAGTACTCTTTAGCAAGTCATGTCAAGAACTTTGGCTATCATGTATCAAGCAAGCAAGTAATTACCCTTTCTCGGGTCACGTAATTCATGTCAAGTCAAGTACGAGTCAAGTACAAGATTTGTGTGGAACGTCCAATCAAGCTAGTCATGCACTCGGTATAATGCCAGATACCTTATCATTCAACTCCCATGGGCACAAGTACTTTCGGGTGCTCCTCCCAGGACCAGATCGGGCCCTATATGCGCAGGCATTTATCATGTATATTTGACATCCACTCTTGTATATATATAGCCAATAGAGAATTTCAACAATTTAAGCTTGTAGACACGTAGGATAACTTTGAGAGAATGGGGTCCAAAAATACGACATTGGACATAGATAGGCGATAACAACGGTACAATCACGATGAACGATGAAACTAGGTGGAATTAGGTTCCCTTAACTCGGGTACCATGACAAACAAGTATGGACATTCTTTATGTAGAATTGAGGTCCACATGAACAGTCTATCAAAGGCAAGATACCCTCATTCTTATTATAGAATTGAGGTCCACAAGAACATCAACAAATGGCATGATATCGTCATCCCATTTAGAATTCTCATGATATACTCTTTGCATATCATAAGGGCCGGTATACCATGTTTCTTTAGAGTGACATGGCATTCAATAGTGTAATGGGTTTTTAGGGTACAACCAGCTCAGTCGACCTTGAGGGAATTCAAGGTACGAGGAGTCTTACGGAGGTCTCTATGACTAACTCGCTAGTCCAAAGGAATGGAATGTCCAATGGAGAGCTTGTATGTCAATGAGAGTTGAGGGTGATCGATAAAACATCATGAAACGTGGGACTATACTCACGGAGTGGAGTAATAGTGCCTACATATATATATATACATATAGTGAAACCCTCGGATAACAGCAATCGGGAAAAATCAGTAATGCAGAAAGTAGCGACTCTGGTAAAGTCATTTTTTGTAAAATTAACGCCTTAATCAGGGGCGTTTATATTAAATTTGACGACATATAAAGAGGTCGTCCTTTCCAATATTGCTATTTTACAGGATATTAAAAATCTGTAATTTTGTTGAAAACGCGCCTTGGGTAGGGGCGTTACCAGGAAAAAGGCGCCCTAGCCTGGGGCGTTAGTTAAACAAGAGACGACCTGGTCAAGGTCGTGAATTCACAATTTTATAAATTTTGAGGTAATGAATATGTCAGGAACATGGTATATAGTCAGGACCAGAAAAATAGCAGGATTACAAGAAATTGACCATGCATTAATTTAGAATCATGTTTGCATTGATAATTAATTTTTAAACATGCTATTTATTAATTAACAGGAATTAACGTCCGTGTGCAGGGCGTCAAATCTGGAATTGACAACCTGGGCATGGTCGTGTCTTTTAAATTAACGCCCTTGTTAGGGTCGTTTCTTTCAAACATTCCGTAGAAAATAACCAGAACGCATGAAAACTATATGCATGAACTACCGATGATAATTATCTATAGTTATATGGTAGTTTGGGCTACGTTCCATGAGAAAATCCTACCTTATGATGATTAACTGGAGAACTGATGAAGACACGGTACTCTGCTATCAACAGAGTCGGATGGAAGGGGCAGAAGTCTTGGTGTAGATGTATCGACATGTTCTCTTTTTGGCACGATCAGAAGCAGACGTTCGTCGATGAAGAACCCACGTTCTTCAGTAGGTTAAGATGACTTCTCTACAGAGAAATAAGATGAAGAAACATCAATTTTTCTTCATAATACTTAACTGAAGGTAGAGGAAAGAAAAACTTACCCGTTAATCTTCTTAACCTGTAAGAAGAGAAGAAGAATAAGAATATTTAGTATTCTTTCATGAAATCGATAATCGGACGAACAGAGATACAAGAAGAACCTGCTGTTCTTCACATACCTTAGAATACTCCGAACGCCAAATAGCATTCTCGGTTCAAGCAGTAGGTTATTTATAGGATTTCTAGAATCCTAATAGAGTTAGTGTTTGATTGGAAGTAATACTTCCATATTAGAGTTATTACTACATTCGAACTCTTTCTCATAGTTATCACCTTACCCTGGATAGACTCCTGGGTCGAACGAAACTCAAACTGAATTAGCGACCTAGGTCAGGGCGTCGAATTTAAATTGACGCCTTGTCAAGCATCGTTACTTGTTAAAACGCGTCCACGAAAGGGACGTTACGCTAACTTGTCCTTTTTATTTATTTTGGTCGTTTGAAATTTGACGCCTTAACGTGTGGGCGTCCTTTCTTCAAAACACGCCTTGATCAAGGGCGCCTATTCGTAAAGTCGCGCCTTTTACTGAGGCGTTATTTTTATCAGGGTTGCTACAAGATGTAATTGGACAAAATAATATTTCATTTCAAATAGAAGTTGATTACAAGTTGGACCCAATAAAAGAAAAAGACTTAATAAAGGAAAATTACAACGAGACACTTGACTAGACTTAATCAAAAGACTCAAGATAACCAGACTATACGGTTCATCTAGATGTCGGAGTTCTCTTCACTCTTGCCCTTGCCCATCTTGTTCGTTCTCGTCGTCACTACGGTTATTATATGAAAAACATTGAAAAACACTGGGTGAGCCAACGCTCAGTAGGACTTAATATCTCAAGCTCCAAGCTAGCTTTAAGTAGTTACAATTTAATATGAACATGCAGGTCATGCAAGCTATCACAATCGAGAACTATATTGGCACGAGCTATATCGATAATTTGAAGATTAATTCAAGAACTATAATTCAAGATCTAGAAAGAGGAATAGACAAGATGATCGATACTTCCAAAAGATAATAGATAGACGGTGAATATATCAAGGGCATTCATGACGAGATAACAAGGACTTTCATAAGGTAATTCAAGTGCGTTCTTGAGGAGATAATAACAATCACTCCACTATAGCATTCACTTTCACTAGAGCTTTTGTAACAGTCACTTTATAAGATTAGCCATTATATAAAGGAGTTCAAACACCTGTTTAATAAGTATGTAAAACACTTGTGGAAATATCGTAGACCAATTTTGCTATCTTTGGTGCAATGCCATCACCCGATCATTCATGATACCGGTACACGTTTGGACTTTGTCTCGCCCATGAGATCAGATCAGGACCCCATATTTTATACACTAGCATTGAAATGTCAATTTGTCGGGACCCATAGCCCCTTCTATATCCAGACCCATTCCACTTAAAGTTATTGGCCAAGAATTTCAAAGATCAAGCATGTAGGAATAATAGGGCAGATTTATAGAGATTTAAGAACAGACCTTGACAAGTATAGCACGATGGCACATGAAACCGAGACAATTCATGAAATCTGGGTAATTGGCGCCCACTTGGCTGCCACCTATTATAGAAATAGCGCCCACATGCGTGGTCACCCATTCCTGTGAACATACAGGCTCGATGAAATAGCGCCCAGGCTCAGGTCGCTATATCAGTGAAATAACGGCACTAGAGAGGTCGCCAATTCCTTCTGCCGCCCAGGTCAGTGTCGCCAATTATTGATAGAGAACAGACTTCGCAATGAGGCTAGAAACATCGCTCTATGAGGGCTAAAGCATCACGTTTCTTCAGAGTGACGGGACCAGACACGATGTCATGGGTTTTTAGGGTATAACCTGCTCGGCTGCCTTGAGGGAATCCAAGGTTAGCATAGAGTTACAGAGGTCTCCATGATGAAATCACCAGTCCAAAGGAAAGAATATCCCATGGAGGGCTCAAACATCGCCGAGAGTTGAGGGCTATGTGAGAATGGTCATGAAACATGGGACTGTATCTACGAACTGAGAATACAGTGCCAAAATACCCACGGTTAAGGGTCAGAAATGCGATAAAATCAAGAGACAGGAAATCTGCACCCAGACAGAAAGTCCCTATTACATAAAATTGCGCATGTCCATTGGGTCGCTCAATCTTTTATTCACGGGAATTTAAAATAGTAAATCAGGAATTCGCGCCCCCTCAGACGGGCGTGCATTCCTTACTAATTTCAACAGGTTTATCATTTTCATGAAATAAATTAAATAGTGCCTCCTTATGAAGGCGCAGATTCTATAATGCACGACACATCAAGTGGTCGTTAATTCCATAAACATTTTCTTTTATATATATATATACTCCAGGAAAAATAACGCCTGCTCACGCGGGCGCACATTCGTAATACGCGACTGTGCTTTGGTCACCCATTCTTTGTCTGATGATACGCATCGGGCAGATACGATCATAGACACATATTACTATTCACAGACTGGGAGTTCTCAAAGTCAGGAAAGTAAGGACATGAATAGATAGATAAAATTATCAGGAATCCAGAAATATACATTACATGATTTTTAGGTACATAGTCCCATAATTATTAAATTTTGAACATGCTGTAATTATTATTTATCTAAAAGAATTAACGACAGTTGTACTGTCGCCTATTAATTAGCGCCCGTTAGAACGGTCGCCGTTTCTTGAGAATAGCGGCTATGCCATGGTCGCCAATTCCTTTTCATGCAGTACAATTCTAGATGTTCAAAAAAAATAAGTTTTAAGCATGCGAAAGCTTCGTGAAGGATTAATCTACATGCTCTAATGAACTATCATAGTGATTACTTGGGTTTTGCTTGGTAGATTGCCTACCTCGTGAGGTTAACAAACGACGACGTGAGAGGGAAGCAGAGGACGCAGCAGGATGAGGAAGAAGAAGATAGGGAAGAAGCCTCACACGTTAACAACAACAGAGTGAAACTACTGCGGCAATCGCAGCAGCCCGTTCATGATAGTAGAGAAAGAAGAACGAGAAGCAAGGAAGAAGCTTTCACTTCTTCACCACGTCGTGCAACGGCATCAACAACAGCCGCACGAACCGCTCGAAGGAAGCAGAGGGAAGATGAGGATGATGATCTCCACGGTCGAAGAAGGTCAACGTACTAACGGGCTCACGAACAACAGCGGCAGCAGGACCAGCAACGATGGCCCTGCCATCGCCCGGGAGGTTGATTCTTATAGGGAAGAGGGTATTCCCGTGAGAGTTGGAGTCCTAATGGGAGTTGGTTGCCTTACGTAGAAAATCTACTAAGTTTTACGTTTTCCCTCATGCACTCCCTTCCGAAACAGCAGCCGCCTGCCTTGGTTCGACTAGAACCCTAATCCTCCATGCAGAGCTCGATCGTGAGTGGGTTCTTTAGTTGAGCCCACAACCCTGTTGGTATAATATTTATGTATATACTCCTTTTTAGAAGCCCATTTACAAAGGCCCATTTCTTATTGATGTTTAGTGCCCATTTATGTTAGACGTAGCCCTTTTTTAAAGCCCACCAATTATATTTAAGGCCCATTAGCTATTTTATTTGGGTTGGGTTTTTATCTAGTAATTTAACATGTGTTAAGCCTTATCCTTTATTAAGGCCCACTTATTATGTACGTTAAAAGTCATAATAAGGTTTAACTAAATTATTTAGTATGAGTCTATATATATAGGGATCTTAATTCTTATAACTTTAGATATTTATTTATCGTTGTCTCGGGTATCAGAGTCGGGTTCAATCCTATGACACTTTACTCAATTATTTATTGTATTTCTATTGAGGCCCATTAAGTTCTAGCTTTTTAGTTGGGCTTGTAACCTTTTGAAGGAATTATTTATAACCCTTTTAATTAATATGTAGGCCCATTTTCTATTTAGACTATTTCTTTTATCAAAATTTTCATTTCCCATATTTGTTTTATGACTAATATTGATATTTTTGATATTTATTCTTTATAAATTTTTGGGGTGCTACAGTTGTCCCCTCATAAATTAACTCACGCCTATCCCACATTTCTTTTACAGATTTACAAGTGGATACTCTTGAGTATTCTATGGGGTGGATGGCGCACTGGATGATGTTCATGGCGCTCCAATTTTTTGTGGATTTTTTAACCTGGTCTTGTGTCCAGGTGCCATCTACTTCTGGTAAAGTAAAAGGGCCTCTACTCACAACACGCCAAATCAAGTGATCCTGGGCACGTAGAAAAACTTCCATTCGGTTCTTCCAATATAGATAATTAGTACCATCGAAGAATGGCGGTTTATTGATGGCCTGGCCCTTAGCTATGTAGCTGCGAGGGACATTCCCATAATATCTCCCTGGGTCATTGGATCACATTTCTAGGGAACCTGCTCTGATACCAACTGTTGGATGATACGAGAGGATCTAGAGGGGAGGGGGTGAATAGATCCGACACTCACTATTTCAACTTCTTAATAAGAACTATGCAAGAACAGCAACACAACGATTCGGAGCACACAAAGCAGGTAGACATAGGGCATATCAGCAGAGAAAAAGCTATGAACGCACTTACACAATATAGCACACGTGAAGGGAGGTAGAAGGTATGGAGATTGCATGCCACAACATAGAACTTTTTAAGGTGGTTCGGCTGCTATCAGCAAGCCTACGTCCACCCCTCACCAACTTAATGAGGCTTCCACTCTTTGGCCAAAAGAGATCCACACACACACGCTGGTTGCCAAGCAGAACATGGGGACACCCCCAACCTGTAACACCCTAAAATTTTCAGATTATTGTTTGGATCAGGATCCGTGGGTTTCGGATCGCTTTCGTGGGTCTCGGATTGAGTTTTACGGGTCACGAGTGTTTTCATCTGTTGGACCTTCGAAACCTCGTGTAGGGCAAACCGTTGCGTTCTTAGACTCCGAGACGTTACCACTGCGTTGTGCATTTTTCGAAGATCGTGGGGAGTATTTTTCTCTATTTTTGGTATTTTTTAGAATTTCTGGATTTTCTATATATAAAACCTCCTTTTTCTCTCTCCCCATCTCTCATTTCTCACTCTCACCCTCTCTCTTCTCTCACGCTCTCTCTTCTCACCCTCTCTTCTCCGGCAACTGACGGAACAGGATGGGGGCGAGGTGGTGATGTTCGTGGGGCAGAGGACGGTGAGGACGGGTCGAGGATTGGGGGACGAAGGCGCAGCGAAGCTCGGTCGTGAGTTTGGGGCGCCGCGGTGTTCGTGCGACTTTTTCTTGGCGGATCGGCGTCCTCGGTGCGCAGAATCTTCGGTGGAGGTAGGGGGACGGATCCTTAACCCATGTACTTCCTTTCCCACGAGTTTCGTAGGCCGTGGTGAGCCGAGCGGGGTTATTTTTACATTTTGGGGGAAATGCATGATTTTGGAGAGTGAGCCGGATCTCTCGTTTTGATCGCATTTTTGGGGTTTAAATTGGTCCTCTTGGTGCTAGAGAGGTTGGGGACTAGTTTCTCCTTATTTTCCTCTTCACATGGGTGTGAACGGGACGTGGAATGGAGTTTTCCACCGTTTCTGCCATTTTCGCACTCGGGATGGCCTAGCGGTCCTTCCAGGGACCGCTTGGCAACCTGGCATCAATGTGGAGACCGCCAAAGGTCCCTTATGTTGGTTCGAGCCTTGCGGTCACGCGATAGACTGCCACCGAGCTTAGCGGTCTCTAGGAGACCGCCAACCAATGCTTAGCGGTCAGGACATGATCATTTTTATGATTTTGGTCGTTCGAGTTCAGGTTGAGTAGCGGCCTTGCGACTGACCGCTAGGCGACGCTAGCGGTCAGGCCAGGACCGCCACTTGGGGCTTGTGATCTTAGGAGGACCGCTTCATTCTTGGTGTCTCTCATGGCTAGCGGCACAATGGTGGACTGCAAAGCTGGGCCTTACGGTCCAATGGTGGACCGCCAAGTGGTGTAGCGGTCCAGGGAGGACCGCCACGTTATTTTACGTGTTAACTGTGTCCCGTTCGTGTTGTGTTTGCCCCCGGTCGACCCGGTTGTGACCCAGTGGTCGACCTTCGATCTCGTGGATGTCCCGGACACCCCATAGGTTCTGTGTCCATGTTTGTAGGGTGTCTGGAGGTACCATGTCACCTCATTTAGCATGCCCATGGGTTTGGTGGGTCCGGGTGACCCCATATGTTCCGGGCTTTTGTGTCCTTGCTAGAACTAGTCGCCGTGTATCGGCATGTGTGCGGTGGGTTATTCCTACGCGCCATTGGCTTCTCGATAAGTGTTTTCCGAGTGGGCCAAGCGTATGGCCGTGGACTGTGAGTCCAGTCACCCAGCCCGGAGCGGGAGGTTTCCAACTTTTCCCTTGGTTAGGGGATCGACTCGACGGCTTGCGAGTTGTCTTGGGAATTGTACTACCGTGATTTTAGACCTAGGGATTAGGCTAGATTAACGACGCTGTGCCATCATGTGTAGCCATCTTGACTCGAGTCGTGTGACTCAAGGACCGTTGGGTTCATTAGGTCTAGTGGACCATCCAGAGTCTTGTGGCCCCGAGCCACCTGGTACTCCGTGTTACTCGCAATGGGTGTGTGTGTGTAGTTTTTGGTGTTCACACTTAGTGACCCCCCACTAGCTGTGGCTTTCCTGCGCACGCGAGTGTGGACCCACCAGGGAGTGGTGGAGAGCTTTCCCAAGAGAGATGATTTTTAGGCTAGTTACCATAGAGCCCCTCGCCTTTACAGCCTGAGTCCGGGCTGCGGGGAAAACCAGCTAGAGGACCCGAGTTAGAGTGGATGGTCTGTGTGTGCACACGTGGTTGGGGACGTCAGACCCGCGCTGACGAGCGCGACCCCAGCTAGTCTTTGTTCTGTGGTTACTGTATGGTGTCTCAGTTCCCGCTGGGCCGGAGGGAGACACCTAAGGCGCGGACTAAGTTGTCAGTGGATGCTTTCGGCCTTGCTTCTAGTGGGCAGGTGCTCTCGTCACGTGACGTGAGATTCTTGAGGCTCGAGTTTCCGTTTCACGTCTGCGAGATGTGATTTTACGTGTAGTTTCCGGGTGGTTTCCAGAGGTAGAGGTCTAGGGTTTCTGGTGAGTGTCACCGAGGGTTTTCCCTAGACTGTGTAGGGTTCACGACGGTGAGGTCATGATCGTGTCTACCCCGACCGCATGGTCTTGGGTAGGGCCTTCATCTGTGAGACAGGCCTCCACGATAGTGGTGTCGTGTTGGTTCTCCTGGCAGTATAGCCAGAGGTTTTCATGTTAGTCTAGTAGTCCCCTGACTGTGAGATCGGGACGTATTTTTCGGTACAGTAGGAGTAGCTATAGCGCCGAGTTTTTATCGACCACCGGTTTGCTGTTCTTGTTGTTGTTGCTACTTTCTGCTACTGCAGTTGTTTACGGTTAGGGTTCCGCGGGACCCCTACTGAGCCAGTGATAGGAGTCTCACCTCTACTTTTCAGATGCGATGTTTCTTCCTTGAGATTCGAGGGTGCTGCGCGGAGGTTCTTAATTGCCAGCTCGCCGGGCCGAGTGTTTACTCGGTGTTGGGTACATTTCTCTGCCTTAGCCTGTACTTCTATTGGACTAGACTCTGTTATAGTTAGATTATTTATTTCTATTAATTGTTGAATTATCCTACTTTATTTCCTATTTCCTTGTACCTCCACACTCCTTTTAGGCCTTCCGAGCCCTCCGATTAGTGGGCGGCGGGCCAGGATTCGAATGGTATCGGGCTCTTCCCGGTATCTGGATCTTGGGTTGCTACAGTTGGTATCAGAGCGTGGTTGTGGACGTACATGGGAATTCAAGATATTACAGTGATCAGAGTCCGTAAGGTCCAGTACAGTCGGTAGCTGGCATAGGGTTTTGTGCTTATTTTCTGCTTGGTGTCTCGCGTGAGAGCTTGAGTGTGCTGCGTTGGCACTGTGAAGGCGGTTGCTACTTTGCTGGAGTGCCGATGTGGGGCTCGAGGGATGTGATAGATTGATTTCTTCCCGATGGGTGGTGGCCTCGGTCGTGCTACGTTGGGTAGAGGTTGCCGATAGGTGCGGATCTATGGTGCTGCATTCGAGGAATCTACAGCAAGGTCAAGTGGCTGGCAAGGATTGTTCGTGGTTAGGTGGCCGTGTGCGTGCTGTAAGGGAGCTGTTATAGAGTCTGGCCACTCTAGCTTGAGATTTATCCAGCCCCTGAGGTGTTGAGATTATGGTTTGAGGTGTCGGAGTGGGTGCTCTGGTCGAGAATTGTGCTCAGGTAAGTGGGGGATCTTCTTGGTGAGCGTGTTGGAGGAGCTGACCTGACGATGGTGATGGTTTTTCTGATGCTGGAAGGTGCTGTTCCCAGCATGTGCAAGGTTCAAGATCAGGTCGAGCATGGAGACCTTCCATTGGTCGGAGGTATATTGAGTTTTTCCCTTGGTTGGAGGAGATGGCATTTGGCTAAGGTTCATCGTCTTGCATCGTTTGTCCAGATTGGTTGGCCTTCGTGTGCCATGAAGTCCGTGCAAAATGAGTCTTGTGTTTTGGCAAGGTGGTTGCCTGTGAGAAGCATTGCCCATTTTCCTGGTGTGTAAGGGTCCTAGCAGTGTTCCGGAAGGATGAGTGTCGACTGGGTGGTGTTCGTGAGAATTTATGGTCGGTGTTATGGTTCTCGATGTGTGGAGGATCGGAGCCTACAGAGTTGCAGAGGATTGTCCGGATGGAGGATCCCGAGTTATCATTGTGGAGGCTGTGCGTGTGGATCAGAGTGCGCGGATCGTAGCGTTGGTTGCTACGGGCGGATTGCTGAGGATGTGTAGAGCGTCGGAGGACTGGTTCCTCGGTATGAGACGTGTTGTTGCCATGCCGTTGCTTGAGATATTGTGATTCATGGCACTGGCATGATGGAGAATTGGGGAAATGTGTGGCAAGTGCGCCGCATGAGTACCCTGTTCGCGTGTTGCAAGTTTTGTTCTCGGATAAGGTTGTGGTCCTTGAGAAGTGATCTCTGAGAGATTATGGGTCCCAATTGGTAGCTGCGAGTGGCTGGAGAGGTCGACCGAGTGGTCGACCATGGTAGGATGTGTATTGTCTGGGGACCCGTGTGTATTGGTCATAGCGTTGTCGACCAGGTTGCTGTGATGGCATGTGGCACTTGGTTGCCTTGGAGTTGGGTGCCGTGAATTGCTCAGGTTGTGTCCCGTGGCTTTATGGTGAGAGTGGAACCGGGATTGGCAGGCATCCATTCGGGGTAATTGAGATAAGTTGGGATTGGATTGCAATGGACTATGCCTGTGTATGGAGGTCCTTGATGGGACATTGGCATTGGATATGGTGATCCTTGGTCTGGTGACCAACATGGGAGGATTCCCCTATAAGTCTGAGTCGAGTGAGGTGAAGACCGAAGACTCCAGGATCTTGTCATTTGGTTCTCCGTGCTCCCCTGAGAGGGTAGAGTTGGCATGAGGATATGTCTGGATGCGGTGTCTGAGTGAGGTTTTGGCTGAGAGGTAGTGTTGGTCTGTGGAGAGTCAGTGGATGGCATATTGCAATTTGGATCATGCCTGTTGGGCCAGCGAGGGTTTCCCATTGACGAATGTCTGGTGACCGGTGATTGGTCTTTCACAGACAGAAGATGCTGGTGGTTGTGGTTCAAGAATGGTGAGAGCTGTGTACAAGTGAGGCCTTAGGTGGCCGTTTCCGTGATGAGATTTTTCTTGGATTGGATCGAGGAATTGTGGAAGTTTGTCTTCTGGCAGGGTTGGTTTCCGTGCAACTGAGGTGATACCAGACTTGTATTTTTTGTATGCCTGCTCTAATGATCGAAGTGTGTTGGGTCATGAGCGAGGCGTTGTTCGTGAGTAAAGTCTGGCCGTATACCTCAGGATCTGTGTTTTCATGGGAATCGAGGTCTTTTCTGTGCTGGGGCTCTGACAGCGCTGTCAGTTGGGTAAGGTGTTCTCCCCCATGGCTTGGTGCTAGTCCTGAATTTTGAGGATGAAATTTCTTTAAGGGGGGAGGGCTGTAACACCCCGGATTTTTTGGATTATTGTTTGGATCAGGATCCATGGGTTTTGGATCGCTTTCGTGGGTCACAGATTGAGTTTTGCGGTTCACGGGTGTTTTCATCTGTCAAACTTTCAGAACCCTGTGTAGGGCGAACCGTTGCGTTCTCCGACTCCGGGACGTTACCACTGCGTTGTGCATTTTTCGAGGATCGTGGGGAGTATTTTTCCCTATTTTTGGTATTTTCCTGAATTTCTAAATTTTTTATATATAAAACCTCCTTTTCTCTCTCTCCCCATCATGGAGGCGCGACGAAGCTCGGCCACGAGTTCGGGGCACCGCGGCGTTCGTGCGGCATTTTCTTGGCGGATCGGCATCCTCGACACGCGGAATCTTCGGTGGAGGTAGGGGGACGTATCCTTAATGTAACATCCCGGACCCTTCTTCTTGGGTCCCAGATTTATTTTCTCAGAGAATTTACTTTGGTTACGCTCGGAATTATTTTTCGGACATTTTTCGGGTTCGGATCCGTGCGTTTCGGATCAGTTCTGGAGGTCCCGGAACGTGTTCCGCGATTTCTGTGTGTTTTCTTCCGGCGAACCTACGGAACCCCGTAGCAGGCGAACCGAGTCGTTCACCTACTCCGGGACTGTACCAGTGCGACCGGCGTGTTCTGAGGATCGCGGAGGTATATTTTTCTATGTTTTCGTATTTTTTGAAAAATTAGGATTTTCTATATAAACCCCATTTCTTTTTCTTTTTCCTATTCTTCTTCTTCCTCCTTCCCTCCCGTGACCGCGCGCCCCCTCTCCTTCCTCTTCTTCCTCTGGCGTGCTTGCGGCGGCGCCTCCCACAGGCTGCAGACGTCGGTGAGGCGATGGCGTGGCGACGATGGCGGCGACGAGGCGATCGTAGCGACGTGCGGCTCGTGGGAGATCGTGAAGGTCTGAGAGTTCTAAAAGCATTCTTCGTCGATCGGTGGCGATCCGTCATGTTTCGGGCGACCCCGAGGTAGGGTGACGATCCTTAGCTCAGCATTTACCTTCCCCGTGATTTCTAGGCCGATGCGAGGTCGAGAGAGGGCTATTTTGAGCCGGGAAGGGAAAATCATGTTTTGGAGATCGAGTACCCGATCTAGTGTTTTAATCCGTCAAAATGTGGTTTGAGGGCATCAAATGATGCTCGGGGGCTTGGGGAAAGGTTTCCCCTTTGTATCCCCTTCACCCGGGGGTGAATGGGGCGTGAATGGCGATTTTGGGGTTGTCCCGCTGTTCTCGGGTTTCTAGAAGGCTGGCGGTCCTTCCAGTGACCGCTTCTTCCCATTAGCAGTTGCCATGCGACCGTTTTCACTGCCCCATATGTGGCTTGGGCCTAGCGGTCACCTGATAGACCGCTAGAGCCCAAGGGGTGGCCTATCGGCCGCCCGCCAGTCGAGTTGGTCAGCGTGGCCTTTGAGGCATTTTTGACCGTTGGAGGTTTTGGGATCTGGCGGTCGTAGGGACGACCATTTTCTACCCCTTAGCGGTCCTAGATAGGACCGTTTATGCCACCACAGCCCAGAGGGTGGCGGTCCATCAGGAGACTGCTTAATCCTTGTAGCGGTCTAGAGCAAGACCGCTAGCCAATGTGGCAGTCCAAAGGTGGACCGCCAGCGGTTCATGTCCGATCGGAGTTCGTGTTTGGCCGATTCGAGTCCCGGGCGAGTGAACCTCGATCCACGTGCTGACCAATGGTCTGACTGATGCTAGGCATCACGTGGGGGCCACATGTTAGGGTGCCGTGGGATCCCGAGAGGTGGTGTTCTCGGCTCGTGTCACCATGAGTTGGTGTCAGTACGAGGAGCGGACCTCGTACTTTCTCGGTTTAGACGTTGCTTTCCGTTGGCTAGAGAGTCTACTCCTTCAATGGCCCTCCAATAGTCGTAGCCTTCCGACACGCGTGTGGTCCCACCAGGGAGTGGTGGCGAGGCTACGTCCTAGGTCAGGCCTTCTGACTGGTTTTCGTAGAGCCCCACGTTTGACGCCAAAGTCCGGATGCGGGGAAAACCAGTCAGAAGGCCTGACCTAGGATGTACGATCTATGTGTGCACACGTGGTCGGGGGCAGCGGACCCGCGCTGATGAGCGCGACCCCGACCAGTCCTTGTTGTGTGGTTACTAGTACGGTGTCCCCGTTCCACCAGGGGGCGAGGGGGACACCTGAGGCGCGGTCTAAGTTGTCAGTGGATGGATCCGGCCTTGCTTCTAGTGGACGGTATTCCTATCTTTGTTTGGTAGCGACTCTTGGAGTTTTTGACGAGTTGTCTCGATTTTCATGCCGTGTGTTCGGTACTAGACGTAGTAAAACTTTTCCGTTTATTTATTCCTGTAGCTTCCCGTTCCACGTCTTGCTAGTGATAACTTGTAGTTACTTTCCGCGCAGTTTCTCGATTTGCGAGGTGGGGACCGGATGATCCCTACTGAGCCTTTTGTTTTAAGGCTCATTCCCTGCATGTTTTCCGCATTTCAAGTGAGACGAGGCTTCAGGGGAGCGGTTCTGAGGCTCCACGTGGTTCAGGTGTGTAGTGCCCCAAAATTTATATAAGTAATTTCTGGGTTATTTAATAATTTTCTAGAATTTATAAAGGCCTAAATAAATTAATAAATAGATTATTGGATTAATAAGTTATTATAAGACCCAATTGTGTTAAAATAATTAACCTAGCCTATCTAAATATGATCCAAAAGGGTTAAGGACGAAGCCCATTAAGTTTGGCCCATATTCTAGAAGGTTATTTAGCCTATCCATGAATTTTAAAGATAAATACTTCTTTATATAGATAATTAGAAGGATAAACGAATAAAATAGTTTTAATAAATTGAAACTCTATACACGTTTGATGTAACGGTCTATCGGGCGACCGCTACAGCTATGTAACGCACTAGACCTGATGCGTTACACCTCTGTCAGTTCCGTGAGTGGAAGAATGAGCAAAAAGATTGGATCTTTGGAATCCTATCTGCAAGAGACCTAATTAGGAGAATATGTAAGGTTACTAGGGACTCTTAGGGATCAGGTTTTGGCCAACTAAAGACTCTAGAATCGATCTAATCCTCAAACCCTAGCTAAATCCCTATAAATAAGACCTAGTTCTGAACTGAGCAACCCTTACTTTTAGCTCGTGAAGAATCAAGGTAAGGAGATAGAATTTTGGTTAAGTTCTTTAGAACTTTTTGTTTATAATACATTAGAATAATAGCTCTCCAAATTTCATGCTAGGAGATCAACCAACCAAGGAGATTTAAGCTTCCAAAGTTGCTGGTCGGACCTTAGCAACCCAGGAAACTGAACGCAAGACCCCTGAAGATCAAGAGATTAGGACGTCTAAACGAGGTAATTAGAGTTCAGTTATTTATAATTTTTTATTCACCTTAGTTTTATCTTCTTACCCTCAAAATTTCACATCCTTAGGTCAAGAGGCTGAGGAGATAGAGCAGCGAGAAGTTGATGGAAACTCACTGGAAAGGGAGAACTAGGGCACATCTTTTAGGCTCAAATTAGAAGTTTAAAGCCCAGTTAAGCGGTAGGTCATCTCATGATTGGCAAAAACATCTTGTTAAGGATAAAAACCCTCTGATTGTGCTTGATTTCATGCACCATAGATCATGGATTTCATGTTT
Organism: Amorphophallus konjac; assembly: GCA_022559845.1. Taxonomy (NCBI): domain Eukaryota; kingdom Viridiplantae; phylum Streptophyta; class Magnoliopsida; order Alismatales; family Araceae; genus Amorphophallus; species Amorphophallus konjac. The sequence continues at coordinate 223,667,192 of CM040124.1, forward strand.
GAGTAGAGTCATGCACATATGAGTATTCTTAGCCCTAACTAAGTTAAAAGGATCTTTCTTGACAAATTCACAGAAAACCCATGCATACTAGTAGCTTAGCCTTCATTCTATCATGTGGAAGGTTATATATATGATTTCCAGACATAATGTAAGTTGAAACCTTGGATCTTTTTATTTATTGCTGTTAGTAGGGACTCTGACCCATCATACTTAGACCGTCACAACACTGTAACGGCCTTACGATAAGCCGTTACACTCTCTGTTGTATGAAAATTTGCTCTGTTGTCTCTGACAGACCATAGGTGGAGCGTTACAATACTGTAACGGCCCCACGATCAACCGTCACAATCACTGTGATGCCCCCACTCTCGACGGTCAGGAGAACTGTAGACAGAATTGGAAAATAGTCAATTTACTTATAAATAAGCCTAGTTATCTAAGTTTTGACCTGATATCATGACTTTGAGTTTATTTATTAAATTCATGATAGGAAGTGCATGATTACACGCATCTTAAGTTATTTTAAGTTATGTTAATTTCGTGTGCCAAAATTCTATAGTCTTGTATTTTAAATCATGGATTTTCAATGATGTATGGACGGAATTTTATCTTGGTTTCACGTTGCTACACATTCTCTCTCTATCAATAGAGTCATTTTCTCTAAGTACATGGCATATATTCTTGTATATGGCCATTAGTTCACACTTTACACTATAGGAACATTATTCTTGAACATGAGGACCTCTCTATTGGATATTCCTTCCAATGGACTAAGAATTCTTGTTTCAAGGCCTCTGTGATTCTCTGCGAGCCTGGGATTCCCACTAGGACGCCGAGTTGGTTGTACCATGAAAGCCCAATCATTAGAAAACACTATCAATGGTTCTGGTTTCTGGACATGTAACGGATCTACATTGGACCGTCAGGCTCATATAACGGCCCAATATATGACCGTCACGTATAACTGGATCCAATTATTGGTTCTGGATTCAGATCATTGTAACGGCCCAATACTGGAGCATCACGTTATGTAACAGCCCAGTCCTTGATCGTCACAATGTTGAGCTAGTTAACCCAAGGTTTGATCCAAGGGTTGATATTCTAAGTTCCTAGATGACTTGATAATGGTCTAGGACTTGTCATAATGATCAAGAAACTTAATATAATGAATGGAAGTTAAAGAAATGTATCGTTGTGCTGTCGATTTGTTTCTATAAGCATAACATTGTCTTAATTCATTCTTGATCTCTCATAGTCTAAATTGAAGCGTTCATTCATTGATTATTGTTATCATGAGCTTATTGAACTTATTACATTCTTGGCCATACTTTATTGTTACATGCGTGGAAGTAACTTGATTTATACTTGAAGATGCGATCGAGCACTGATTGTGTTCAAGGGCTCTATGCTAGTCCCCTCGGCTGATTGTCGGAAACATACTATTATAAACCATGGGGTATGATGCTACTGGTGTCGCATTGCGCTGGGAGTACTTTCTTTATAAATAAGTGAAAATCCACGGCACGATATGACATTCTTGTACATGACTTTCTTGTTTGATATTCCACAGAAATTCACGAAGTACTTGCTCATAAGCAAAAGATACTAGAGTGATGATTATGTGGCTTGCTAGTACATTCTCAATACATTCTTGTTTATGAAAGGCCAATATCATATTCTTGTTACGTTCTTGCTAGTTCATTCTTTCTCTCATTATATCTTACATGATCGTTTTGTTACTTTGGTTACTTGCGTGATTGATCGCATTTCACATGATTTTACCTAAATTATTTAGAGCTAAAATGCTAATTACTTTAATAGTGCTATTCATGTTGATGCGAAGATACCTACTGGGCAAGTGTGCTCATTACCTATTTCCAATCTTTTTCAAGAAATAAAAGTGATTCAGATTCGGGTTATACAAGTAGCGGGTTCGAGAGAAAATGAAAGTATTGTCAAAAAGAGAGTGAAGACTTAGGAAGTCAATCTTGTTTAGATCGAGTCTTTGTAATTTTTTCTTTTTCTTGAGTCTGATGGATTAGAGATGGTTGAAGAGTTATTGTAAAAGAATGTTTTGATCATTAATGAAATAAAGATGGAGTTTGATTAATTATTATGCGATTGCATTCTTATGTGTGATTGCCTTGCGCTCTGATCATTCTTGCATGCAAGAGGCTTACCATGCCGACTGTTCGCGTTTCTCGAGCGAGTCTTCCGCTGTCATAAAGGCTCAGGGCATGACAAGGTGCCCTAGGTTAGTTGCCAGTTGCCAGGTCGGGGTATGCCCCGTGTAGTTGTACCTTCTTTTCTGTACTGTACTAGTTGTGGACTACTGTGATATTTTAGACTACTATTGTTATCTTGTGGACCATGTAATTTGTTTAATATTATTTCTGCTTATTTATTATAATTATGTAGCTCTGCAATTATTTTAAATTCTTGTGTATTTCCACACCATCCCTTTAACGCTTCCGAGTCTTTTGGCTCGTGGGTGGCGGTTCGGGATTCGGGTTATCGGGTCTATCCTGGCATTCGGATCTCGGGTCGTTACAACTAGTATCAGAGCAGTGGTTGCGGATATATATAAGAATTATAAATAATTACAGTGGTCCACTAGTCCACAATGATGATGTACAGTCGGCACTGGCTTAGGGCATCGTGTGTTTTATTGATTTTACCGTTTTACATGTCTTTTGTCTTTTTGCAGTAGGCGAGTATGGCGCCGAGGTGGAGGACTCGCTCTCAGCAGGGACAGTCGACTGAGGAGCAGGATGAGCAGGTAGAGCAGAGTAGAGTGCCACCAGTTGCCACCCAGGTAGGGGATACAACGAGAGTTCCGGGGGCAGAGGATTTCTTTTGGGGCATGTTTTAGTTCATGACTCAGCAGTTTGGCGGGGATGCTGGTGAGGGCTCGTCGTCCAGGGGTGGACCCAGTCGTGTAGTGCGGGACTTTTTGCAGTTCCATCCACCCTACTATGGCAGCCAGCCAGATCTGGATGTGGCTAGAGGTTGGCTTGATGAGATGGAGAGAGTGTTCAGTTCTATGTACTGTGCCGAGGAGGACAATGTGATGTTGGCTTGCAACCAGTTGCAGGGTACGGCTCGATCTTGGTGGTCTTCGGAGTGGAAGACGTCCTTTCAGTCACGTTCCCTCCAGCTGATCGTGTGGAAGGACTTTGTTACAGTCTTCGAGCGTACTTACTGCCCATCTTATGTCGGTACACAAAAGATGTGTCAGTTTTTAGAGCTGGTGCAGGGCGACATGTCAATGTTAGAGTACAAGGCTCGGTTCGTCGAGTTAGGCCATTATGTGCCCCATATCATGGAGCATGAGGGGTTAAAGACCGAGCAGTTTGTTTAAGGTTTGAGGTAGAAGCTGAGGCACCTTCTGATGGCAAACGCTGCTACTGATTTGGAGACGGCTTCCCGTGTAGCGGCATCCTTGGAGCTGGATATGCAGAAGATCCGAGGACAGGGTGGCCAGGGGTAGTCCCAGTCAGGCTGCAGCCAGCAGATGGCTACCCAGCAGCAGGGTACTTTTCAGCCTTCGTCGGGTAGTTCGGGAGCTTCGGCACCAGTGATGTCTGCGGCAGGATCTGCGCCTTTCGGCACGAAGATTAAGAAGTTCTTCAAGAAAGGGTTTTATAAGAAGCACAAGGATCAGAGGCAGGCGTCTTCAGGCAGTGTGCAGCAGTCGATTCCCTATCAACGTCAGGGATCAGTTGGTGGATCGCGGAGATCGTGTCCCCGATGTGGCGAGTCGCATCCAGGCAGGCAGTGCACAGCACTAGTGATTTATTTTAGATGTGACCAACCAGGGCACATGGCGCGTGACTGTCCTCAGAGGCCGCGTCAGCCACCGCAGCAACATCCTTAGCAGCGATAATAGTAGTACCCTTCGCAGCAGCAATTTCAGCCCTAGCAGTACCCTCAACAGCCGCATCAGCAGTAGGGGCAGTATCCGCCACTACCCCGGTCAGCGAGTGTGGGGGGCAGGTAGAGGTCCCGAGGTCATATTACACACATGACCAGGGCAGAGGCAGAGGCGTCGCAACTTGTAGAAGGTACCGTTATGATTTTGGGTTGTGCGGCTCGAGTTTTGTTTGATTCTGGCGCGTCGCATTCGTTTATTTTGGAGGATTTCGCTCTGAGTATTAAGGAGCCGGTGACGCAGTTGTCCTGTGATTTGGCCGTGGAGTTGCCTTCTGGTGATTTTATGATCACTCTATATTGTTTCGAGGAGGTTTCTGTGTGGGTAGAAGGGAGGAGTTTGTCGGCCAGGCTTTATGCGTTGCCACTTCGGGACTTTGATGTGATTTTGGGCATGGATTGGCTCGATGCCCATCATGCCTTGGTGGATTGTGGCTCGAAGAAGGTTTATTTCCGGTGACTTCATGGACCTACCTTCTATTTCCAAGGTATCAGGTCTTCCTCTTCCCGCTTTCTTATTTCGGCTCTTAGGGCTCGTCGATTACTTGATGCCGGTTGTCAGGGTTTCCTCGCTTTTGTGGTCGCGATAGACCAGTCGGAGCCGGATGTAGGAGACATTCCGGTGGTGTGTGAGTTTCCCGATGTTTTTCCTGAGGCTTTGCCTGTATTACTTCCGCAGTGGGAGATTGATTTTGTTATTGAGATTGTGCCCGGTACGGGGCCTCTATCGAAGGCTCCTTATCGTATCGCTCCCGCTGAGCTGAGGGAATTGAGGGCGCAGTTGCAAGAGTTGCTCGCCAAGGGGTACATTCATCCTAGCTTTTCCCCTTGGGGTGCGCTAGTATTATTTGCGAAGAAGAAGGATGGTAGTCTGAGGTTGTGCATTAACTACCGGCAACTGAACGAGGTGACCATTAAGAACAAGTATCTGCTGCCACGGATTGATGATTTGTTCGACTAGCTTCAGTCTACTCGAGTGTTCTCATGATTTGATCTGCAGTCTGGTTATTACCAGTTGCGGATTCGAGAGTCTGATGTGGAGAAGACTGCGTTCAGCTCGAGATATGGGCATTATGAGTTTTTGGTGATGCCGTTTGAGCTCACCAATGCCCCCGAAGCCTTCATGGATTTGATGCAGAGGGTGTTTCATTCTTACCTTGACCAGTTTGTGGTTGTGTTTGTGGACAACATCCTTGTATATTCGCAGTCTGCAGAGGAGCATACGTATCATTTGAGGGTTGTATTGCAGACTTTGTGAGATCACCAGTTGTATGCGGAGTTCAGCAAGTGCGAGTTTTAGCTTCATGAGGTGCACTTTTTGGGCACATGATTTCTAGTGATGGTATTTTCGTGGATCCAGCCAAGGTCGAGGCAGTGATGCAGTGGCCGAGGCCAAGGTCCGTGACGGAGATTCGGAGTTTCTTGGGGCTTGCAAGTTATTATAGGAGGTTTATTCATGATTTTGCTCGTATTGCAGTCCCGATGACCAGACTTACGCGGAATGTCTAGATTGATGAGTGTGGGCAAAGCTTTATGGAGCTAAAGAGGTTGTTCACATCAGCACCGGTGTTGGTATTACCTTCTGGATCAGGAGGTTTCGTATTGTGTACAGATGCTTCCGGGGTCAGTTTGGGTGCTGTGTTGATGCAACATGGTAGAGTTGTGGCGTATGCATCGCGGCAACTGAAGCCACATGAGGAGAACTACCCTACCCATGACCTTGAGTTAGAGGCTGTGATCTTTGCGTTGAAGATTTGGAGGCATTATCTGTATGGTGAGAAGTTTGAGGTGTTCACTGACCATCAGAGTTTAAGGTATATGTTCACTCAGAAGGACCTTAACCTCTGGCAGAGGCGATAGATGGAGTATAGGAAGGATTATGACTTCGCCCTGTCTTATCAGTCAAGCAAGATGAATGCCGTTGCCGATGTCTTGAGCAGAAAGGTTGTGGTCAGTGCGATGATGGTGAGGAAGTGGAGGCTCTGGGAGCAGGTGCCAGCTGTGACATTTAGGCTTAAGGTTCCCCAAGAGCCAGGGTCAGCTATTCATACGAGCTTGACTATCACGCCCGCCATTCATCGTCAGGTGACAGATGCTCAGCGTGCAGACCCTGAGTTACCCCGGATTTTGGCTTTGGCTGATGTGGAGTTCGGTGAGGATGAAGCCGTGAGATTCTATGGTAGGCTATACGTCTCGGCCGAAGAGCAAGTGAGGCATGCGGTGTTACTAGAGACTCATGGGAGTAGGTACACCGTGCACCCGGGAGCGACGAAGATGTATCAGAACTTGAAGAGACAATTTTGGTGGCCTGGCATGAAGAGAGATATTGCCAAGTTTGTGGCTAGGTACCTGACCTGTCAGTAGGTGAAGGTGGAGCATCAGCGACCTGATGGTACGCTTCAGCCCTTGGAGGTTCCCGCGTGGAAATGGGACCACGTGACCACTGATTTCATGGTGGGATTGCTGAGGACTCCGAGTGGGCAGGATAGCATTTGGTTGCTGGTGGATAGGCTGACGAAGATGACTTGGTTATTACCGATCAGAGTCAACTGGAGTGTGCCCAAGTTGGCACGTCTTTATGCGGAGCGGATCATACCTTTGCATGGAATCCCCATTTCCATTGTGTCAGATCGAGAGCCGCGTTTCACTTCTGGATTCTGGAGGAGTTTTCAGCGAGCTTTAGGCACCGAGTTAGCTTTTAGCTCAGCTTACCATCCTCAGTCAGATGGTCAGTCAGAGAGGACCATCCAGACGTTAGAGGACATGTTGAGATCGTGTTGCCTGGAATGGCAAGGGAATTGGATTCACCATCTACCATTGGTGGAGTTTACCTACAACAACAGCTATCATTCGAGCATCGGGATGGCTCCTTATGAGGCGTTGTACGGGTGACCATGTCGGACTCCACTCGATTGGTTTAAGGTCGGTGAGCGTGTTATGATGGGACCAGAGCTGATTCAGCAGTGTGTGAATGTGGTGCATTTGGTCCGTCAGAACATGTTGGCGACTCAGAGTCGGCAGAAGAGCTATGCCGATAGGAGAAGGTAGCCCCTCAGTTTTGAGGTCGGTGACCGAGTATTTTTGAGGGTTTCTCCTATGAAGGGAGTGATGTGCTTTGGCCGGCGTGGGAAGTTGAGTCCCCGCTACGTTGGCCCTTTCCTCATTATAGAGTGCATTTGTGAGGTTGCTTATCGGTTGCAGCTTCCTCAGGAGCTATCTTTTGTGCATGATGTGTTTCATGTTTCGATGTTGAGAAAGTATATGCCCGATGATTCTCATGTTTTAGAGGATTCTGTTTTGCCCGAGGTGACTCCCGATCTGTCTCTTCCGGAGTTCCCCATCCGTATTAAGGATCGGCGAGATCAGCACCTGCGGAACAAAGTTATTCCCCTGGTTAAGGTGGTGTGGCAGCGGCACTCCGGCGGAGAAGTGTCTTGGGAGCATGAGGACGAGATGCGTCAGCAGTTCCCTTATCTCTTCGAGTGAGTTTCTCACTTTCTTTTCCCCCGTGCTTTATTTTAAAATTTGAGGATGAAATTTGTTTAAGGGGGGAGGGCTGTAGTATCCTGGACCCTTCGGATCCTTATTCTTGGGTCCTAGATTTATTTTCTCAGAGAATTTACTTTGGTTACGCCCAAAATTATTTTTTGGACATTTTTCGGGTTCGGATCCGTGCGTTTCGGATCAGTTTCAGAGGTCCCGGAACGTGTTCCGCGGTTTCCGCGTGTTTTCCTCCGGCGAACCTATAGAACCCCGTAGCGGGCGAACCGAGTCGTTCACCTACTCCGGGATGGTACCAGTGCGACCGGCATGCTCCGAGGATCGCGGAGGTATATTTTTCTATTTTTTTGTATTTTTCAAAAAATCAAGATTTTCTATATAAACCCCATTTCTTTTTCTTTTTCCTATTCTTCTTCTTCCTCCTTCTCTCCCGTGACCACGCCCCCCCTCTCCTTCCTCTTCTTCCTCCGGCGTCCTTACGGCGGTGCCTCCCACCGGATGCAGACGGCGGTGAGGCGACGGCGTGGCGGCGATGAGGTGATCGTGACGACGTGCGGCTCGTGGGAGATCGTGAAGGTCCGGGAGTTCTAAAAGCATTCTTTGTCGATTGGTGGCGATCCGTCATGTTTCGGGTGACCCCGAGGTAGGATGACGATCCTTAGCTCGGCATTTACCTTCCCTGTGATTTCTAGGCCGAGGCGAGGTCGAGAGAGGGCTATTTTGAGCCGGGAAGGGAAAATCATGTTTTGGGGATCGAGTGCCTGATCTAGTGTTTTAATCCGTCAAAATGTGGTTTGAGGGCATCAAATGATGCTCAGGGGTTTGGGGAAAGGTTACCCCTTTGTTTCCCCTTCACCTGGGGGTGAATGGGGCATGGAATGACAATTTTAGGGTTTTCCCACCGTTCTCGGGTTTCTGGAAGGCTGGCAGTCCTTCCAGTGACTGCTTCTTCCCGTTAGCGGTCGCCATGCGACTATTTTTGGCGCCTCGTATGTGGCTTGGGCCTAGCGGTCACCCGATAGACCGCTAGAGCCCAAGTGGCGGCCTATCGGCCGACTGCCAGCCGAGTTGGTCGGCGTGGCCTTCGAGGCATTTTTGACCGTTGAGTTTTTGACCGTTGGAGGTTTTGGGATGTGGCGATCGCAGGGACGACCATTTTATACCCCTTAGCGGTCCTAGATAGGACCGTTTGCGCCTCTACAGCCCATAGGTGTTGGAGTTAGATGGAAGGCTCTTTCACCACAGAATGTGGATCTAGAGGGGGGGTGAATAGATCAACAGGCTAATTAAAAAATTTATGCCTAGATTCAAATGCGGAATTAAAAGAACACTGGACAACCACAGTCAAAGCACCGAATGATGGAAACAAGATCTGCTAAACAGACAAGCAAACACACGAGAGGCACAAAGACTTTTAGGTGGTTCGGTCAATCCGACCTACGTCCACCCCACATTCAATTCGAATGTGGATTACTGCTGATACACAGCTTCAATCTGCTGGGCACTACAGCTTGCCAACAACAGCTGGGGCTTATAGCTTATCCCGACCAGAGGAACACCCTCTGCAACAGTTGAGCTTCACAGCTTGCTCTTCTGGGCACAACAGCTTAGCCGACCAGAGGTAACACCTCTGCACACCGCTGCCTCACAGCTTGACACCGCTGACTAACAGCTTGATCGAACAAGAGTTTTCAAAGAAAAAATAACAAGACTGAAAAGCAAGAAAAACACAATCGAATGGAAGAAAATCAAAACGACTGTAGCTCAAGGTGAGCAATATCAGCTCTGGTATCTGGACCAAGACGCTGATTCACAAGCTCTCATATCACTCTCTCAACTCATTTCTTCTCACTTTCTTCTTCTCTCCTTTTCTTCTCTTTGAATCTCAATGGCTCTCTGCTGTCTTAGGTTTGTCTCACTGTATAGACTTGCCACACTTCGATCAGCCTTCAACAGAAGATGAAGACTTCTATATATACAGCAGCAGATTGGATAAGGGCGCGTGGCTTCCACGTTTTCCCGCCCAAGGAATTCGCCAGATCCGAGGTGCTTTTATCCACGTGACAGCATCTGATCACCTCGTCCTCCTGGGATCACGAGCCATGTTAGCAATCTCACTAGCAGATCCCTGTCAGACAGAGTATCGGATTATCAGGTTAAGTGAAGAACTATGTACAGACTTATAAGATGAACTGCATTGTATAGACTTCACTGTATGGACTTGTGAACTCGAATGCAGTGTACAGACTCTGCCCAATGTATAGACTTCATCTATGTGAAGCATCCGCTGTACAGACTTAAGCAGTATGAAGACTTGACAGACAACTGACGATGTTTGGACTTCAAGTGTGAAGGCGTTGTGAGTGCAAATGCAATGTACAGACTTCATATGTGAAGTAGCCGCTGTACAGACTTAATGAATGATGCAAGGCAAACGAATGTATAGACATTCAATGTATGGACTTGCCAAAAGAAACTCTGTACAGACTTGATCAAATCAAGGCTGCTAATGTATAGACTTTGTTGTGTCCCTGCGGTTTTGATGATGGTTTTAATGGTGGTTTTGATGATTGGCCTTTGAAGTGAGTTATTCACTGTGAGTCATCTTGCTGTGTGAGTCATCATGCTATTATTCACTTTCTGATCATAATGCAGTTCTTCATAAGTTCTGATATGGCATTGCATATTTGATTATGTTCAGTCATGTTACTGTTGCTCTTTAGACTGCAGTTTGATACTGCAGCGTCGACCCATCGAACTGCAGCGTCGACGCTGCCAAGGCACTTCAGAGGTAGCAGTAAGAAATATTTGATCTGTTGCGTCCACGCTGCTTGGGCAATGCGTTGACGCTTGGTGCCTCTTTAACTTTGCTGCTTTTATTCATTGGTCTGGTCTGTGGTGCGTCGACCCCTTGTGCTGATGGGTCGACCCCTCAGTTCATTCATCGGTTGTTCACAAGTCCATACATTGATCTTCACCTGAAGTCTATACATTAGCTAAGTGGACTTTCAAGTCTGTACATTGGCTTCACGTTGGGCAAAGTCTATACATCGTGGCCTTGAACTTTCAAGTCTGTACAACGCTGCTTTGTCAAAGCCTGTACATCGCAGCTATGTTGAAGTCTGTACAGCCAGTCTCTTGACAAAGTCTGTACAGTGTCTCATATTGGCAAAGTCTGTACAGCGTGAAGTCTACACATTGACTTCGCTCCATCAAGTCTATACATTGGCCACTGTTCTCCAAAGTCTGCACAATGGTCTTCACACCTGAAGTCTGTACATCCACAGTTAAACTTGAAGTCTGCACACTGGTCTTCAAATCCAAAGTCTACACATTGGTCTTCGAATTCAATGTCTATACATTGGGCTTTTACATGAAGTCTATACATTGTTGTTTGCATTGTAAAGTCCATACATTGGTTGTTGTTCTTCAATGTCTATACACTACCTTTAGGATTTAAAGTCTATACAGCCGTTGCCTCCTTTGTTGAAGTCAACACATTGGGCAACTCTGTACGTTGCATTCACCTTCACAAGTCTATACAACGAAGTATATACACTGCAATGTACATACTTAAATCTTATGACTTCATTCTTGTTGCTGAAGGGAACAGGGTCGACGCTGGGAGCTTAAAGCGTCCACGCATCAGTTGACGAAGCCTTCACGATATCTTCCACTGCGTCAACGCCACAAGCAAGCAGCGTCGACGCAGCAGTTAAAGAAGCAGAGACCTTCACAGGCTATTCCACTGCGTTAACGCCATTGATTGACAGCGTCGACGCAGCAAGTCAGAGTGCTGTCATTGAGCACGTGAACTGAGAACTCTATACATCAGACTGAAGAGGCTAATGAAGGGCACGTGATCCGAGGTTCCTGGCTCGTGATCCAAGGATGGACGAGATACCAGGATGCTGCCACGTGGTCCAAATTTTTAGGGCAGGAAATGTGGAAGCCACACGCGCCCAGTGTGCCTGCTGCTGCTGCTTATAAAAGGAAGCCTTCATCCAACAGATGAAGACTGATCGAAGCCTTGAGGGCAATAGCAGAAGAGCAGAAGTGCTGAGAGTTCGATCCAGTAGAAGAGAAGAAGAAAAGAGTAAAGGAAATAAAGAGAGTGAGAGCAGCAGAAGAAAAAAGAGAAAGAGAGAGCTCGTAAGAATTGAAAGAAAAGAGAAAGACAGTGAGAGTAAAAAGAAGGAGCAGAGAGATAGTGAGAGTTCATGGAGAAGAAGAAAGTAGTCTCGACTGAAGATCTGTCTACTGGACCGTGGATCAAATTCAGGCCAGTCAGCTCCGATGAGAGCCACATCTGATGTTCTTTCATTTACAGCTTGTGTTTGCTGTGTTATTTTCACTTCTTATTTTTCCCTTTATTCGATCTAATTTACTTTGTACTTCCGATCCTCTGGACTGAGGTCGGGTTCCTCCTGGTGGGTCAGGAGAAGGGAGATCTGATCTCCGGTTGCAAGTAGCTGGGTGCTACTTGTGGGTTCCCTCCAGTTTGGAGGAAGGGAGACTTGTCTCCGGTTCTGGGCTTGTGGGTTGCAAGTCCAGGGGTCCCTCCGGTTTGGAGGAAGAGAGACTTCGGTCTCTGGTTTCCATGTGGCTGGGAGTCACTTGGGATGTCCCTCCGGTTGGGAGGAAGAGGGGAGGCTGTTCCCCTGGTCAAGCTGTGTGGCAGCACCTTGTTCGCAGACTGAGTCTGCTTGGTTCTAGCATTTGCTAGTGAAGCCTCACTCCGGTTGGGAGTGAGGGGTGGATGTAGGTCTGGAGGACCGAACCACCTAAAAAATCTATTGAGCAGTGGTTTGATTGCTTGATTTGCTTCCGCTAGATGCTTGGATAGGCTCGCTCCACCTGCTTGTTATTTTGCTTAATCGAATTAGCTTAATTCCAGAATTTGCCTAGCATCTGAGTTTTCTATTTGGACATTATTTGTAGCAGGATACATTCACCCCCCCTCTGTATCCGGGCCTAGCACCCTAACAGTTGGTATCAGAGCGGGTTTCTACTTAGAAGGTCCAGCGACCTGCAGATCCGATCTTGTAGTCTTTGTTGTGCCCCTGTGGTTTTGATGATGGTTTTGATGATTGGCCTTTGAAGTGAGTTATTCACTGTGAGTCATCTAGGTGTGTCTTTTATATGCTCAAACTATTCATGTTTTATCATGTAAGTGAATGGAGTTCATATGGCTGTCAGATAACATGCTCTACTTTAATTATGTCTACACTCTGTCTGCACAGTCTCCACATCAGTGCGTCAACTCAGTGTGCTGATGCGTCGACCCTTCAGTCATACTTGTCTCTGTTCTCACACCAGTGCGTCAACTCCTTGAGCTGATGCGTCGACTCTTCAGTTCAGGTTCTTCATTTGATTAAGTCTATACATCATCAGTTGAACGTAAAGTATATACGTTGTAGCGTCAACTCATTGGGCTGCAGCGTCAACTCAGCAAGTATGCACATCGCCTTCAGACTTTCAAGTCTATACACTTTATACTCATTCAAGTCTGTTCAGCCGTTTGCATTTCATAAAGTCTGTACATCGTGTTCATTCAAGTTCACAACAAAGTCTGTACAGCCGTGTCATATGCTCCTGAAGTCCATACATTGGTCCTGCTTCAAAGTCTGTACAGCCACTGGTCTAGAATCTGAGTCTGTACATCATCTTGTGCCTTCAACGTTCAAAGCCTCAAGTCTGTACAGCGTTACGTTCTCTTGACAAAGTCTGTACAGTGTCTCATATTGGCAAAGTTTGTACAGCGTGAAGTCTACACATTGGCTTCGCTCCATAAAGCCCATACATTGGCCACTGCTCTCCAAAGTCTGCACAATGGTCTTCACACCTGAAGTCTGTACATCCACAGTTAAACCTGAAGTCTGGACACTGGTTCAAATCCTTCTAAGTCTGTACATTGGCTTCGTATCTGCAAGTCTATACACTGGACCTTGTTTTACCAAGTCTGTACACTCGCTGCACTGTTCAAGTCCATACACTGGCAGCTCTGGTTAAGTATATACATTCGTTGTAAGGCAAAGTCTGTACATTGCCTTTGTGCTTCAAAGTCTGTACACTGCTTCACGTCGTTAAGTCTATACATTTGACTGTAGCATCTGAAGTCTGTAGAGCGTCCGTTGTCTAGAGTTCTTGAAGTTTATACATTGGACTGTTTCTTTCGAAGTATATACAATACAATGTACATACTTAGACCTTATGGCTTCAGTCTTGTTGCTGAAGGGAACAGGGTCGACGCTAGAGCTTAAGGCGTCCACGCACCAGTGAAGATGCATCCACGGATACTCTTCACAGCGTCAACTCTACGCAAAGGTTACGTCAACTCAGCCACTCAAGAAGCAGAGGTCTTGTTAGAAATATTCCAATGCGTCAACGTAGTAGTGGAGCAGCGTCGACGCAGCAGTTAAAAAGGCTAGGTTGTTTGCTTACTGGAACACACCCATGCGTCAACGCCTTGATCAAGTGGCGTGAACGCAGTAGTTCAAACAATCAAGAAAGAAGCTTGTGGATTACTCTGGAGCGTCAACGCAGCAGTGGAGCAGCGTCGACGCAACTGTCAATAGGGCTAGGCTGGTTGCTCACTGGAACGCATCAATGCGTCAACGCCATGGGTTGGAAGCGTCAACACAGCAGACTTGAGTTTTGCTGGTTGAATGTCTTTGAAGGCTACGTCAACTCCTTGAAACAAGTGCGTTAACGCCACCTCACTCCAGTTGCTGAACGTACTAATGAAGGGCACGTGATCTGAGGTGCCTGGCTCGTGATCCAAGGATGGACGAGATACCAGGATGCTGCCACGTGGTCCGAACTTATAGGGCAGGAAATGTGGAAGCCACATGCGCCGAGTGTGCCTGCTGCTGCTATATATACGAGTCTTCATCCTCTGTAGAAGTCAAATCGAAGAAGAAGCCAAAAAGAGCAGAAAGCCCTTCGATCCAGAAAAAGAGAAAAAGAAGAAAAAGGGAAGAAGAAGAAATAGAAGAAGAGTGAGCCGGCAAGAAGAAAAAGGGTTGCAGAGAAGAAGGAGAGAATAGTGCGAGAGAAAAGGAGAGCAGAGAAGAAAGTGAGAGTGAGAGCAGAAGAAGTAAAAGAGAGAGATAGTGATCGTGATCGAAGCCAGAGAACAGAAGCTGAGAGAAGGAAGGGAAAAAGAAGAGAGAGCTTCCACGATCTAGCAGAAGAAAAGAGAAAGAGAAAGAGAGAGAGTGAAGAAAGAGAGTGAGATCGAGGGAGATCTGTTCTTGATGGACCGTGGATCAAATCCAGGCCATCCAGCTCTTTAAGAGCCACATTGTGCTTTACATTTATAGCTTTCCGATGCTGTTATCTTGTCTTTTGTTTTCTATTTTACATTTTCTTTCAAGCTGTTAGTGAGTGGTTTGCAGAGGAGGACTCCTCTGGAAAGCAAGCTGTGTTGCTCAGCGGGCAGTGGAGGTTTCCACTGGACGGGTAAGCTGTAATCCCCAGCGGTTGCAGTGGTGGATTCCACTGGATGGCAAGCTGTGAGGCCCAGCGGTTATAGGCGAAGCTGTATTGCCCAGCGGACGCAAGCTGTGTTGCGCAGCAGTAATCCACACTCGGGTTGAGTGTGGGGTGGACGTAGGTCTGCAGGATCGAACCACCTAAAAACCCCTCTTGCATTGTGCTTTGATTGCTTATGGTTTGCTTCCGCTAGATGTTTGCATAGGGGCGCTCCAAGTGTTTGATCACAGGTTCATTAGATGATTTGATCAGATTTTGTTCTAAGTGTTTAATCTGTTGAGTGAGCGAAATTCTAATTGAGTGAAATTTTATATTGGGTGAAAGTTTTTATAGGCTATATTCATTCACCCCCCCCTCTGAATACTTGCACCGAACCTAACAATTGGTATCAGAGTGGTGTCTGCATACAAGGTCCAGCGACCTGCAGATTCGATCTCTGGTTTTCGGTGCTAATTTGTTTTTAGTGCATCAATATTCCTGTTGCATTAATCTGTTGTGCTCTCATGGCTCATCCTCCACTATTCAGTGGTTCAAATATTAAATTCTGACTATATCGTATGCACAAGCATGTTAACTTTATTAATCCACAATTGTGGAAGGTTATCTCTCACAGTCCACATGAACTTCCTAAGGATAAGTCCAAGTGGACTCATGTTCACAAGTTGAAAAATGATGATAATGTGAGAGCTCTAAATTTAATGAAGGCTGCAATCGGTTCTGATGATTTTTCCTCTTTCTCAGGTTGTAGCTCGGCAAAGGAAATATTGGATGAATTGCTTCGCATCCACAATGGAAAGGAAGAAGAATATTTCATGGCAAGAAGGAGTGATTAATCAGATGAGTCCTCATCCCAGGTAAACTCTGAGACCGAGGATATTAGTCATGATGATTTAGTTGCCATGCATAAGCATCTATTGGAAAAATATGAAAGAATTAAGTCAGAAAAGAGAAAATTAAGAAAAGAGAAAAATACTGAAATCACAAGTCTAAAGGCTGAAAATGAAAATCTAAAATCTGAATTGAAATTGAAAGAAGAATTTGAAAATAAGTTGATTGAAGAAAATTTTCATCTAAAAGATCAAAATAAAAGGCTAATGGTTCTTAATACTGTCTTTTCTGAAAAATGGTTGTCATTTGAAAAGGAAAAATCTGCTGATAAGGAAATTCAATTTGAGAATGAATTGAAACAGGAACTAGAAATTGTGAAAAATCTGAATGACACCATGAAGAAAAAAATTCTCACCTGTGAAGAAGATCTAACAAACTCTGAACTACTCATCTCTTCTCTTAGGAATGAAATTTTAAATTTGAATAAGTCTCTGTCTGATTCTGCTAATCAAGAGAAGCAGAATGTTGTATCCACAGATATTTGCATGAAGAAGGGCAGTAGTTCTCAAGTTAAGCAGGGAATGAGGAATAAACGTCATACAACCTTCGTGCGTAGCTCAAACATAGCTAGCACTTCCACCTCATCGCCTAAACAAATTGCTGATGAAGAAAATAAAAAAACAAAATAGAAAATAAATAAAAAGAACAATCAGCATACTGAGGAAGTTCAAGGTGACAAGAAATCTCATGCTAAGTATGTTAATTGCTTCTACTGTGGGAAAGTTGGTCACTTCATGTACAATTGTCTTGTGCTCAACAAGGATGATCTGAATGTTGATAAAATACATGGGAGGAAGCTTCATGTTAAGAAACCTTCTTTTGTTCAAAAGAAAAGAATTCATTGCTTCTATTGTCATAAAATTGGTCATGTTATGCATGAATGTAACTCAATGAAACAAGATGACAAGGAAGCTAAGAGATCTCATGCGAGAAGTCATGATCATCTGAATGAGAAAATTTACTGTTGTCACTGTGGCAAAACGGGCCACATTGCAGCCCAATGTTGGCATGCTCAGGGAAGGAAGTTTAACAATAAATCTGGTAAATTTCCTGTCAATAGAAATATTTCTGATAGAAATGAATTTGTTTTTGAAAGAAAAAAACTTGCATGTTTTGAATGTGGGAAGGCAGGCCATAGAGCTGCTGACTGTTGGCTGGCTTATGTTGGTAAACAGAATCTTAATTCTGATAACAGAAAATTTCATGCAAATGCACATAGAACTCATGCTAATCAGAATGTGCATAAAACAAATCTGAAATCTGCTGCCTCTTGCTATTATTGTGGTATATTAGGTCATTCAATGAATAATTGCCATCTGATAAGATCTGATGACCTAAATGCTAAAAGGTTGTTTAGAACACCTACCAAAGGTGTCACTATTAACCATGCAGGATCCAAGACTGTTTGGGTACCTGCCCATGCAAAATAGTGTGCTAACTTGCAGGTGTGCCTTGGAAGCTGAAGAATAAAAAAGGGGGAAATAAACCAAGGTACCCAAGTTGATAAAACCCCATTCAGGTAAATTTCTCAAATCTGTTCAAATGAAAATTATGGTTGAGCTGAGAAGTCATAGCTTCATGCATACATGTTTTATTCTAATTGGTTTGACTATTGCATTGATCTTTGTGGGCTTTCTTGTTTGTACTGTGAGCTGTGTGCATATATGAGAATGGCATAAACATGCACATGACATACAATCATTGAAAATCTGATGCATATAGGACTGTTTGTATTGCATTGTCATGCATGACCACTTGGTATATAAATGGAAAGCTACTAAAGGGCAGAAGAAATCTGTCTGGAGGTTCTTACTATGTGTGAGATGGTCTTTTAGGCCAAGTTCTCTGCCAAGTACCAAGGGTCAAATTTGCATATCAGAGGATGTCTGCATCCTCATGTATATATTTTGCTTCATGCCCCTGCATACATGAAGTTAAGTGCATTGCATTTCCTTAGATTGAAAATGCCAAAAAGATTATCTAAATGCATGTTGTCAGGGGGAGTCAATGCATTGCATATAGGTTGTCAAATGCATACTAATGTAAGAATTCATTGCATATCCTTCCTTATTGATTTTGTCGACAGACCTTGAACATTTTTTTGAAAACATTGAGCTTCAAAATCTCTCCTATCAATTGGTATCATTTGGCTTCAGATTTCTATCAGTCTTTCATGAAGATTTCAATGGGACTATCTCGATCATAAATCTAAAAAAAAAAAAAATCTTGAACTAGAAATATTCCATTATACGCTTTTATGAATGTCTGAAATAACTCATGTGGTTTAAGCTTAATGTATTCATGGAGTTTAACTTTAAAATCCCTTAACATATCTAAATCATGTTTAATAAATCTTAACCAACAGGTTCATGCTGTGTCTTGCAAAAACTTCTGAAATTTGCACTTTTGAATACATTACTTTATTTGGTTAAGTACATGAGATTAATACTGTTTTGAAGCAAATGAATGTTTCTGAATTGTCTAAAGGGTAAAGTAATTGTCAGAGCAATGACCTTGGTCACTGAGAAACACATGTCCAAAGGACTGTGTCATGAGGTGCCTTAGTTAACTCTGCATAAAATTCATTGAAAAATCAGGCAGAGCAATGGCATGCACACTGAGAAATACAACTCACTCATCAAGAAATGATTTGCAGTGTGTCATGATGTGTAAATGCTATCTCTGTTCATATGAAGCATGACAGTTAGTCACACTAAGTGCTTAGGGTTATTAGCCTCTGATCAAGGTATATCCTCTAGTTACAAGGTGTGCACTGAATTAGAGTGCTCGTAAAATTGGTAGCATGAAAAATTATTGAACAAATCTCAATATCTGAATATTGATGCTAAAATCAAATTGCTACAACCCTAGACAAAATCTTATGACTTCAAAATTGCTTGATTTCAATACTGATGCATGTAATTCCGAAAGAAGTCAATAAAGTTGATTGTGTAAGAGAAAGGGAGATTTTCAAGATAAATATGAGGGCTTGGTTCATTTTTATTAAACCATGGTTTTAGATATCAATACAGAATTTTATTGAAAAACTCTGCATACATCATGTTTAAACCATGCTGATCAATAAAATTCATTCATAAGCCCTTATAATGGAAGACTTTGAAATATTCTGATTTGGATTTATGAGAATGACATTTCCTTGAAAATCTGACTGAAATTCTTGTAGTTGAAGCCTCTTTAGAAATCTGCTAATTGAACCTCTTCTGCTCATTGACCTGAACTTGTCCTTGCTTGCCCCTGTGGTCTCCTTCTCATCTATCTCATAAGATTCCACTTATTGAGGGGGAGCTTCCATGTCATGCATCACTTGCATATCAATTGGCATCTATTCAGGGGGAGTTTTCATGTCATATGCATTATGCTGCATAGAAACTCTTAAAGGGGGAGAATTGTGATCTTGCATTTTGAAATCTCCATCTGCATATGCATTCTTACCCTCCCATGATTCATCTTGACTATATCAAAGGGGGAGATTTTTGCCAAAGGGGGAGATTGTTTTTTCAATTATAGCATGCTGGTTGCTTTAATTTCTCAAACTATTTTCTTTTTGATGAAGTCAAAGGGGGTGAATAGTTTGAGTCATCTGATGACTCACTGTGTAGTGTTACCATCATCAAAAAGGGGGAGATTGTTGTGCCCCTGTGATTTTGATGATGGTTTTGATGATTGGCCTTTGAAGTGAGTTATTCACTGTGAGTCATCTAGCTGTGTCTTTTATATGCTCAAACTATTCATGTTTTATCATGTAAGTGAATGGAGTTCATATGGCTGTCAGATAACATGCTCTACTTTAATTATGTCTACACTCTGTCTGCACAGTCTCCACAGCAGTGCGTCAACTCAGTGTGCTGATGCGTCGACCCTTCAGTCATACTTGTCTCTGTTCTCACACCAGTGCGTCAACTCCTTGAGCTGATGCGTCGACTCTTCAGTTCAGGTTCTTCATTTGATTAAGTCTATACATCATCAGTTGAACGTAAAGTATATACGTTGCAGTGTCAACTCATTGGGCTGCAGCGTCAACTCAGCAAGTATGCACATCGCCTTCAGACTTTCAAGTCTATACACTCTATACTCATTCAAGTCTGTTCAGCCGTTTGCATTTCATAAAGTCTGTACATCGTGTTCATTCAAGTTCACAACAAAGTCTGTATAGCCGTGTCATATGCTCCTGAAGTCCATACATTGGTCCTGCTTCAAAGTCTGTACAACCACTGGTCTAGAATCTGAGTCTGTACATCGTCTTGTGCCTTCAACGTTCAAAGCCTCAAGTCTGTACAGCGTTACGTTCTCTTGACAAAGTCTGTACAGTGTCTCATATTGGCAAAGTTTGTACAGCGTGAAGTCTACACATTGGCTTCGCTCCATAAAGCCCATACATTGGCCACTGCTCTCCAAAGTCTGTATAATGGTCTTCACACCTGAAGTCTGTACATCCACAGTTAAACCTGAAGTCTGGACACTGGTTCAAATCCTTCTAAGTCTGTACATTGGCTTCGTATCTGCAAGTCTATACACTGGACCTTGTTTTATCAAGTCTGTACACTCGCTACACTGTTCAAGTCCATACACTGGCAGCTCTGCTTAAGTATATACATTCGTTATAAGGCAAAGTCTGTACATTACCTTTGTGCTTCAAAGTCTGTACACTGCTTCACGTCGTTAAGTCCATACATTGGATTGTAGCATCTGAAGTCTGTACAGCGTCTGTTGTCTAGAGTTCTTGAAGTATATACATTGGACTGTTTCTTTCGAAGTATACACAATACAATGTACATACTTAGACCTTATGACTTCATTCTTGTTGCTGAAGGGAACAGGGTCGACGCTAGAGCTTAAGGCGTCCACGCACCAGTGAAGATGCATCCACAGATACTCTTCACAGCGTCAACTCTACGCAAAGGCTGCGTCAACTCAGCCACTCAAGAAGCAGAGGCCTTGTCAGAAATATTCCAATGCGTCAACGCAGCAGTGGAGCAGCGTCGACGCAGCAGTTAAAAAGGCTAGGTTGTTTGCTTACTGGAACACACCCATGCGTCAACGCCTTGATCAAGTGGCGTGAACGCAGTAGTTCAAACAATCAAGAAAGAAGCTTGTGGATTACTCTGGAGCGTCAACGCAACAGTGGAGCAGCGTCGACGCAACTGTCAATAGGGCTAGGCTGGTTGCTCACTGGAACGCATCAATGCGTCACCGCCATGGGTTGGAAGCGTTAACGCAGCAGACTTGAGTTTTGTTGGTTGAATGTCTTTGAAGACTGCGTCAACTCCTTGAAGCAAGTGCGTTAACGCCACCTCACTCCAGTTGCTGAACGTACTAATGAAGGGCACGTGATCCAAGGATGGACGAGATACCAGGATGCTGCCACGTGGTCCGAACTTCTAGGGCAGGAAATGTGGAAGCCACACGCATCGAGTGTGCCTGCTGCTGCTATATATACGAGTCTTCATCCTCTGTAGAAGTCAGATCGAAGAAGAAGCCAAAAAGAGCAGAAAGCCCTTCGATCCAGAAAAAGAGAAAAAGAAGAAAAAGAGAAGAAGAAGAAATAGAAGAAGAGTGAGCCGGCAAGAAGAAAAAGGGTTGCAGAGAAGAAGGAGAAAATAGTGCGAGAGAAAAGGAGAGCAGAGAAGAAAGTGAGAGTGAGAGCAGAAGAAGGAAAAGAGAGAGATAGTGATCGTGATCGAAGCCAGAGAACAGAAGCTGAGAGAAGGAAGGGAAAAAGAAGAGAGAGCTTCCACGATCCAGCAGAATAAAAGAGAAAGAGAAAGAGAGAGAGTGAAGAAAGAGAGTGAGATCGAGGGAGATCTGTTCTTGATGGACCGTGGATCAAATCCAGGCCATCCAGCTCTTTAAGAGCCACATTGTGCTTTACGTTTACATCTTTCCGATGCTGTTATCTTATCTTTTGTTTTCTATTTTACATTTTCTTTCAAGCTGTTAGTCAGTGGTTTGCAGAGGAGGACTCCTCTGGAAAGCAAGCTGTGTTGCTCAGCGGGCAGTGGAGGTTTCCACTGGACGGGTAAGCTGTAATCCCCAGCGGTTGCAGTGGTGGATTCCACTAGATGGCAAGCTGTGAGGCCCAGCGGTTGTAGGCGAAGCTGTATTGCCCAGCGGACGCAAGCTGTGTTGCGCAGCAGTAATCCACACTCGGGTTGAGTGTGGGGTGGACGTAGGTCTGCAGGATCGAACCACCTAAAAACCCCTCTTGCATTGTGCTTTGATTGCTTATGGTTTGCTTCCGCTAGATGTTTGCATAGGGGCGCTCCAAGTGTTTGATCACAGGTTCATTAGATGATTTGATCAGATTTTGTTCTAAGTGTTTAATCTGTTGAGTGAGCGAAATTCTAATTGAGTGAAATTTTATATTGGGTGAAAGTTTTTATAGGCTATATTCATTCACCCCCCCCTCTGAATACTTGCACCGAACCTAACAGTCTTGGGTGATTATTTGCTTTTAGTGCATCAATATTCCTGTTGCTTTGAATCTGCTTGCCATTTGTTCTTAATGGCTCATCCTCCACTATTCGGTAGTTCAAATATTAAATTCTGGCTATATCGTATGCACAAGCATGTTAACTCTATTAATCCACAATTGTGGAAGGTTATCTCTCACAGTCCACATGAACTTCCTAAGGATAAGTCCAAGTGGACTCATGTTCACAAGTTGAAAAATGATGATAATGTGAGAGCTCTTAACCTAATGAAGGCTGCAATTGATTCTGACGATTTTCCTTTTATCTCAGATTGTAGCACTGCAAAGGAAATGTTTGATAGAGTGACTACAACACATTTGGAACAGGAAGAAGAATGTCTCATGGCAAGAAGGAGTGATCAATCAGATGAGTCCTCATCCCAGGTAATCTCTGAGACCGAGGATATTAGCCATGATGAGTTAGTTGCCATGCATGAGCATCTTCTAGATAAATATGAAAGAGTCAAATCAGAAAAGAGAAAATTAAGAAAAGAGAAAAATTCTGAAGTCAGAAGTCTGAAAGCTGAAAATGAAAACTTGAAATCTGACATGATTAAAGAAAAAGATGAGTTAAACAGGTTGAAATCTGAAAATGAGAATATTAGAAACAAACTCATCGGTGAAAATAATTCTTGCAAAGCATGTGCCATTCTCGAAGACATGATTAATGATTTTGATTCTGATGACAGTTTTCAAAAAGAACAAATCAAATCTTTAAAAGAAGAAAATGTCTACTTGAAAGATCAAAATAAAAGGCTAATGGTTCTTAATACTGTCTTCTCTGAAAGATGGTTGTCAATTGAAAAAGGAAAATCTATTGTGAAGGAAAATGAGAACAACATTGAAATAATGGTTCAACAAGAAAATGAAACTCTGAAGAACCTGAATGATGCTATGCAACAACAGCTGATTGGTTGTGAATCTAAGCTATCCAAGTATGAAGTGAGTATTGCTTCATTGAATTCTGAGATTGAAGATCTAAAAAATTCCTTGTCAAAACTCGTTAAAGGAAAAGACAATTTGAATAAGCTGCTTGGTTCTAAAGTGAATGAAAAGAAGAAGTCAACTGTATTCGTGAAATATTCTGAACAAGCTAATCAATCTATTTCTTCTATTTCTCAATACACTGCTAAGAAGGTTGAAAATTCATATAAGAAACAGAAAAAGATTCAGAAACAAAAGAAAAATGCTGATTTGAATAAGTCCAAATATGTCCCTGATTTACATGTGCATGCTGCTCACACACACATTCACACTCTCATGAGAATATCAATTTTGTCAAACAAGTGAATGTGAATAAAAAGGCTATAACATGTCACTATTGTGGGAAAGTTGGCCATATTATGCATAACTGTGTAGCATTGATAAATGATGAAAGAAATACTGTTAGAAAGTATCCTGAAATCATCTTAGGAAACATTCTACTAATCAGGAAAAGAAAATTCAATGCTATTGCTGTGGGAAGTTTGGTCACATTGCTGCCTTCTGCTGGCATGCTCAGGGAAAGAAAACTAACTCTGGATTTGTTAATTTCCCTGTTAATAAAAACATTATTGATAGAAAGAAGTTTGGTTCTAGAAGCAAACACACTGTATGTGTTGAATGTGGAAAGCCAGGCCACAGAGCTGTTAACTGTTGGCTGGCCGGTTATGAAAAGAAAAAATTTCATGTCAATAACAGAATTAATCATGTTCACTCACACCATGTTCACGCCAATGCTGATGTATACAAGGAGAACATGAAATCTGTTATTTCTTGTTATCATTGTGGGCAGGTAGGGCATTCCATGTATAATTGTCATATCATGTGTTGTGATGATAAACATGCGAAAAATCTGTTGAGAAAACCTGCTAGGAGTGTCACTGCTAAACCAAGACCCAAGGTTTCTTGAGTACCTGTTACATCAAAATGATGTGTCTGCTACAGGTGTGCCTTGGAAGCTGAGGAATAAAAGGGAGAAATAAACCAAGGCACTCAAAGAAAAACCCCTTCTGGAATTTTCAGGTAATTTCTCTGCATCTCCTATTTTGAAATTCTTGCATATCTGCCATTTGTAGTTGTTTGATAATTGTTGAAATGCATAACCTCTGAAAACAAATTGCATTCTGAATTTTCTGGAAAAATCTGAACTACTTATGAATGTGGCTTGAAATTTATCTATTGCATAGTTCATTGAAAATCTGTCCATTGCATTCTGAAAAATCTGATTAGCTGAAATTTGATTCATGCATGCTGCCCATGTTGAATTATCATGGTTGACCTCAATGGTATATAAATGGTAAGGTACCAAAAGGTAGGGAAGTATGTCTAGAGGTTCTTACTATGTGTGAGGTGGTCTTTTAGACCAAGTGCTCCGCCTAGTACCATGGGTCACCTTGCTGGTTAGGACAGTCTGAATGTGCATGAATCAAAATCATATGTTCAGTTTTCAGTGCAAGCATTGCATGTTTTCAGGAGGAGTTACTTGCATGTGTTTTTGCATACATAAAGTGCATTGCATTTCCTTAGATTGAAAATGCCAAAAAGATTATCTAAATGCATGTTGTTAGGGGGAGTCAGTGCATTGCATATAGGTTGTTAAATGCATACTCATGTGAGAATTCATTGCATATCCTTCCTTATTGATTTTGTTGACAGACCTTGAACATATTTTTGAAAACATTGAGCTTCAAAATCTCTCCTATCAATTGGTATCATTTGGCTTTAGATTTCTATCAGTCTTTCATAAAGATTTCAATGGGACTATCTCGATCATAAATCTGAAAATTTTTGAACTAGAAATCTTCTATTATACATTTTTATGAATGACTGAAATAACTCATGTGGTTTAAGTTTAATGTATTCAATGAGTTTGGCTTTAAAATCTCTTAAAAATATCTGAAGCATGTTTAATAAACCTTAACCATTTGTTTCATGCTGTGTCTTGTAAAATCTTCTGAAATCTACATTATTGAATACATGACTTTATTTGGTTAAGTACATGAAATTGTTATTGATTTGAAGCAAATGAATTTTTCTGAAATGTCTAAAGGGTATTTTCTGTCAGAGCAATGACCTTGGTCACTGAGAAACACATGTCCAAAGGACTGTGTCATGAGGTACCATAGTTAACTCTGATTAAGAATAGTTGAATTTCAGGCAGAGCAATGGCATGCACACTGAGAAATACAACTCACTCATCAAGAAATGATTTGCAGTGTGTCATGATGTGTAAATGCTATCTCTGTTCATATAAAGTATGACAGTTAGTCACACTAAGTGCTTAGGGATATTGGCCTCTGATCAAGGTATATCCTCTAGTTACAAGGTGTGCACTGAACTAAAGTGCTCGTAAAATTCGTAGCATGAAAAATTATCGAACGAATTGAAATATCTAAATATTGATGCTAAAATCAAATTGCTTCAACCCTAGACAAAATCATATGACTACATAATTGCTTGATTTCAATACTGATGCATGTAATTCCGAAAGAAGTCAATAAATTTGATTGTGTAAGAGAAAGGGAGTTTTATCAAGATAAATATGAGGGCTTGGTTCATTTTTATTAAACCATGGTTTTAGATATCAATACAGAATTTTATTGATAAACTCTGCATACATCATGTTTAAACCATGCTGATCAATAAAATTCATTCATAAGCCCTTATAATGGAAGACTTTGAAATATTCTGATTTGGATTTATGAGAATGACATTTCCTTGAAAATCTGACTGAATTTTCTGAGATTGGAGCTTCTTTAAAAATCTGCTAATTGAACCTCTTCTGCTTATTGACCTGAACTTTTCCTTGTTTGCCCTTGTGGTCTCCTTTTCATTCATTTCATAAGGTTCCATTTATTGAGGGGGAGCCTCCTTGTCATATGTATCATGCTGCATAGAAGGAGAAGAATTGTGCTCTTGCATTCATATTTCTGGTATCTGCATCTACATTCATACCCCTTCCCATGGTTTATTTTGATTATACCAAAGGGGGAGATTGTTTGCCAAAGAGGGAGAATATCATTCAATCAGTGCATGCAGGCTCCTTTTGATCATTTCTAACTCATGTTTTTGCTGCAACTCTTAAAGGGGGAGAATGTTGTTCTTGCAAGGGGGAGGAATTGACTGATTTTTTTTATGCTTTAATTTCTCAAACTATTTTCTTTTTGATGAAGTCAAAGGGGGAGAATAGTTTGAGTCATCAGACTGACTCACTGTGTAGTGTTGCCATCATCAAAAAGGGGGAGATTGTTGTGCCCCTGTGGTTTTGATGATGATTTTAATGGTGGTTTTGA
The DNA here is from genome assembly GCA_022559845.1 of Amorphophallus konjac. Classification (NCBI taxonomy): domain Eukaryota; kingdom Viridiplantae; phylum Streptophyta; class Magnoliopsida; order Alismatales; family Araceae; genus Amorphophallus; species Amorphophallus konjac. The sequence continues at coordinate 223,693,772 of CM040124.1, forward strand.
TGATTGGCCTTTGAAGTGAGTTATTCACTGTGAGTCATCTTGCTGTGTGAGTCATCATGCTATTATTCACTTTCTGATCATAATGCAGTTCTTCATAAGTTCTGATATGGCATTGCATATTTGATTATGTTCAGTCATGTTACTGTTGCTCTTTAGACTGCAGTTTGATACTGCAGCGTCGACCCATCGAACTGCAGCGTCGACGCTGCCAAGGCACTTCAGAGGTAGCAGTAAGAAATATTTGATCTGCTGCGTCCACGCTGCTTGGGCAATGCTTTGACGCTTGGTGCCTCTTTAACTTTGCTGCTTTTATTCATTGGTCTGGTCTGTGGTGCGTCGACCCCTTGTGCTGATGGGTCGACCCCTCAGTTCATTCATCGGTTGTTCACAAGTCCATACATTGATCTTCACCTGAAGTCTATACATTAGCTAAGTGGACTTTCAAGTCTGTACATTGGCTTCACGTTGGGCAAAGTCTATACATCGTGGCCTTGAACTTTCAAGTCTGTACAACGCTGCTTTGTCAAAGCCTGTACATCGCAGCTATGTTGAAGTCTGTATAGCCAGTCTCTTGACAAAGTCTGTACAGTGTCTCATATTGGCAAAGTCTGTACAGCGTGAAGTCTACACATTGGCTTCGCTCCATCAAGTCTATACATTGGCCACTGTTCTCCAAAGTATGCACAATGGTCTTCACACCTGAAGTCTGTACATCCACAGTTAAACTTGAAGTCTGCACACTGGTCTTCAAATCCAAAGTCTGCACATTGGTCTTCGAATTCAATGTCTATACATTGGGCTTTTACATGAAGTCTATACATTGTTGTTTGCATTGTAAAGTCCATACATTAGTTGTTGTTCTTCAATGTCTATACACTGCCTTTAGGATTTAAAGTCTATACAGCCGTTGCCTCCTTTGTTGAAGTCAACACATTGGGCAACTCTGTACGTTGCATTCGCCTTCACAAGTCTATACAACGAAGTATATACACTGCAATGTACATACTTAAATCTTATGACTTCATTCTTGTTGCTGAAGGGAACAGGGTCGACGCTGGGAGCTTAAAGCGTCCACGCATCAGTTGACGAAGCCTTCACGATATCTTCCACTGCGTCAACGCCACAAGCAAGCAGCGTCGACGCAGCAGTTAAAGAAGCAGAGACCTTCACAGGCTATTCCACTGCGTTAACGCCATTGATAGACAGCGTCGACGCAGCAAGTCAGAGTGCTGTCATTGAGCACGTCAACTGAGAACTCTATACATCGGACTGAAGAGGCTAATGAAGGGCACATGATCCGAGGTTCCTGGCTCGTGATCCAAGGATGGACGAGATACCAGGATGCTGCCACGTGGTCCGAATTTTTAGGGCAGGAAATGTGGAAGCCACACGCGCCCAGTGTGCCTGCTGCTGCTGCTGCTTATAAAAGGAAGCCTTCATCCAACAGATGAAGACTGATCAAAGCCTTGAGGGCAATAGCAGAAGAGCAGAAGTGCTGAGAGTTCGATCCAGTAGAAGAGAAGAAGAAAAGAGTAAAGGAAAGAAAGAGAGTGAGAGCAGCAGAAGAAAAAAGAGAAAGAGAGAGCTCGTAAGAATTGAAAGAAAAGAGAAAGACAGTGAGAGTAAAAAGAAGGAGCAGAGAGATAGTGAGAGTTCGTGGAGAAGAAGAAAGTAGTCTCGACTGAAGATCTGTCTACTGGACCGTGGATCAAATCTAGGCCAGTCAGCTCCGATGAGAACCACATCTGATGTTCTTTCATTTACAGCTTGTGTTTGCTGTGTTATTTTCATTTCTTATTTTTCCCTTTATTCGATTTGATTTACTTTGTACTTCCGATCCTCTGGACTGAGGTCGGGTTCCTCCTGGTGGGTCAGGAGAAGGGAGATCTGATCTCCGGTTGCAAGTAGCTGGGTGCTACTTATGGGTTCCCTCCGGTTTGGAGGAAGGGAGACTTGTCTCCGGTTCTGGGCTTGTGGGTTGCAAGTCCAGGGGTCCCTCCGGTCTGGAGGAAGAGAGACTTCGGTCTCTGGTTTCCAAGTGGCTGGGAGTCACTTGGGGTGTTCCTCTGGTTGGGAGGAAGAGGGGAGGCTGTTCCCCTGGTCAAGCTGTGTGGCAGCACCTTGTTCGCAGACTGAGTCTGCTTGGTTCTAGCATTTGCTAGTGAAGCCTCACTCCGGTTGGGAGTGAGGGGTGGATGTAGGTCTGGAGGACCGAACCAGCTAAAAAATCTATTGAGCAGTGGTTTGATTGCTTGATTTGCTTCCGCTAGATGCTTGGATAGGCTCGCTCCACCTGCTTGTTATTTTGCTTAATCGAATTAGCTTAATTCCGGAATTTGCCTAGCATCTGAGTTTTCTATTTGGGCATTATTTGTAGCAGAATACATTCACCCCCCCTCTGTATCCGGGCCTAGCACCCTAACAGACTTAACAGTCGCCCTGGCTGTACAGACTTGGTCACAAGCTGAACAGTCGGTTGTATAGACTTGCACAAACCAAAGTCTGTAGAGACTTGAAGTGAAAACCAATGTATAGACTTTCAAAGCTGAACGTAGGTAAAGAACCCAATGTGCAGACTTGGAATTGCAACGTAGGAACAGATGCCAGTGTACAGACTTGGAAAGCTAAGGCCAATGTACAGACTTCACCTCGTGCAAGCTATAGAGAATGAATGTATAGACTTCATGAAACGCTAGACACTGAATGCTGTACAGACTAGAGTAATGTATAGACTTAGCTTCATGCATGCTACAGTCCAATGTATGGACTTTGAACTTGATGCAACATGAACAGTGAATGAATGTGTAGACTATGAACACTTTGAACTCTCTGAACTCTATACAGACATTGCAATCGACAGGCAATGTATAGACTTGCAAGCCTAAAGGCCAATGTATGGACTTGCACAGTAGCCTAATGTATGGACTTGACAGGGCTGAATGAGTGAATGAGCAAGCCACAATGTGCATACTTCACGATGTGTGGACTTGAGTGAGCGTTCAAGCCAACAGCCAATGTACAGACTTCCTCGTGCAGGCAATGCAGCAACGTATATACTATGAACTTGAACGTGCAGTGTATAGACTATGCTATGCAGTGTATAGACTTCATGCATGCAGACGTTAAGCTGCAGAATGTGCAGACTTTGCCAACAATCAACAATGAAGTGTATAGACTTGGCCAATGCAGCGTTGTATAGACTTCAAGTCAGAATGCATAATGTGTGAACTTGGAAAACAAAGGGGGTGTCGACCCATCAGAAGGGAGCGTCGACCCATCAGAACTGTCCAGACTACACAATGAAATGTATGGACTCTATGTTCATGCTGCAATGCAATGTAGACCTGTGGGTGTGTGCACGACAGTATAGACTCTGACTGCATTATATACACAGACAACCTGATAAAAATAATTTCATCAAAATAAGAACAGTTGCTAATCAATCAAAACAAGGTGTTGCCAATGAAGTAAAACACATTGTCAACATCATCAACACAGAGGAGTCACAACAATCTCCCCCTTTTTGATGATGGCAACACCCTATTATATAGTAGCAACATCCTGTTATGCAGATGCATTTTTTGATGAAAGATATGAATTGTTATTCAGATTGTCATGCAGATGCTATGAAATGCTATGAATGACATGCTGAGACATGAACATAACTCTCTGCTCACAAATTCTCCCCCATGCCATAGACATGATGCATATACTTCCCTGGAATGAATTCATCAAATAGACAATATATTCTCCCCCTTTGCCATCAACAAAGAGGAGGGAAATAAGATGCAATGGAAGGAACAAGAAGATTCAGCTGACTGGCATTCTTAGCAAGTAGTTCAGAAATTAAGCGGCTAAAGCACAGAACCTTCAGTCATATGAATTGAGAAACTGCTTAGAAAGTGAGGTTCTGGTTTAAAGGTTATAAAAATAAGAGTTCATGCACTACATTCATTGGATAGGGTAGCTGTGCAGGATAAAACAATAAACCAGAATCACATTTGCATGAGAGAGTCTGTTTCAAAAATATCTTACTGTCATATACTCAACAAAACTAATTGAGAGATACCAAGTCATGTATTGAAACTGAACAAATTGACATTCATAAAATTACTTTTGAAGGAACAGCATTTATCAATATGAGTTCATTTTGGGCAGTCAGGTACCATTTGTCTTTTTGCTTAAGGGTATACGTTTATCAGACGCCAATACCCCTAGATACTCAACATGATGGACCATTCTGCTATGATCAAACTCAATATAAGTGATTTACATCTTTTTGCTTGAGGGTACACGTTTATCAGATGCGAATTACCCCCAGGTACTCAATGAAACCACCCTACTGTTTTGATCATTTTATACAGAGATAGCTGATACACCTCATGACATGAGTGTTGTCCCCTTCTTTGATGGATCACTCAGTTTCTCAGTGATTTATCAGTCATTGCTCTGCCAATGCTATATTGTAATTTATTTTCAATATTTTTCAATATCTTTCTTAGCTGTCCTTTATTTGTTTCAGAATGACTTGTTTAAGGACAATACACATACTTAGTTTCTCTAACATGATTTCAGATGAGTTTTCAGATTTCAGATATAATTAACTTTATCTGACATGAAATAAGATGAGGGTTGAGTGCTTTATCAATTTTCAGCATCCTTATTTACTGATTGTAGGCTTTCAACTCTAAAGATTATAAAATTTAAACCATTAAGTCAGTCTTTAAGCAATTAAAGTTCTTATGAGGGAAGAGATCTGTTTTCTATAGCTTAATTTTAGAATTGATTAAAAGATTACCATACTGTCAGACTCAATCATTCAGAGTCAAGGATGAATAGACAGAGTCGACGTTGGGAGTTCAAGGCGTCTACGCATCAGTTGAAGAGGCAACAGTATAAAACACTGAGATAGTGTCAGTGCGTCGACTCCACGCTATTGCAGCGTCAACTCATCAGAATAATGAGACAGAGACATTCACAGATCTAGTTCACTGCGTCAACGCCATAGTATAGCAGCGTCGACGCAGCAGTTCACCTTGAAATTCTGACAAGACTCCCCCTGTCTATATGCATGCAATTTTTGCAAAAGATGACTGATCAAATGATTTTTGAAGTTCATGCTTATTCAGACTGTACTATCATGTAATGTGACCACTAGGGTTATGCAGAGAAATGTAGTGCAAAATAGTTCTATATGCATGTGATTTTAGACACATTACTGACTAAATGATATGCAGTGATGATCATGAGAAAACAATATGAGTGTCATGCATGATCATGAGTCTGTTGCACCAATCAACCTTCACAAAGTTTTATACAGTCTATCAGATGTAGGTCCAAATCAGAGATTATATTCAAAAGAGCTGAAGATTTTATTCATCATGCTGAAACTTACACAAGCCAAGTTCTCTTCTAAGAAATTTAAACTTTTCATTTCCAAGTGGCTTAGTAAAGATATCAGCAATTTGTTTGTCTGTTTCAATGAAATTTAGTTCGATTTCCTTTTTATTCACATCATCTCTCAGAAAATGGTGTTTTATCTCTATATGCTTAGTCCTTGAATGATGAACAGGATTTTTAGCAAGGCATATGGCACTAGTATTATCACATAAAATTGGAATGCATTCCAGTTTTATCTGATAATCATCTAGTTGGTGCTTGATCCATAGTACTTGGGCAGCATAATTACCAGCTGCAACATATTCAACCTCAGCTGTTGACAAGGCTATAGTGTGTTGCTTTTTAGATGCCCAAGATACTAGACAGCCACCAAGGAATTGACAATAGCCACTAGTGCTTTTTCTATCTACTCGACACCCAGCATAATCAGCATCAGTGTAAGCTAGAAGCTCTAACTCACACCTAGCAGGATACCATAATCCTAGCTCTTGGGTGCCTAGCAGATATCTAAAAATCCTTTTTACTGCTTTAAGATGAGTTTCTTTAGGACTGGCCTGAAACCTAGCACATAATCCTACAGCAAATTGAATATCAGGCCTAGATGCTGTTAAGTAGAGAAGGGATCCGATCATACCTCTGTATAGCTTTTGATCAACAGGTTTACCTTTAGTGTCTTCATCCAAGCTTGTAGAGGTACCCATTGGAGCAGCTATCTCATTGAGGTTGTCCATCTTGTATTTCTTGAGTAGATCCCTTGTGTACTTGGACTGAGTGATAAACATTCCATCCTTTGTTTGTGTAACCTGCAGTCCAAGAAATAATTTGAGCTCACCCATTGAGCTCATTTCAAACTCATTAGTCATTGTTTTAGAAAATTCCTCACACAATTTGGGGTTAGTTGACCCAAAAATAATGTCATCCACATAAATTTGTACAATAAGAATGTCAGAATGACTCACCTTTGTAAACAAGGTCTGATCAACTACTCCTCTAGTTAAATTTTGATCAGTAAGGAACTTGCTCAACCTATCATACCAAGCTCTGGGAGCTTGCTTAAGACCATAGAAAGCTTTATTTAATTTGTAAACATGATTAGGGAAATCTAGACATTCAAACCCAGGGGGCTGTCTTACATAGACCTCCTCACTAATTTCCCCATTCAAGAATGCAGATTTTACATCCATCTGCTGGAGGATTATTCCTAGGGAGCATGCATAAGCCAATAAAATCCTAACAGCTTCTAATCTGGCTACAGGGGCAAATGACTCTTCAAAGTCGATACCAAACTCCTGGTTATACCCCTGAGCAACAAGTCTGGCTTTATTTTTAACAATATTCCCTAATTCATCAGATTTATTCCTGAATACTCACTTAGTCCCTATGACTGTTCCATGATTAGGAGGTGGGACCAAGTGCCACACCTTGTTCCTGTCAAACTGATTAAGCTCCTCATGCATGGCATTAGTCCAATGCACATCCTTGAGGGCACACTCAATGGACTTGGGTTCAATTTGAGAGACAAGAGCATATGTATTTAATTCATCCTGAATTCTAAAGTGACCTCTAGTCCTAGGGGGATCATTCAGATTGCCAATGACATTATTCACAGGGTGATCTTTAAGATATCTGATATTAACAATCTGAGTTTCAAGAATTTCACTTACCTCCCCCTGAACTTCAGATTCTTCTTCATTCTGCTCTTCTTTTTCTTCCTCACCATCAGACTGGTATGCAAAGTTATCATCTTTTAAAATGTTCCCATCTTCATTCCTGCAATGACCATGGTTAGTTTCCATCAAGGATTCATCAAAGATAATGTGTGAAGATTCTTCAACAATTTTTGAGTTTAAATTGAACACTCTATAAGCCCGAGTGTTTTCAGAATAACCGAGGAAGATTCCTGGTTCACCTTTTGGCTCAAATTTATCAAGGTCCCTCTTGTCATTTATATGTATAAACCATTTACAACCAAAGATCTTGAAGTGGGCGATTGAAGGTTTCTTACCTCTCAAAATCTCATAAGGGGTTTTCTGGGTGGAAGGTCTTACCATTGCCCGGTTAATTACATAACAGGCTGTGTTGACTGCTTCAGCCCAGAATTTTCTTGGCAGTTGACCTTCAACTAAGAGAGTTCGGCCCATCTCCACTAGAGTTATGTTTCTCCTCTCAACAACACCATTCTACTCAGGTGTCCTGGGTGAGGAGAACTTATGATGAATCCCATTTGACCTGCAAAATTCTTCAAAGTGTGAGTTTTCAAACGCACCTCCATGATCAGTCAAAATATTTTCAATTTTATGATTTATTCTTATACAGAACTCCTGAAATTCTGAGAATGCATCATTCTTATGTGATAGAAAAAATACCCAAGTATACCTAGAAAAATCATCTACTAAGACAAACCCATACCTCTTTCCTGATAAACTGACAGACCTGGTTGGCCCAAATAGGTCTATGTGTATCAGTTCATACGGTTTAGTGGATAGGTTTTCTGTCCTAGATTTGAATGATTTTCTAGTCAACTTGGACTGAATGCATGCATTACAAAATTTATTTTCCTTTTTAAAAGATACTTCAGGGAGTCCTCTAACCATGCTATGCTTGTTTAGTTTATGCAAAACAGTATAACTCGCATGGCCTAACCTACGATGCCATAAAAATGCTAAATCTTCTCTACTGGCAGTAAGACATAGGTTAGAATGTTGAATATCATCTAAATCTATCATGTATGTGTTATTTATTCTTTTTCCAGAAAATTTGACAATATCAGAATCAGGTTCAAAAACTTTACAGCATTGAGAATCAAATAAAACTTTATGTTCCTTATCACACAACTAGCTGATACTGAGTAAATTATAAGTTAACCCTTCAACCAGCATAACATCATCAATGCAGCAGGTAAAACACTTACCTACCTTACCTGATCCAATGTCCTACCCTTTGTGTTGCTTCCAAAGGTGACAAGGCCTCCTAGCTTTTCAGTCAGCATGCAGAACTTGGCCTTATCTCCTGTCATATGCCTGGAGCAGCCACTGTCCAAGTACCACAAGTTGCTCTTGGCTGCCAGGCATACCTGCACACACAATTAGGGCAAAGAGTTTGGAACCCAAGACTGATTGGGCTCCAATGCAGATGAAGTGCAAGTAAAGAAAGAAATCATGGCTTGGGGAATCCACATTTGTTTAAAAGAGCTTTGTTCAGTGGATTTTGCAGATGTCCCTCTGTCATTTCTTCTCTTATTTTTGTTGTTCTTCCTTTTATTCGCACCAACAGAGTTATTCACAGAATTGTTGTTATTGTGCCAATGCTTCAGCCAAGTAGCATTCATAAAGTTTTGATCAGGGTAATATTTGGGTTGGCTGTAAGATTGGAAGTTCCTGGTTGTTCGACTACCATACCCATTACCCCAATTTCTGACATAGGGTCTGTAAAATTATGTAGGTTGTTGAACATACCATGTATGCATCCCTTGAGTTCTAGTCCACCCAAACCCATTAGGATAGATTGACTGTGTGGGGTTGTAGGACTGGACTCTAGGTGGATTGAATTTGTTGGGCTGACTCCTGAAAGCATTTTGTCTTCCCTCCACTCTTGACCCTGCTGACCTGTTCATAGGTTTTTGTTGGGTCTTTTTCTGTGATGGTGGTGGTGAAGACTTTTTGGCATTGACATGAGGTTTATTTACCTGAGCAGGCTGACCCCTAGCCTTGGGTTGAGCACTAGAGCTAGGTTTGGAAGCGCCAATTCTACTAGGCTCACCAACTTTCTGTTTGCCCTTCTCCTCTGCATTGGGCTTTTTCAGATTCACATTAGTGTTCACAACATTATTAGAATTCATGTTAATCAGAGGTCCTCTCTCCTTTTGTGCAACGAAGGAAATAGTTTTCATTCCAAAGCTCTTAGTTGCACTAGAGTTAAATCCTAGGCCCTCTCTCCTGAAATTAACCTTCAACCCCAATAGAGCATTTAAATTTTCAGATCCTTGGGTCATTTTCTCTATGGTTTTCAGCTTATCCTCATTGTCTTTCTGAATTTCATCAATATACTTTTTCAATTCATTATTTACATTGAGGACAGCTTCATATTTTTTAGAGGTAATTTTTATCTTACTTTCATAATTCTGAATTTTCAATTTCCATGCATCAATTTCATTGTCTAATCTCACATTTTCTTCCTTAGAGATTTTCAGTTCTTTCTTGATTTCTTCAAATTCAGAACATGTGAGTTTCAGCTTACTGTTCTCATTCTCTAAGCATGCAATTTTATCAGACAATGAAGTATCATTTTGCATGATGTTAATTTTTCTTCGTAGATGCCTATTTTCTTTTCTGACATCATCTACTCTATCAGCAAGTTCATTATAAGCATCCATCCAATCAGCAATAGTAAAGTTTTCAAAACGAGAGGATACCTCATCAGATTTTTCCTCTCTATCTTCTGAGCTGGTTGCCATGAGACAGATTGGCTTCTCAGCTTCAACTTCACTGTCCGAAGTGTTACTCAAGGATCCCTCGTCCTCATCACTCCAGGTACTCACCATAGCTTTCCCTCTTGTGTTCTTTTTCTTGGGCTTGTCCTTGAAGTTCTGATTTTTCGGACATTCAGCTTTAAAGTGACCAGCCTTCCTGCAATGATAGCAAACATTAGTCTCAGCTTTCCTTACAGGGTTTGATTTGTACCTTGTGTCTCGGCGGCCACCACTGGGATTTCTTCGGCTGAATCTTCTTCCTTCTTTCTTGAGAAAACACCGGAATTCCCTAGTAATCATAGCCATATCATCATTTGCCATTTCTTCTTCAGACAAGCTCTCTTCAGTTGATGATCCGTTGGGGCTGGATCGACTGGATTTGCTAGCACCAGCCTTCAGAGCTATTGGCTTCCTCTTTCTATCAGCCTCCTCTATCTTCGACAGATTCATCTCATATGCCATTAGAGATCCGATAAGCTCATCTGCCCTTGTATTGTGTAGATCTCTTGACTCTTCCATAACGGTGGCCTTTGTGTGCCAAATTGGAGTCAAGGATCGCAAGATCTTCCTGACTATATCATACTCAGAATACTTCTTCCCGAAACCTCTGAGACCATTTGTGATAATAGTCAACCGAGCATACATTTCTTTGATTGTCTCATTAGGCTTCATCTTGAAAGCCTCGTATTCTGAAACCAGTAGATTAGTCTTGGTCTCTCTGACTTGTGAAGTCCCCTCATAGATGACTTCAAGTGCATCCCACATTTCTTTCGCTGAGGAGCAGGCAGATATTCGTGAGAACTAGGTGGGATGCAGAGAACACTGGATTGCATTGATTGCACTCCAGTTGAGCGTGGACCTTCTAATTTCCTCCTTGGTCCATACATCTTCATTAGGGGACAGCTTGAAAGGTCCCTTGCTAACAACCTTCCAAATTTCATAGTCTTTAGCTCTCAAGAATACCTGCATACGGTGCTTCCAGTATGCGTAGTTGGTTCCATCGAAGTACGGGGGCTTGGATGTGGAGTGTCCTTCAGCTATCATCCCTCTTCCGTCCATCTGTGCTTATCCTCTTTGGGCGGTAAGTCCCTGTAGAAGAGTCTAGCACTGATACCAATTGTTGGAGTTAGATGGAAGGCTCTTTCACCACAGAATGTGGATCTAGAGGGGGGGGTGAATAGATCAACAGGCTAATTAAAAAATTTATGCCGAGATTCAAATGTGGAATTAAAAGAACACTGGATAACCACAGTCAAAGCACCGAATGATGGAAACAAGATCTGCTAAATAGACAAGCAAACACACGAGAGGCACAAAGACTTTTAGGTCGTTCGGTCAATCCGACCTACGTCCACCCCACATTCAATTCGAATGTTGATTACTGCTGATACACAGCTTCAATCTGCTGGGCACTACAGCTTGCCAACAACAACTGGGGCTTACAGCTTATCCCGACCAGAGGAACACCCTCTGCAACAGCTGAGCTTCACAGCTTGCTCTGCTGGGCACTACAGCTTAGCCGACCAGAGGTAACACCTCTGCACACCGCTGCCTCATAGCTTGACACCGCTGACTAACATCTTGATCGAACAAGAGTTTTCAAAGAAAAAATAACAAGACTGAAAAGCAAGAAAAACACAATCGAATGGAAGAAAATCAAAACGACTGTAGCTCAAGGTGAGCAATATCAGCTCTGGTATCTGGACCAAGATGCTAATTCACAAGCTCTCATATCACTCTCTCAACTCATTTCTTCTCACTTTCTTCTTCTCTCCTTTTCTTCTCTTTGGATCTCGATGGCTCTCTGCTGTCTCAGGTTTGTCTCACTGTATAGACTTGCCACACTTCGATCAACCTTCAACAGAAGATGAAGACTTCTATATATACAGCAGCAGATTGGATAAGGGCGCGTGGCTTCCACGTTTTCCCGCCCAAGGAATTCGCCAGATCCGAGGTGCTTTTATCCACGTGGCAGCATCTGATCACCTCGTCCTCCTGGGATCACGAGCCATGTCAGCAATCTCAGTAGCAGATCCCTGTCAGACAGAGTATCGGATTATCAGGTTAAGTGAAGAACTCTGTACAGACTTATAAGATGAACTGCATTGTATAGACTTCACTGTATAGACTTGTGAACTCGAATGCAGTGTACAGACTCTACCCAATGTATAGACTTCATCTATGTGAAGCATCCGCTGTACAGACTTAAGCAGTATGAAGACTTGACAGACAACTGACGATGTTTGGACTTCAAGTGTGAAGACGTTGTGAGTGCAAATGCAATGTACAGACTTCATATGTGAAGCAGTCGCTGTACAGACTTAATGAATGATGCAAGGCAAACGAATGTATAGACATTCAATGTATGGACTTGCCAAAAGAAACTCTGTACAGACTTGATCAAATCAAGGCTGCTAATTTATAGACTTAACAGTCGCCCTGGCTGTACAGACTTGGTCACAAGCTGAACAGTCGGTTGTATAGACTTGCACAAACCAAAGTCTGTAGAGACTTGAAGTGAAAACCAATGTATAGACTTTCAAAGCTGAACGTAGGTAAAGAACCCAATGTGCAGACTTGGAATTGCAACGTAGGAACAGATGCCAATGTACAGACTTGGAAAGCTAAGGCCAATGTACAGACTTCACCTCGTGCAAGCTATAGAGAATGAATGTATAGACTTCATGAAACGCTAGACACTGAATGCTGTACAGACTAGAGCAATGTATAGACTTAGCTTCGTGCATGCTACAGTCCAATGTATGGACTTTGAACTTGATGCAACATGAACAGTGAATGAATGTGTAGACTATGAACACTTTGAACTCTTTGAACTCTGTACAGACATTGCAATCGACAGGCAATGTATAGACTTGCAAGCCTGAAGGCCAATGTATGGACTTGCACAGTAGCCCAATGTATGGACTTGACAGGGCTGAATGAGTGAATGAGCAAGCCACAATGTGCATACTTCACGATGTGTGGACTTGAGTGAGCGTGCAAGCCAACAGCCAATGTACATACTTCCTCGTGCAGGCAATGCAGCAACGTATATACTATGAACTTGAACGTGCAGTGTATAGACTATGCTATGCAGTGTATAGACTTCATGCATGCAGACGTTAAGCTGCAGAATGTGCAGACTTTGCCAACAATCAACAATGCAGTGTATAGACTTGGCCAATGCAGCGTTGTATAGACTTCAAGTCAGAATGCACAATGTGTGAACTTGGAAAACAAAGGGGGCGTCGACCCATCAGAAGGGAGCGTCGACCCATCAGAACTGTCCAGACTACACAATGAAATGTATGGACTCTATGTTCATGCTGCAATGCAATGTAGACCTGTGGGTGTGTGCACGACAGTATAGACTCTCACTGCATTATATACACAGAAAACCTGATAAAAATAATTTCATCAAAATAAGAACAGTTGCCAATCAATCAAAACAAGGTGTTTCCAATGAAGTAAAACACATTGTCAACATCATCAACACAGAGGAGTCACAACAAGAGGGTGGCAGTCCATCAGGAGACCGCGTAATCCTTGTAGCGGTCTAGAGCTAGACCGCTAGCCAATGTGGCGGTCGAAAGGTGGACCGCCAGCGGTTCATGTTCGATCGGAGTTCGTGTTTGGCCGATTTGAGTCCCGAGCGAGTGAACCGTGATCCACGTGCTGACCAGTGATCCGACTGATGCTAGGCATCACGTGGGGGCCACATGTTAGGGTGCCGTGGGATCCCGGGAGGTGGTGTTCTCGGCTCGTGTCACCGTGAGTCGGTGTCAGTACGAGGAGAGGACCTCGTACTTTGCCTGGTTTAGACGTTGCTTTCCGTTGGCTAGATAGTCTACTCCTTCAGTGACCCTCCACTAGTCGTAGCCTTCCGACACGCGAGTGGTCCCACCAGGGAGTGGTGGCGAGGCTACCCCAAGAGACGGTTTCTAGACTGGTTTTCGTAGGGCCCCACGTTTGACGCCAGAGTCCGACTGAGGGGAAAACTAGTGAGAGGGTCTGACCTAGGACGTACGATCTGTGTGTGCACACGTGGTCGGGGGCAGCGGACCCGCGCTGACGAGCGCAACCCCGACCAGTCCTTGTTCTGTGGTTACTAGTACGGTGTCCCCGTTCCACCAGGGGTCGAGGGGGACACCTGAGGCGCGGTCTAAGTTGTCAGTGGATGGATCTGGCCTTGCTTCTAGTGGACAGTACTCCTGTCTTTGTTTGGTAGCGACTCTTGGAGTTTTTGACGAGTTGTCTTGATTTTCGTGCCGTGTGTTCTGTACTAGACGTAGCAGAGCCTTTTCGTTTATTTATTCCTGTAGCTTCCCATTCCACGTCTTGCTAGTTATATCTTGTAGTTACTTTCCGTGCAGTTTTTTAGTTTCGAGGTGGGGACCGGATGATCCCTACTGAGCCTTTTGTTTTAAGGCTCATTCCCTGCGTGTTTTCCGCGTTTCAGGTAAGACGAGACTTCTGGGGAGCACTTCCGAGACTCCACATGGTTCAGGTGCCCATGGTTAGTTGCCAGTTGCTAGGCCGGGGTATGCACCGCGTAGTTGTACCTTCTTTTTTGTACTGTACTAGTTGTGGACTACTGTTATATTTAAGACTACTGTTGTTATCTTGTGGACCATGTAATTTGTTTAATATTATTTCTGCTTATTCATTATAATTGTGTAGCTCTAAAATTATTTTAAATTCTTGTGTACTTCCACACCATCCCTTTAACCCTTCCGAGTCTTCAGGCTCGTGGGTAGCGGTTCAGGATTCAAATCTCGGGTCGTTACACTTAACCCCTGTACTTCCTTTCTCGTGAGTTGCGTAGGCCGTGGTGAGCCGAGCGGGGTTATTTTCGCATTTTTGGGGGAAATACATGATTTTGGGGAGTGAGTCGGATCTCTCGTTTTGATCGCATTTTTGAGGTTTAAATGGGTCCTCTCGATGCTAGAGAGGTTTGAGACTAGTTTCCCCTTATTTTCCCCTTCACATGGGTGTGAACGGGACGTGGAATGGAGTTTTCCACCGTTTCTGCCATTTTCACGCTCGGGAAGGCCAAGCGGTGCTTCCAGGGACCGCTAAGCAACCTGGCGGCCATGTGAAGACTGCCAGGGGTCCCTTATGTCGGTTCTAGCCTTGCGATCACGCGATAGACTGACACCGAGCTTAGCGGTCTCGAGGAGACCGCCAACCAATGTTTGGCGGTCAAGGCATGACCGTTTTTACAATTTTGGTCGTTCGGGTTTAGGTTGAGCAGCGGCCTTGCGACTGACCGCTAGGCGGCGCTAGCGGTCAGGCCAGGACTGCCACTTGGGGCTTGCGGTCTTGGGAGGACCGTTTCGTTCTTGGTGTCTCTCACGGCTAGCGGCCCAATGGTGGACCGCTAGGCTGGGCCTTGCGGTCCAATGGTGGACCGCCATGCGGTGTAGCGGTCCAGGGAGGACTGTCACCCTATTTTCCGTGTTAGTTGTGTCCCGTTCGTGTTGTGTTGGCCCCTGGTCGACGCAGTGGTCGACCTTCGGTCTCGTGGATGTCCCGGACACCCCGTAGGTTCTGTGTCCGTGTTTGTAGGGTGTCTGGAGGTACCATGTCACCTCATTTAGCGTGCCCGTGGGTTTGGTGGGTCTGGGTGTTCCTGGCTTTAGTGTCCTCGCTAGAACTAGTCGCCGTGTATCGACATGTGTGCGGTGGGTTATTCCCGCGCGTCATTGGCTTCTCGGTAAGTGTTTTTCGAGTGGGCCAAGTGTATGGCCATGGACTGTGAGTTCAGTCACCCAGCCTGGGGCTAGAGGTTTCCCGCTTTCCCCTTGGTTAACGGATCGACTCGACGGCTTGCGAGCTATCTTGGGAATTGTGCTACCGTGGTTTCAGACCTAGAGATTAGGCTAGATTAACGGTGTTGTGCCGTCATGTGCAGCGGTCTTGACCCGAGTCCTGTGACTCAAGGACCATTGGTGTTAGCGTAGCGAAGAGTGATATAGAAGGGGGGATGAATAGATCACTCCCAATTTGAAAAACTTCAGCGGAAACTCACTACTTCGAAATACAACCCTTCAGATATGGCTAAACAATGCAGCTAACTCAGTGATAAACTAAGACAGGATAATGAGGTGCGATTGGAAGAGGCCGTCCACACACAAACACAATGCCAAATAGAAGGAAAGCACAAATGATGATACCAAGCCACAGAGGTGACAAGAGATTTTAAGGTGGTTCGATTGTAGTCCACAATCTACATCCACCCCTCACTCCAACTAGAGTGAGGATTCCACTAGCCACTGCTAGAAAACTGCAGACTCAGTCTGCGAACAATGTGCTGCCACACAGCTTGACACCTGGACCTGCTACCAGCAAGACCAGAACCGGAGATGCCTCTCCCTTCCTCCAACCCGGAGGGAACCTGCTAATGACAACCCGTCACTGGCAAAAACCAGAGATCACATATCTCTCTACCTCTGCAGCCCAGAGGGGAACCGGAGTAACTCTCCCTTCCTCCAAACACCGGAGGGTAACAACTCGAAATCAGATATATGAAGAACTAAAAGGAAAAACAGAAATGTAAACAAGACCAACGATGAACACAAATCGTTTCAGAAAAATCAAATACAAATGTAAATTGGACTCTTCTCTCTCACTCAGACTTTTCTCTCACAGCAATACTCTCAAATCTTTTCTCTCTATCTTCTTTCTGCAACGTGGAGGCTCTCTCTCTTTTCTTCTTCTGCTCAGGGATTTTGCTCTTCAGCTTTTTTTTCCAGTTCTATCCATCTGATCGCAGAAGGCACCTTTTATATAGCATTCGACCTGAGTTTCAGGCCTTCACACGAGGGAGTCTCATTCCCTCCCTTTCCAGAGCATTCTCAGATCATGTGCCAGGCATCATCCTTGGTTCACGTGCCCAATCATTGACCTAACTCATCTGCAGACAGAGACAAAGAATGTGATTAGTTAGTTCAGTCAGATAGGAATGTATATACTTTAGGATAGCAGATGAGTAAGTGTGTACACTGAGGGAGTGTATAGACTTGTGAGTCCTCATGCGACCTCAGTGTATAGACTAGCTGAATAATGCATTAGCACAACAGATGAAATGTGTGGACTTCTGTGAAGTGTATGAGGCCCTCGAGTGTATAGACTCAGGGATGCCAAATAGGCAAGTGTGTCACAGTGTGAGAGTGTATAGAGTTGAAGTTCTTCATGCGAGCTTAGTGTATGGACTTGTAAGTGTTCATGCGATCTCAATGTGTAGACTTAGAAACAGCAATTTAAGCAAGTGTGTCAACTTGAGAGTGTATAGAGTTGAAGGATAACTGAGTGTCTAGACTTAGAGATGTGTAGACTTGCCAAGGAGCTGGACGATGTACAGACTTGAACAAGTGAAGTCTGTACAGACTTGAAGGTTCACAGTGTGTAGACTTTGGCAAGGCAACGTCAGTAAAGATCCTAGTGTACAGACATACTGAACTGAGCGTAGGTAAAAGATATGAGGAATGTATAGACTTACTTAGTTCAGTTCAGAACGTAGGTAAAAGTCCCAATGTATAGACTTTACCTGAGAATGCAACCGCTGTACAGACATGCTCAACCAGTCCGATGTACAAACTTGGACTTTCAACAGAAGGATGTACAGACTTGGAAAACTCATGCCAATATTCAGACTTCACCCCGTGCAAGCTACAGTGAATGAGTGTATAGACTTAATGGTCTCCCTGGCTATATAGACTTGATCATACGCTGAACAGTCGAATGTATAGGCTTGCTTCCACCGACCAGTGTATAGACTTTGTAAGCGTGAGATGCTGAATGAGACGGTGGCTGAGATGATGTACAGACTTCAGGTGAACCGATGCAGCTACAGTGCAGTGTAGACTGCCAGACTCTGTACAGACTTGCAGCTTGAGATAGTGATGTACAGACATGGAATCATTGAAGGCGTTGGCTGTACAGACTTTGATGAATGCCGCTCGCTGTACAGACTTCGAATCAAGGCATGAATAGTGAATCAATGTCTAGACTTGGATGCCCAAGCCAATGTATAGACTTGTGCAGTGCAGCCCGTGTATGGACTTGTACAGTGACTAGAGACTGTACAAACTTTGGGTCATGATGTGGGAGACGAGGGATAGTGTATTGACTTTGAGATGGCAAACGATGTATAGACTTGTGGTTCAACAGAGTGTGTATAGACTTGGAAGATGAAGGGCGATGTGTAGACTTTGAAATGAACGGGAGAATGTATAGACTTGACCCCTTGAAAGGTTGTATACACTTCAGATACAATCTACAGTGTCGTTGTATGGACTTCAACTCAAGGAATGGCTGTACAGACTCTGAAGGCTTAGCGGAGGGTGTACAGACTTTGAAAATTAAGTTCAATGTATGGACTTCAGGTGAAGACCAATGAACATACTTTGAATATGAAATTCAATGTATGGACTTGGAGATTAAAGGAGGGGTCGACCCATCAGAGGTGGAGGGTCGACCCATCAGTGTACAGACTATGCAGACAGTGTGAAGACATGATTAAGTAGTGCATATTTATCTGACAACTATATGAACTGCACAGTCCTACATGATGAAGCATGTATTATTCTAAAGATAGAAGATTGATTTATAGTGTGAGACATCATCAAAATCGTAGGGATGCAACAATCTCCCCCTTTTTGATGATGGCAACACTATGAATCAAGCAATATCAAAGCTTAACAAGAAATTAACTACAGTTTCAATAATCAAAGCAAATTCAAGGCAAGTGAAAGCACAGCCAAATTAAACACTACTGTAGAGTACTTCTTTCTCCAAAACCACTCCCTCTCAGCCCCCTTACAACCCATTCTCAGATAAAGCCATCACATGACTAGGTAATCTCTTCTTTAGCTCATGAACAATACTCCCCCACAACTCCTGACAATACATGATCTACTGATATTGCATAACCTCTTTCTAGGTAATCTCTTCTTTAGCTCATGAACAATACTCCCCCACAACTCATGACAATACATGATCTACTGATATTGCATAACCTCTTCTCCCCCTTTGACATCAGCAAAAGGAAATGCAGAACATATGAAAGTGCTGGAGACATGAAGAAGAAGTACAGTAACTTCTTAGTGCAGAAAGACACAAGCAAGTCTTAAGAAAATAAGTGAGGTGCTAAACTCAAGTGAAGAGTCTCGAACTCCAGTACACACTAGAGAAATAGAATGATAGAAAAGTTTATCAGCATACATGGAGTATGATTTAGAGCAGGAATTAACAAGTATGGCCAGATATTGCTGAATTGTCAACAATCTAAAAAGACAACAAGAGACAAAGTCAAAGAGGTGTTCTCAAGGTATTGAGGACAAGCAATCCATTAGTTGCAAAACAACAAGGAAATTTTTTTTTTGAGATGATTTTCAAGAAGATCAATGAGTAGGTTGGTGATTCACTCTTTTGACATTAGGGAGACATCTTGATTAGAGGCCTGAATCCCCAGTTACTCAGAGTGAATACCTCATTACTTCCTTCCCTTTTTTTATATTAAGGAATAGAGTTAGTAACTGTGGCTTTTGACATTAGGGAAACACCTTGATTAGAGGCCAGAGTCCCCAGTTACTCACCAGCTAGCCACCATTGCTCTGCCATGTCTTTTTCATTCATTTTAAGCATTTTTCACCTCATGACATAGGAGAAATATTCATTTCATTGATGAAGCTCCCAGTTTCTCAGTGAACAAAACAAGACATGTTTGTTTAATTAAGCCCTTGTGTTGAAGAGATGGAATGATTGAAAATAATACCAGAAGGACTATTACTTGAAGTGAATCTTGAAGTCTAGATTTCAAGCTGATTGGGTCAGATATCAAGACCTACAGGTTTTGGCCTGAACCAGAATCATTGACAATGTAGGAAGATATACTTTTTACAATTAATCCAAATCTCTGAAGGAATACCAGAGGAAAGATTCTAACTGGACTTTAGTATCACTGACTTATAGACTTAAGAATTAAGTGACATTCTACTGTCTGAGAGAACCACACTAGATCTGTCATGAAAACCAGCAAAGACACACATCTGGTAAATCTTTTTGAATTTGTCAAAGAACACTTCTTCTCACAGCTCAACCAGCTCCCCCTCACTCACAGCATTTCTGAAAGCTAACCAACTGACATACAGAACTCCCCCTCATAAAAAGAACAGGCTACACAGTTAAGACAATTTGTATAAGCCTAATTCTCTTCTTAGTGTTGTGAATTTTTCATTATCTAGAGGTTTAGTGAAGATGTCAGCAATCTGATTATCTGTGCCTACATGAATCAGTTCAAAATTATTTTTTGAAACCTCATCTCTTATGAAATGATGCCTTATCTCTATGTGTTTGGTGCGTGAATGCAAAACAAGATTTTTGGCAAGATTAATGGCACTGGTATTATCACAATAGATAGGTGTGCACCCCAGGTTTACTTGGTAGTCCTGAAGCTGGTGTTTAATCCAAATGACTTGTGTTCCACAACTCCCTGCAGCCACATATTCAGCTTCTGCAGTGGAGAGGGCCACATAATGTTGTTTCTTGGAACCCCAAGACACTAAACACCCACCCAAAAATTCACAATGACCACTAGTGCTTTTCCTGTCTAGTTTACATCCTGCATAATCAGCATCTGTGTATGCAACTAAGTCAAATGTGTGTGATGCAGGAAACCATAAACCAAGAGAATGAGTAGCTGACAAATATCTAAAAATTCTTTTCACTGCAGCTAAATGTAATTCAATAGGTCTAGACTGATACCTTGCACACATTCCTACACTGAATTGTATATCAAGTCTGGAAGCTGTTAGGTAAAGAAGAGATCTAATCATACCTCGATAGAGCTTGGCATTTACTTCTTTACCTGTCTCATCTGCATCCAGTGAGGTATTGGTACCCATGGGTGTTGTAATGTGCTTCAGGTTTTCCATACCAAACCTCTTGAACAGCTCCAATGTGTATTTGGTCTGGTTGATGAAGCATCCATCCTCTAGTTGTTGTACCTGCAAGCCAAGGAAGTACTTTAATTCACCAACCAAACTCATCTCAAATTCAGCAGACATCATTTTAGAGAATTCAACACATAGTTCATGCTTAGTTGATCCAAACACAATATCATCTACATATACCTGAACTATGAGGAGATCTTTATTTGTACCTTTGGTAAATAAGGTTTGATCTACTTTACCTCTTTTGTAGCCCTTGCTGATCAGAAATTTAGTCAATCTTTCATACCATGCTCTTGAGCCTGCTTTAGACCATACAAGGCTTTATTTAACCTGAAAACTTGGTCAGGTTGAGGAGAAAATTGAAATCCAGGGGGTTGTTCAACAAAAACCTCTTCTTTAATGACTCCATTTAAAAAAGTACTTTTAACATCCATTTGTTGGAGTTTTATGTTCTTTGAACATGCAAAAGTAAGCAACCGTCTTATAGCCTCCATCCTAGCAACAGGTGCATAGGATTCATCGAAATCTACACCAAATTCCTGACAGTAGCCCTTGGCTACTAATCTGGCCTTATTCTTAGAAATGATTCCATCTTCATTCATTTTATTTTTGAACACCCACTTAGTTCCTATGATATTGACATTGTCTGGTCTTGGAACAAGTTCCCAGACATTATTTCTTTCGAACTGACCTAATTCCTCACTCGTGGCATTGACCCAAGCTTGATCAGCCAAGGCCTCTTCTATTGATTTGGGTTCAATTTGTGAGACTAAAGCAATTAAGTCTTCATTATCCACATTCCTAAAATGGGACCTAGTCCGAAGAGGATCTTCAGGATTGCCTATGACATTATCTATCGGATGATCTTTAAGAAAATTAACATTTATTGAAGACTCACCTCCTTCTCTTGGCTCTTCCTGGTTGGGAGGATTTGATGTTCCACTTGGCTGAGTGTTCTCTTCTTCTTGGTCTTCTAGGAATTCCCCATCATGATTGGAATCCCTGTCAAGATTTTCATTGTTAGAAACACCTTTCTTTTCACTAAAAATAATGTGTGGAGACTCTTCAACCTTTTTGTCTGTTATGTTGAAGACCCTATATTCCCTAGACACTTCTGAATATCCCAAAAATATTCCAGGGGAGCTTTTAGCTTCAAACTTGTCTAAATCTTTCTTGTCATTGTTGTGAATAAAATATTTTACTCCAAAAATTCTGAAATGAAACAAGTTTGGTTTCTTACCTTTTAGAAGCTCATAGGGTGTTTTCTTGTGAATGGGTCTTACCATGGCCCTATTGATTATGTAAGTTGCTGTATTGGCCGCCTCTGCCCAAAACCTCCTTGGTAATTGACTTTCAATTAGCATGGTTCGGGCCATCTCCACCACAGTTCTATTTCTTCTCTCCATAATTCCATTCTCTTCAGGTGTCCTGGGAAAAGAAAATCTGTGTGTTAGTCCTTCTCTTTCACAAAGATCTGAAAACATGGAGTTTTCAAACTCACCTCCATGGTCAGATTGAATAGAACAGATCTTGTGTTTTCCTTCTTGTTTGACCTTATTGAAAAACAGATTAAACTTTTGAAATGCATCACTTTTATTTGCTAAGAAAAAGATCCATGAATATCTAGAGAAGTCATCTATGATGACATAGCCAAACCTGTTCCCATTAAGACTCTGAGTTCTAGTAGGACCGAAGAGGTCCATATGGAGGAGTTCCATTGGTCTAGAGGACAATGGATCTTAATTTGAAAGAGTTCCTGGTCTGTTTGCCTAGAGCACATGCATCACATGATTTTGAAATATAATTGAATTTTATTCTAGGCATGCCTCTCACTAAATCATGCTTGACCAATTTATTTAAAGTAGTAAAGCTAGCATGTCCTAGACGTCTATGCCATTCAAAAGCATCATTTTCAGAATTGGCAGATAAACAAATATTAGATTTAGATTCCTCATCTAGGTCTACCATGTAGACATTATTAATCCTGTTGGCTACAAATTTAACTACATCAGAATTTATTTCAAAGATTTTGCATGAGTTATCATCAAACACAACCCTGTGACCCTTGTCACATAACTGACTAATGCTAATCAGGTTGTGTTGAAGACCTTCCACAAGTAGAACTTTTTCAATGGAGTTTGTGGAAGACTTACCTACTGTACCAACTCCAATAATCTTACCTTTTTTCTTTCCTCCAAACTTGACCAGACCCCCTACCTTCATCTCTATCTTGCTGAACTTGGATCGGTCACCTGTCATGTGCCTGGAGCAGCCACTGTCGAGGTACCACTTGTTGTCTTCAGCTGCCAGGCCGACCTACACAAATAACATCAAGCAGAGTGATTTGGAACCCAAGATGAGTTTGGTCCAAGGACATTATTCAAATCTCTAATCAAGTGTTTAGGAATCCAAATTTGCTTCAGCATGGATTTCCCTGGCACCTTTATTTCTGGTTTATTGAAATTAAGTCCAGCTGGTCTGGAGAAGTAAGTTCTATTCCATTCATTAGGCTTGCCACTCCTAGGATATCTTCTGTAAGTTTGTTGATCAACAGATTTTTGAAGATGATGATCATTTCTCCAGTAGGTCCTCTTTGGACCCATCTGATTGTAGTAATTCCAGCTTTTCTTCTGATCCACTTGCTTGATCCATTTACCATTTATGTTCTGATTGGTAGGCTTAGTGAAATTCTTCACAGAATTCATTCTCATTTTAAATGGTTGACCAGCACTGTTTTTAGGACTTTCCTTCTGACCTTGAGTTCCCTTACTGCTGTTTGAGCTGGATGGTGTGTCCAGCTTTTCTTTTCCCTTCTCTGGGCAGAAGGTAATGGTTTTGAATTGTAAGGGTCTTTTGTTAGTTGGGTCGTAGCCTAGACCCTCCTTATTGAAGTTAACACTAGCCCCC
The DNA here is from genome assembly GCA_022559845.1 of Amorphophallus konjac. Classification (NCBI taxonomy): domain Eukaryota; kingdom Viridiplantae; phylum Streptophyta; class Magnoliopsida; order Alismatales; family Araceae; genus Amorphophallus; species Amorphophallus konjac. The sequence continues at coordinate 223,717,502 of CM040124.1, forward strand.
AGTATAGCATCCATACTAGATTTTCCTTGGACAAAGTTTTCCAAAACTTTCTGTTTGTCTTCCAGCTCCTTTTGAAGGGACTCAGAATTTTCTAGAAGTTCCCCATTGACTTTCTTAACAGCTTCATATTTTTCTGAGTTCACTCTACTTTCATTCAAGCTTTCTTCAATTCTTATTTTGAGTTCATTGAGCTAATTTTGACTTTCTTTGTTTTCTCCCTTGAGCTTATCATTTTCTCTTCTTAGTGAGGTCATTTCTTCTAGTTGCTCTTTTAGTTTCTGATTTTCCTCACAGACCTGGGTTTGTTCTTCAACATTAGTATTAAATTTTCTTTTCAGAACCCTATGCTCTTTACTAAGAGAATTGAATTTATCTAATAACTCAGCATAAGCATCTTCCCAGTCATCAATCATAAAATTTTCAAAAACATTGGTTACCTCCTCTTCACTGTTTGCCATAAGGCAAATTCCTTCTTCATGCTCCTCTGAGGAAGTATCTTCAGGATCTTCTTCCTCCTCGCTCCATGTGCAGACCATCGCCTGTGGTTTCTTCTTCTTCTGCACTTTTGTGTTCTTCTTCTGGAAGTAGGGACCCTTATTCTGAAGATCTGGGCAATCGCCTTTCATGTGTCCCTGTTTGTTACAATGATAATAAGTCAGTCTCTTAGGATTTCTATCCCTATAATTGGTAGATTCAACATTCTTGTTAAAGGAGTATGGCTTTTTCCTCCTAAAGGTCTTCCCCTTTCTCCTTAAAAATTTACTGAACTGACGAGTGAGCATTGCCTGCTCCTTCTGGTCGAGATCTGAGAAGCCATCAGACTCACCGCTACTGCTGCTGCAGCTGCTGCTACTGCTACTCTTGTTGCGGGATGCCTTGAGAGCTACATTCTTAGCCTTCCTATCACTTCCTTCACCACCTCCTTTGAACTTCATCTCATAGGTCATGAGGGATCCTATGAGTTCATTCACTGTCAAGGTCGTCAGATCTTTTGAATCTTCAATCACGATGGCCTTAGTGTGCCATGCTGGGGATAAGGATCTAAGAATTTTCCTGACTATGTCTGCCTCAGCTAGATCCTTCCCTAGCCCCTTAAGTGTGTTCGCGATCAAGGACAACCTGGCATACATTTCAATAATATTCTCCTCTGCATTCATCCTAAACAGTTCATACTTAGAGGTGTAGAGGTTTACCTTCGAGGCTTTCACTTGAGCTGTACCTTCATAGATTAATTGCAGCTCATCCCACATTCGCTTGGCAGTCCTGTAGGTAGATATACGGGCATATTCCTCTGGGTGAATAGCACACTGGATGATGTTCAGCGCCGTCCAGTTGAGTGAAGATAGCTTGACATGGTCATCTGTCCACGCGACCTCGTTCGGTGGCAGATCATACGGGCCAACCGTGATTACCCTCCACAGCTTGTGGCTCTGTGCTCTAATAAACACTTCCATCCTGTTCTTCTAAAACAGATAATTATTACCATAAAAAAATGGAGGGCGACTAATGGATTGACCTTCAGCCATGAAGCTTCTAGGACCATTAGCATTTCCCTGACCGTTCGTCCACATGATGCAAACCTGCTCTGATACCAAATGTTAGCGCAGCGAAGAGTGATATAGAAGGGGGGGATGAATAGATCACTCCCAATTTGAACACCTTCAGCGGAAACTCACTACTTCGAAATACAACCCTTCAGATATGGCTAAACAATGCAACTAACTCAGTGATAAACTAAGACAGGATAATGCGGTGCGATTGGAATAGGCCGTCCATACACAAACACAATGCCAAACAGAAGGAAAGCACAAACGATGATACCAAGCCACAGAGGAGACAAGAGATTTTAAGGTGGTTCGATTGTAGTCCACAATCTACATCCACCCCTCACTCCAACTAGAGTGAGGATTCCACTAGCCACTGCTAGAAAACTGCAGACTCAGTCTGCGAACAATGTGCTGCCACACAGCTTGACACCTGGACCTGCTACCAGCAAGACCAGAACCGGAGATGCCTCTCTGTTCCTCCAACCCGGAGGGAACCTGCTAATGACAACCCGTCACTGGCAAAAACCAGAGATCACAGATCTCTCTACCTCTGCAGCCCAGAGGGGAACCGGAGTAACTCTCCCTTCCTCCAAACATCGGAGGGTAACAACTCGAAATCAGATATATGAAGAAATAAAAGGAAAAACAGAAATGTAAACAAGACCAACGATGAACACAAATCGTTTCAGAAAAATCAAATACAAATGTAAATTGGACTCTTCTCTCTCACTCAGACTTTTCTCTCACAGCAATACTCTCAAATCTTTTCTCTCTATCTTCTTTCTGGAACATGAAGGCTCTCTCTCTTTTCTTCTTCTGCTCTGGGATTTTATGCTTCAGCTTTTTTTTTCCAGTTCTATCCATCTGATCGCAGAAGGCACCTTTTATATGGCATTCGACCTGAGTTTCAGGCCTTCACACGAGGGAGTCTCGTTCCACGTGCCAGGCATCATCCTCGGTTCACGTGCCCAATCATTGACCTGAATCATCTACAGGCAGAGACAAAGAATGTGATTAGTTAGTTCAGTCAGATAGGAATGTATATACTTTAGGATAGCAGATGAGTAAGTGTGTACACTGAGGGAGTGTATAGACTTGTGAGTCCTCATGAGACCTTAGTGTATAGACTAGCTGAATAATGCATTAGCACAACAGATGAAATGTGTGGACTTCTGTGAAGTGTATGAGGCCCTCGAGTGTATAGACTCAGGGATGCCAAATAGGTAAGTGTGTCACAGTGTGAGAGTGTATAGAGTTGAAGTTCTTCATGCGAGCTCAGTGTATGGACTTGTAAGTGTTCATGCGATCTCAATGTGTAGACTTAGAAACAGCAATTTAAGCAAGTGTGTCAACTTGAGAGTGTATAGAGTTGAAGGATAACTGAGTGTCTAGACTTAGAGATGTGTAGACTTGCCAAGGAGCTGGACGATGTACAGACTTGAATAAGTGAAGTCTGTACAGACTTGAAGGTTCACAGTGTGTAGACTTTGGCAAGGCAACGTCAGTAAAGTTCCCAGTGTACAGACATACTGAACTGAGCGTAGGTAAAAGATATGAGGAATGTATAGACTTACTCAGTTCAGTTCAGAACGTAGGTAAAAGTCCCAATGTATAGACTTTACCTGAGAATGCAACCGCTGTACAGACATGCTCAACCAGTCCGATGTACAGACTTGGACTTTCAACAGAAGGATGTACAGACTTGGAAAACTCATGCCAATGTTCAGACTTCACCCCGTGCAAGCTACAGTGAATGAGTGTATAGACTTAATGGTCTCCCTGGCTGTATAGACTTGATCACAGGCTGAACAGTCGAATGTATAGGCTTGCTTCCACCGACCAGTGTATAGACTTTGTAAGCGTGAGACGCTGAATGAGACGGTGGCTGAGACGATGTACAGACTTCAGGTGAACCGATGCAGCTACAGTGCAGTGTAGACTGCCAGACTCTGTACAGACTTGCAGCTTGAGATAGTGATGTACAGACATGGAATCATTGAAGGCGTTGGCTGTACAGACTTTGATGAATGCCGCTCGCTGTACAGACTTCGAATCAAGGCATGAATAGTGAATCAATGTCTAGACTTGGATGCCCAAGCTAATGTATAGACTTGTGCAGTGCAGCCCGTGTATGGACTTGTACAGTGACTAGAGGCTGTACAGACTTTGGGTCATGATGTGGGAGACGAGGGACAGTGTATTGACTTTGAGATGGCAGACGATGTATAGACTTGTGGTTCAACAGAGTGTGTATAGACTTGGAAGATGAAGGGCGATGTGTAGACTTTGAAATGAACGGGAGAATGTATAGACTTGACCCCTTGAAAGGTTGTATACACTTCAGATGCAATCTATAGTGCCGTTGTATGGACTTCAACTCAAGGAATGGCTGTACAGACTCTGAAGGCTTAGCGGAGGGTGTACAGACTTTGAAAATTAAGTTCAATGTATGGACTTCAGGTGAAGACCAATGAACATACTTTGAATATGAAATTCAATGTATGGACTTGGAGATTAAAGGAGGGGTCGACCCATCAGAGGTGGAGGGTCGACCCATCAGTGTACAGACTATGCAGACAATGTGAAGACATGATCAAGTAGTGCATATTTATCTGACAACTATATGAACTGCACAGTCCTACATGATGAAGCATGTATTATTCTAGAGATAGAAGATTGATTTATAGTGTGAGACATCATCAAAACCGTAGGGATGCAACAGTTGGGTTCATTAGGTCTAGTGGACCATCCAGAGTCTAGTGGCCACGAGCCACCTGGTACTCCGTGTTACTCGCGATAGGTGTGTGCATGGTTTTCGGTGTTCACGTTTTGTGACCCCCGACTAGCTATGGCTTTCCTTCGCACGCGAGTGTGGACCCACCCAGGAGTGGTGGAGAGCTTTCCCGAGAGACATGGTTTTTATGCTGGTTACCGTAGGGCCCCTTGCCTTTGCAACCTGAGTTCGGGCTGGGGGAAAAACTAGCTAGAGGACCCGAGTTAGAGCAGATGGTCTGTGTGTGTACACGTGGTTGGGGACGTCAGACCCGCGTTGATGAGTGCGACCCCAGCTAGTCCTTGTTCTGTGGTTACTGTACGGTATCTCAGTTCTCGCTGGGCCGGAGAGAGATACTTGTGGCACGGACTAAGTCGTCAATGGACCCTTCCGGCCTTGCTTCTAGTGGGTAGGTTCTCTCGTCATGTGATGTGAGATTCTTGAGGCTCGAGTTTTCATTTCACGTCTGTGAGACGTGGTTTTACGTGTAGTTTTTGGGTGGTTTCTCGAGGTAGAGGTCTAGGGTTTCCAGTGAGCATCACCGAGGGTTTTCCCTATACTGTGTAGGGTTCACGACGGTGAGGTCGTGATCGTGTCTACCCCGACCGCGTGGTCTTGGGTAGGGCCTTTGTCTGTGAGACAGGCCTCCACGACAGTGGTGTCGTGTTGGTTCTCCTGGGAGTATGGCCATAGGTTTTCATCTTAGTCTGGTAGTCCCCCGACTGTGAGATAAGGATGTATTTTTCGGTATAGTAGGAGTAGCTATAGCACCAAGTTTTTATCGGCCACCGGTTTGCTGTTCCTACTGTTGTTGCTGCTTTCTGCTACCGCCGTTGTTTACGGTTGGGGTTCCGCGGGACCCCTACTAAGCCAGTGATAGAAGGCTCATCCCTCCTTTTCAGGTGCGACAGTTCTTCCTCAAGGTTCGAGGGTGCTGCGCGGAGGTTCTTAGTTGCCAGCTCGTCGGGCCGAGTGTTTACTCAGTTTTGGGTACGTTTCCTTGCCTTAACTTGTACTTCTATTGGACTGGACTCTATTATAGTTAGATTATTTATTTGTGTTAATTGTTTAATTATCCTACTTTATTTCCCATTCCTTTGTACCTCCACACTCCTTTTAGCCCTTCCGAGCCCTCCGGCTCGTGGGCGGCGGGCTGGGACTCGAATGGTATCGGGCCCTTTCCGGTATCCAGATCTTGGGTCGCTACACAACCACACACACACGGGAACAAGTCCCACGGGGAAGATCCCCTACACACACACACACGCAAGAAAGAAAGCAAGATGTTGCAAGTGCAGCAAAAACACAGGGACAGATCCCCGTCTACATACACTTGAGAAGTTTTGAAAAATGCTAAGAACAAAAACAAAAGCTACAAGCACATGCCTTTGACGGAAAGAAAATAAGTAGTTTAGGCTAAGGCTTTTTGGCTGGATGGCTGGCTGTACACACTCATCATTATCTTCTTCTTCTCTCAGCACTGCACTTCTCTTTTCTTTCTAAGCACTCTTGGACTCTCACGTTCAGGCCTTCTACAGGTTTTTCAGAAGCTCCAACAGCAGCCCCATGCAAAGAGGAGGCATCCAATTTATAGGCTCAAGTAGCAACAATTTTCCCTCTAAGGTCCTGCTACATGATTGGCTAGAAAAAAGAAATAGTTCTTCAAATAAATCAAACCTGCAACATCTACTGTCTCATTGGTTAGCAGCACCAAGGACGTCCTTCGGTCCTGTAAGATCTCTTGGGTAATATTTCTGATTGGTCAGATGTAAAAAGACAGATAGCCTTGAAAGGGACCTTTCCCCCATTTGTAAACTGTCAGCACTACTGGCCCGGTTAGGAGGCAATCGAGAGGGGGGTGAATTGATTGCCCACCCTTCTTGACAAATTCTAACTAAATTAAATCAAACCACAGAGATGGTAAATTAAGCACTAAATCAAGCTTGATTAAAATGCACAGTTGAACTGCATACAAGCACTCACAACTTTCAACGCATGATGATATCACTCGGATAGCAATGATTGAACGGACAATCAATAAAACTCTCGTCTCACCGACACACTCTCGACAAATGAACGGATAAGAGAAAATGCAATCACACAATAGCAAACCACGGCGCAGTGATTTTTAGGTGGTTCAGACGCACCAAGTGCCGTCCTACATCCACCCCTCTCACCTCGAGAGGATTTCACTAACAACGCTGCACGACGGTAGCAACCATCACACGTGGGTTCTTGCACGACGACGAGACACCCCCACACACACTCGGAGCAAGCTCCAAAATTGTCAAAACGAAGATCGAATGGAAAATACAATGCCCAGTTCTGAGAGTAACAATCTAAGCACAAGATATGATAATAACAAACATGATCTTCCCCATAAATCCTTAAACAAGCTAGGAGAATAAAGAAGGTAGCAATAGAATGATGGAACCGAGGGTTGGAAGCAGTCGGTGTAGAAAATATGGACGCCCGAAGCACCGGATGAAGAGGATGCCGATCGCGGCCTCCAGATCTTGACTTGGGCAACTTCTGAAATGATGAGATTTTGTGAACTTCATGTTTAGATGAGTTGAACATACTTCTCTTTTCACATCATGTGAATAAATTTGGCTTTGAATACTTTTCACTGTGCATAGAGTCTTTCATACTCTTACCTACTTTTTGTAAATAACAACTCACCTGTGCATATATAGAACACATACTTACTTGCATGAAACACCTTGCACATATCATACACATCTTTGCATACTCGTGAATAGGAATAAATTTTCAATCATCTTTTCAAGTTACATGCATATACTTACATATCATTGCATACTTCTATGCTTGAATGATATGATTATTCGGTATATAAAATAGTGTTAGTGGAAGGTTGGATTATGTCCAACTGGAAGCTTTCCTCACGCGTGATGGTGGTCTTTGGACCTACGTTCTCTGCCAAGTACCGATAATCAATTTGCTTGATGTCATTGAAAAATCCCTAGTTGATTGCATGTATATAAGATATCACCCACCTTTTTGACTCCTTCTATGACTCATCCCTTGCTAAATGAAATTGTATTGATTTAGACATGTTTGCTACATGGCATATATTAAGGGGGAGATTTTTTATAACCGTGCATATATTTAGGGGGATACATTACTATGATAAGACTAATTCATCTTTTACATTCAATACAACTACCCACACAATATGCACCTTTTTGAGATAATGATTCAATTTAATAAGGATTACTATTTTCTACTCTACACTTTTGAGGACTATTGATTCTCTTCATGGAAATCACATGTCTCGTGAGGAAAGAGTTGTTCGCCCCATCAAAAGTTGTATAAGTGGAACGTGGATCCGAGTAGCAGGGAATCCCCCCTGAAATAAAGGAGGAAACTCGCATCGAAAGGAGAAACTAATCCATATTAAAATAAGTGTGATTTGCCACCGAGTAGCCGGGAAGTGCCCCTGAGACAAATGGTACAACTCGCATCGAAAAATGACAACATCTACAATGAAAATAAGTGACGAAGCTGAGTATTCGGGAAGTGTCCCTGAGACAAAGGATACAACTCGTGTCAAAAGGTTAGTTACACCATTTTTAGTAATTAAAAATTGGGGTCATACGTAGCTACCGATACTCGAGCATTGTGTATGAAAATGTATGGATGAGAAGTTCTTTTTAGTGTTCTTTAGAAAATTTGATTTTTCATATTGATTTGAACTTCATTGCTCAATCATCACTTATACACCTTGGGTTTGATTGTTTGAATGTTCTTTATGAATCAGTCATCTTTCATGGTTAATGTAGTACTTTATTTATGTAAGCACGACCTTCTTAGTATTGTACATGCACATCGTGCTCAACAATCGATTGCATAATCCTTACACCCGTCCCGAAGGGACTCGCATGAGTCTATACCTAACTATGCATGCTTGAGTGCCTGAATGCTTGATCCATCTGTTCATATCATATTTCATTTCATAATTTGCATCTATAGGTTATACTTGTAAATAACAAGTTAAATAACCCATTGTCAGTTGGTTTTTATTCTTGACAATTGGGGGAGAATAATGTGCCTTTTAGCACAACACTTGCATATAGTTTCTTTATACTCCCTGTGCATACTTCGATCATACATTTGCATATAGTTTAGAAATTGAACATTGCACATTACATTCCAACCACTTATTTGGTGTTAATTGCTGGGTTCGTGCGCTCATGTCTCATTCATTTTTGGAATTTTCACTGTTGCTCCCCAATCCCCGACTTTTTGATAATGTCAAAGGGGGAGAGAGAGTTTTTGTGGTCACAATATATTGTCATCATCAAAAAGGGGGGAGATTGTTGGGTTCTGTGCGCCCCCTCTTTGTCTTTGACAATAGTTTTGATTATTCCAATATATTGTGTGATTTTCATTAGCTCATTAGCTTTGAAGTGAAATTCATTCATGATTATCTTGTAGAAAACATCTTGATGGTCACATGTTGACATCCTCCTTTGCAGGCTTGGCATGCTTGGTGGATACTATTTAAAGGTGTAACTCTGTTCAGTGGAGTTGATGTTTGCTTCATATGTTGATGTCTTACTCCATACAGAATGTTTTTCAATCTATCTTCATGTTGCTCATGGGTCATTTGAGATGTTTTGTTGCTTAACTTGATTGGTTATGAATGGATTTTAATTAGTCTTAACTGAGCTGAATCATGTATAAAGTTCATTGGGTTTAATTCTCCATTGCATGGACTTTGTTTGTTATTGCACGGACTCTATTGATCCTTGCACCGACCCTGTCTATCAGTTTTACACTTCATTGCACAGACTTTTGTTCACCTTTGCATCGACCCAATCAATGGGTTTCACATTCATTGCACCGACCTTGTTATTCCTTGCACTGACATTGCTCAACTATGCACCGACTCTATCTTGGGAGTTTTACAATCGTGCACATGGTGTTTTCATGATTGGTTTGATGTTTTCAATTGGCTTAATGCTATCATGAGGTTGAGCTTCTAACATTGCAGGTTCAGAGTGCTCCCCATCATTTGGTCCCTTGGCAAAGTTGATGAATGAATTTTTATGTGAACCATATTAGAATTGGCCTTTCCATGTCTGAATGTACTTCTCTTGAAGTTGCATTTTAGCATTCAATACTGCAGGTTGATTGAGATAGCTAAGTGTGACAAGATGAGTTGAAAATGGCGTATTGATTACGTATTTCAGATGCATTGATCTAACCTTGTTATGAAGTGAATATCCATAATGTGCAAGTTCCATTCTACCATCAATTCATGGATCCATGGTAATATTTCACTTCTGCATTTAATTTTTAATTGCCTTGAATGGGTTTGAAGTGGTCTTCATGTATTCGGTTTACAAGTGTTTTCATGCATATTTGTTCTTGGATATCCGTGATAGTTAGTGTGTTGTTCATCTTGGTTCATTTTTCTTTAAATGAATCCAAGGTTGTTTGGTGTTTTTAAGACCCTCTAACCATGTTATTCACTTGGCAATATCATGTTTTCATAAGATGGGGTTTGAGAGTGTTATTAATTCTAGAAGTGGGTTGAAATTCAATATGCTTGACACTTTCATTGGCTTGTGTTGGAATGCGACTTAATTCATGCCAATACCTTGTTTTCAATGCATGGTTATTTGTTTTTAATGTTTGGATGAGGTTTTGTAGGGTTTCAATTGAGTTTTATTGAGTTTTCAGTTCTGTCAGTAAAAGTGTCGACTCTAGGAGTCGACACTTATTTCAGTAGGTTCTGTCTGCGTTGATTTCTGATATGCTGACAAAAAGTGTCGACTCTGTGAGTCGACACTTTTGTCCTGTGAGTTGATTTTTATCTTCTGGCAGAACTCTCGACAAAAAGTGTTGACTCTAAGAGTCAACACTTTTATCCTGGAAGCTGTTTTGTGTTCGGGACAAAACACATTGACAAAAGTGTTGACACTTTCTCTGGTTCGTCCGGAACGAGTTTTCCGGATTGGTTTTGAATTGCCCATTTCAAGATCCGATTGTTCGGGGTTTTTACACCAATGGCCTTAGGGTTTCACCACATGTCTTAGGTGTGGTTTAGAAAGGCTTTTAAGAGGGCTTTGTGGTCTTATTGTGCAAACCTTGCTTCTTGTTTATATAGCCGCATTCTCCCACGATGGGAGGTATTCCCCCTTGCGCTAACATTGTTTCCATTCTCTGCAGGTGAAGGAGGATGTGGGTGAGGGCGTTGCTCTACTTGGAGGAGGAAGAGGAAGAAAAGGAGAACACCATCAACAAGCCTATCTCTGTCGATCTGCTTTCGTTTCTGAACGTGTTTTGCTGAAGATTTACCCCGGGCGTCTCCTGCGACCTTGGTCAGCTTCCACTTCTCGGACAAACATTCCAGCGCTCCCTACTACCCAAATGAACGGGTTTCATAGCAGATTTGAGGGGAGTATCTTCTTCTCTCATTTCTATTCTTCCATTTTAGCATAGATTATTCTTTGGGCGAACCAGAGAAAGTGTCGACTCTTAGAGTCGACACTATTGTCAAGGTGTTTTGTCCTGAACACAAAACAACTTCCAGGATAAAAGTGTCGACTCTTAGAGTCGACACTTTTTGTCGAGAGTTCTGCCAGAAGACAAAAATCAACTCACAGGATAAAAGTGTCAACTCACAGAGTCGACACTTTTTGTTAGCACAAAAGTGTCGACTCACAGAGTCGACACTTTTTGTCAGCATATCAGAAATCAACGCAGACAGAACCTACTGAAATAAGTGTCGACTCCTAGAGTCGACAATTTTACTGACAAAATTGAAACTCAATAAAACTCAATTGAAACCCTAAAAAACCTCATCCAAACATTAAAAACAAATAACCATGCATTGAAAACAAGATATTGGCATGAATTAAGTCACATTCCAACACAAGCCAATGAAAGTGTCAAGCATATTGAATTTCAACCCACTTCTAGAATTAATAACACTCTCAAACCCCCTCTTATGAAAACATGATATTGCCAAGTGAATAACATGGTTAGAGGGTCTTAAAAACACCAAACAACCTTGGATTCATTTAGAGAAAAATGAACCAAGATGAACAACACGCTAACTACCACGGATATCCAAGAACAAATATGCATGAAAACACTTGTAAATCGAATACATGAAGACCACTTCAAACCCATTCAAGGCAATTAAAAATTAAATGCAGAAGTGAAATATTACCACCGATCCATGAATTGATGGCAGAATGGAACTTGCACATTATGGATATTCACTTCATAACAAGGTTAGATCAATACATCTGAAATACGTAATCACTACGCCATTTTCAACTCATCTTGTCACTTAGCTATCTCAATCAACCTGCAGTATAGAATGCTAAAATGCAACTTCAAGAGAAGTACATTCAGACATGGAAAGGCCAATTCTAATATGGTTCACATAAAAATTCATTCATCAACTTTGCCAAGGGACCAAATGATGGGGAGCACTCTGAACCTGCAATGTTAGAAGCTCAACCTCATGACAGCATTAAGCCAATTGAAAACATCAAACCAATCATGAAAACACCATGTGCACGATTGTAAAACTCCCAAGACAGAGTCGGTGCATAGTTGAGCAATGTCAGTGCAAGGAATAACTAGGTCGGTGCAATGAATGTGAAACCCATTGATTGGGTCGATGCAAAGGTGAACAAAAGTCTGTGCAATGAAGTGTAAAACTGATAGACAGGGTCGGTGCAAGGATCAATAGAGTCCGTGCAATAACGAACAAAGTCCATGCAATGGAGAATTAAACCCAATGAACTTTATACATGATTCAACTTAGTTAAGACAAATTAAAATCCATTCACAACTAATCAAGTTAAGCAACAAAACATCTCAAATGACCCATGAGCAACATGAAGATAGATTGAAAAACATTCTGTATGGAGTAAGACATCAACATATGAAGCAAACATCAACTCCACTGAATAGAGTTACACCTTTAAATAGTATCCACCAAGCATGCCAAGCCTGCAAAGGAGGATGTCAACATGTGAGCATCAAGATGTTTTCTACAAGATAATCATGAATGAATTTCACTTCAAAGTTAATGAGCTAATGAAAATCACACAATATATTGGAATAATCAAAACCATTGTCAAAGACAAAGAGGGGGTGCACAGAACCCAACAAGCACCATTGACCAAAAGGGCTGATATGGTAAGCCAATGATGACAAGGATAGTGGCTTCTCCTAGGAACCTTTTTCAAGCCTCAAAAACCGTGTTTCTAGAGATTTACATCAGACTTCTTTGCCCTCTGTATTGTTTTCAAAAACACAGAGTTGACTGAATTTTGTCAGATGAACCTTGAGCGCATCGACACAGCTTTCCCCATGCGTCGATGCATTTGTTGAAGGTGGCCTTGTAGATGACTTCTGGAAGACCCCCTACGTCGACGCCCTGAGAGCACATGGTCGACGCAGCTGGCTGAATCGCTCCCAAATAGAACATGGAAAAAGAAGAGTTGACTCCTGGGGTCGACACTTCAGTGAACCGCTTTGACGAGGGACGTGTGGTGCATTGATGCCGCTTTGCCCATGCGTTGACGCAGCCCTCGCTCACAAACCACTTGATGAGGCTATGAGCTATTTGTCACTTATAACGGCTATTTTTCACCCTTATAGTTTATTTGTCTGCCTTACATAGCCATTTGTCACCCTTATCCTCATAAACCGTTGCCTTTGATTTATTGTTCAGCCTTGCGTTGATTGCGTTGACCCAGTAACGGCCTTACATTGACGCAGCCTGTGTTGATTTTGCTTATTTCAGCTACGCAACCCATTTCCTCCCTTGTATATCTATTTGTTACCGCTAAAGGATATTTGTCGCCCAAGATGAGCTATTTGTCACCCTTAGCTGCTTAGGAGCCATCGCCTTTGCTCTTTTTCTAGCCTTGCGTATACTTGAGCTATTTCCACTTGATTGCGTTGACGCAAGGTGGGCTTTGCGTTGACGCAGCTACCATTTGTATTCCTTGCTTGTGGCTGAGGGCTAATTGAAACTCATGTAAATGCGTGAGCTGCTAGAACTGATGGCGTTGACGTAGCTTCACTCTGGGTTCGACGCAGCCAGCTGAACTACTTCCAACCAGAGCCTGGAAAAAGAGGAGTCGACTCCTGGGGTTGACTCTTCTTGACGAGGGGCTTGTTGTGCGTTGACACAACAGATAGTGGGGTCGACGCAGCCTTTAAGCTCTGTTAGTCTTCTTCATACCTAGCCAATTAGAAGATGTTGCATGAGATTCTAAATTGATTGGCTAATGACGTATAGTGTGACGTCATCAAAACATCATTTATACAACACACACTGCAACAAGATTGCCTCGACTACGTTCGAAAGTAGCCCAGTGCCATAAGTTCGTAAATCGTCACCATCAACCAGCGACAACGCTGCACACCCTAATGGAGCCTCGCCCATTTGCTCGGTGGGGGGTGGACATACTGGGTTCCTTCCCCGAGGCTCAGGGGAGGAAGAAATTCCTCATCGTGGTGATTGATTACTTCACCAAATGGGTCGAGGCAGAACCAGTGGGAAAAATAACAAGCGAAGCAACATGGAAGTTTGTTTTGCGAAACATCATCTGCCGGTTTGGGATCCCACGTGTCCTCACAACTGACAATGGCAGGTAGTTCGTGAGCACAGCCTTCCAGGAAAAGTGCTCGAGCTGGGGATTTGGAATCACTACATGTCAGTGGGCCACCCCCAGGCGAACGGCCTAGTGGGAAATGCTAACAGAATGCTTCTTTATGACATCAAGACCCGCTTGGAACAAGCATGCGACTCATGGGTGGATGTTATTCCAAGCATACTATGGGCACACCGGACCACCGCTAGGGCCGCCACAGGAGAGACTCCATTCCACCTCACATACGGAGCAGAGGCGGTTATACCAGTTGAAATATTCAACCCATCCCTATGAGTTGGACGATTTGATGTGGCCAGAAACAACCAGGCGATACGAGAGAACCTGAACCTGCTGGAGGAGGACAGAGAACGTGCCCAACTAAAGCTCATAGCCTATCAGCAGAAACTGGCCCAATACTACAATGCTTGCGTCAAAGAATGCCACTTCTTTCCCGGAAACCTTGTGCTACGACGAACAGGCGTGGCAGACCCTAGAGCAGACATGGGAAAAGTTGCACCAAATTGGGAAGGGCCGTATAGGGTAATAGAAGTGCTCGACAAAGGAGCGTACAAGCTAACGACGCTGGAGGGGCGAGAGGTACCCAGGAGATGGAATTTTGTAAATCTCAAAATTTTTTATCAATGAATCATCGCCGGTCTGTCAGGAGCATCGCCAACTGAGCTCAACTGTGGTGGCTTCCGAGCCTCCAAGAGGCGAGCACTTATGCCCCCTTAGAAATTATGGTGGCTTCCAAGCCTCCAAGAGGCGAGCACCCATGCTCCCTTACAAATCATGGTGACTTTCGAGCTTCCAAGAGGCGAGCACTCATGCTCCCTTAGAAACCATGGTAACTTCTGAGCTTCCAAGAGACGAGCACTCATGGTCCCTTAGAAATCATGGTAGCTTCCGAGCTCTCAATAAGCAGGCACTTATGCTCCTTCGAAAGTGGTGGTAGCGTTTAAGCTTCCAAGAGGCGAACATCCATGCTCCCTTAGTAACCATGGTGGCCTCTTAGCCTCCAAAAAGCAAGCACTCACGCTTCAAAAATAAGGGTCAGGCCTGAGAGTGAGCAATTGTCTATTTCCACTATGGGAAGACGTATCCCCCCCTAAAGTTGATTACGAGCAGTGCATAAGCTTTCGAAGGCGAGAAAGGCATACGTGAAAATCCCGGAATGCGACGAACGCACACGACAAGGATGGATTCGAATGGTGAATCTATCTACTCTCTCAAGCTCTCCGCACACGTACATAGCTTATCAAAAACACAAACAACACTGGCAAGGATCAAAAACTCCCACTTTTATTCACAATATAGGTCATCGAACTCTAGTACGGCGTCCTCATGTGGCTAGCGTACACGCTTGTGAGTATAAGTGGGGTTAACCAAGTCCATGGCAGCATCATAACCATCCCAATATCCTACCATCCACCCTTGGGTGTAGTTGCTGTCCCAGTCAAATGGCTCATTACCGGAGGTCGGAGCAACATCGACAGCAACTATCTCCTCCGTCGTCACTGCCACCAGAGGAGTCGGGGCCGCTGGAGAATCATCGACCTTGGCCCCTACGCTGGGAGGAGGGCTTGGAGTCTTCTCTTCAATTGCCACGTCCTTTGGGGGACTCTGAGCCATCACGGTGGTATGACAGAAACAAAGATGGGCAATAGGCACGCCCACAAGTTCCACTATTTGTAGAAGGAGGACGCTTCGCCTCCCTTACCAGCGATGAAAAAGCCTCCATCGACTCCCGCGTGAATCAAAGAAAAGAAGGGAGACCTTTTAAAGGCAAGCACACGCCACGAAGCAAAAGGAAGATAGCAAAAGGGAAATTTTTATTCATAAATGGGGGGGATACAAAGAGGTTACTCGTCCTCCTTGGGACGGAACCTGTCAGACTGAAGGGATAGGACCCCCATGTTACAGTACAGGCAGTTGACCTTCTCCAAGGCCTCCCGCCAGCCATCTAGATATCCCCACTTATACTCCTCGGAGGCGCCCCCACTGCTACTCTCTCCCATTGCCAACTCCAGCGTAGACAATGCTTCCTTCCTGAAGCACATGCGCTTATTGGGGGCTTCATGTGGCGATACCTCATCCGATGAAAAGCCTGAAGTCTCTGACGACATCTTGCAGAGCTTCTTCTCACAACTCAGTGGACCAAGGATGGTCTTAGGGTTCATCATGGGACGCTATTTATGGAAAAGGGGCGAAGCCCCCAAAAGGAAGAGGGAGACTTACTACCTCGCTGACTTCGGGAAATCGAAACGACGGATCCCGGGAATCACGCCCTCCTCTGAGCGACCCCCTAGGCACCGCTTCATATCCCAAGAAGAAGATTTATAGTAGAGGAAAAGGCTGGCAAGTTACGTGGAAGAGCCCCAGAGGCTCCAGAATTTGCGAGAAAGAGGAAATTCTTCATTTCAAAATTGAAAAAGCTTACAGAATAGGGGAACGATCGCCCCAGCAGAGCAAAAAGGAAAAAGTACAGTGCAAAGAAAGCAAAGGAAAAAGGAAATGGCGAGCACCCTCTCAAGAGCTTGCCCCAGCAGCGGCATCGCATGGCCCTTCGTCCGCGGGCACGCCTCCAGCGGCAGTCTCGGGAGGCGGTGGATCGTTGGTCAGTCGATCAGGTCTTCCTCCACCGATGAACCAACCCCAGCTGCACGCTCCCGGTGCTTGGCTCCACTACCTACTCCTCTGCGCTTGGCTCCTCCTCGCCATCGCTGGCCTCAGGGTCGAACGGTGTCAGCGGAGGATGCAGGGAAGGCATCGAGACGCCTAAGTTATCGGCCGTAACCTGGAGAGTAGCCGTCCAGCCTTCTTGAAAGCAACGGTCTCGGGCTAGACCATAGACTTCGAGAGCCACCGCATTCAACTCGGCCCGAAAGTCTGAAGACAAGCGGTAGCACGCCACCGCATCCAACCCGATGGTGGCCGTCGACGCCTTCAGGTTGTCAAATCGAGTCTCCATCACCCAAGCTTGGTCGCTCGGGCATCAGCAGCCTCGACGCACCTGGTCGCCTCCTAAAGAGACTCCTCCAATGCTCGTGCCTGCACACGGAAGGCGTCCCGATCCCGCTCGGCCTCTACGAGGGTTTGCTCCCGTAGCTCGAGCTGCTCTCGGGACCCGACGAGCTCAGCCTTGAGTGCCGCTTGGCGCCTCTGGAGCTGGGCACAATGGTCATTCAACCCCTTCCGCGCATCCTGGCTAACTGCTAGCTCTTGGGCGAGCCCACCAAAATGATACCTCCACAAGTCAAAATCCCTAGCGACCGAACATACGCTCTTCGTGGCCAGGTCCATCAGTTCCTCCTCGGCCCCAGGGCCAAACACCCCGGTACGCTCGTGCCACCCAACGCCCTTGTCAATAAGGGAGACGACTGTTGTGCCCCTGGTTTTGATGATGACAACCATGAGATGTGTGTGTGTTGAGTTCAACAGAACTGATAAATTAACCCTTCATTCATTAACGCATGTATCTACTTTACTCTTGAATGCAAGGAAGAAACAAGGTCTACGCAGGATGCTCAAGGCGTCCACGCAGCGGTTTGCATAAAAGGACAGCGTCTACGTAGGATGCTGATCACGTCTACCCATCAGTTCAAAAAGTAGAAGCATTAATCACTGGCATAGCTCAGTGCGTCAACGCCACAACATCGCAGCGTCGACGCATCAGCTCATGTTTGAGATAAAAGAATGTTCGGGGTCAGCCCAGTGGGTTGACGCAGGCACCCTATGCGTCAACGCATCTGGTCTATGTTCGAAAGGCTCCGTGGGTAGTTCAAGGCTGCGTCAACCTCTTAGTCACAATGAGTTGACGCCATCTGAATTTCATCAAGAGATGAGTGAGTGGACCCCAGCCGTAAGTGGCGTTAGATGCCACATCATCTAAAAGAGCATGCACTCTCTTTCCTTTGTGATTCCAGAAGCCTCTATGAGAACAATCATTGGGCTAACCAGAAAATCTGGTCGGGGCCCACAAAAGGAATATTCACGTGAATAGGGAGAGCGCGGGAGAAAAGAGGTGGGAAAAATTGCATTCGAACAAGACAGAGCAGAAGCTCTTGAGAAGGATGACGAAGATCATCATCTTCATCCTGGCGTGCTGTTGCATCCACTGAAGATCAGAGGAAGCCCAGTGGCAGCTGATCATCGCAAGATTATCTACTATCCAGAAGGAGAAAGCCAGCTGATCGACGAAGCCTTTTCTCCCCGATTTCTATGTTTGAGATTCGAGAATCAGCACCATCATAGATCTGAGGCTCCTTCTTCCATCTTCAAGTGATTTCATTTCTTGTTTTTAATTTCAGCTTGAACTTTACTACTGTAATTCTCCCTCTTACTAGTTTGAGTAGAGGTAGGGGATTTGATTCAGCAGGGTGTGTCTGGGTCAAGGGGTTTGGGCTCGTACGCCCTCAAGCTGTTTGTCAGTGGGTAACTGATTGAGAGGATGTGTTCCTCTTGTTAACCAAGTTGTAGTGGTCAGCATTGTCGAGGGGATTGTTCCTTGGTTTAGCAAAGTTGTAAGGCTCAGCAGGGATCCTCACTGATCTAGTGAGGGGTGGACGTAGGTCTCCATAGGGAGACCGAACCACCATAAAAATCTGTGTTCTCTTGTGGTTTGCTATCTCTTGCAATATATGTGTATCGCTAGATGATTGATTAGGTTCAATCTCCACACCTTCTGTTTACTATATTTTGAACTAGTATTCTCATACTTAAAAGTTGATTGTGGTTTTTCGCAAAAATTTCAAAGGGTCAACCTATTCACCCCCTCCCCCTCTAGTTTGACCATCCACTTAATCCAACACGTGGTATCAGAGCTTGGCTCTCTTGTCAAGGGTCTCACAACCCAGAGAGATTTAGTGGAATGGAAAACAAGGGGCTCATGCCTGAAGGGTATGCAGTGAATAGGCCACCCTTCTTTGATGGCACTAACTATGCTTACTGGAAAAATCGAATGCAGGTATTTCTGAGATCTCAGGACCATGAGATTTGGAGAGTCGTGAGCAAAGGACCCTATCAGTTAGAAGGAGATGAAGAACTGTGGGTAAAAGAGCAGATTCGGAAGTCCAACATCAATTGGCAAGCTATGAATATCATGCAATGCTCATTGCATCCTAAGGAGTTTTTACGAGTGTCCTCATGTGCCAGTGCCAAGGAAATGTGGGACAAACTTGAAGTCATCTATGAAGGTACGTCAGAGGTAAGAGAGACAAAAGCTAATATGTTAATTTCTGAGTATGAAGCTTTCAGAATGAAGCCAGAGGAAAATATATCTGAAATGTATGCTAGGCTAACTCTATTAGTGAATGGTCTTAAAGGTTTGGGAAAGGTTTATAGTGATTATGAACTGGTCAAGAAAATTCTTAGATTCCTAACTCCAATTTGGCACACCAAGGCCACGGTTGTTGAGGAATCTAGGAACCTTCCTACCACTACCCCTGATGAGCTTATTGGATCACTGATGGCTTACGAGCTGAATTTCAAAAGAACTGATGAGGATGTGAAAAAGAAGAAGCCACTTGCATTGAAGGCTGGTCCTAGCAGCAAGGAGAGTTCAGATGACAGTCAGTCATCTACCTCAGATGATGACTCAGGTGAGATAGCAATGCTCACCAGGAAATTCAGGAAGTTTCTAAGGAAGGAAGGTAAATTTATAAGGAACAGTAGACCACAGGTAAGAAAGAGTTCAAAATTCAAATCAGAGAATTCTAAGAAATCTGACAAGGTTGTTTGTTACAAATGCAGGAAACAAGGTCATATCAAATTTGAATGTCCAGAGAATGTGAAGAAAGTCCAACCAAAATGGAAGAACAAGAAGCCAAAGGCTATGATGAGTACTTGGAGTGACGAGGAGAAAGATGAAGATGAAGAAGAGAGTACCTCTGAAGAAGAAAGTGATGTCAAGCTATGCTTTATGGCTAAGGGAGATTATCAGGATGAGGTGACCTCCTCTTTTGAAAACTTTTCTTGCAGTGATTGGGAAGAAGCATTTAATGAATTGCTAGATAAGTATGATTATGTGAAGAAAGAAAATAAATCACTGAAGAAGAAGAAAATTTTGACTAGTCAAGAAAATTCCTTGAATGAGAAAATCATGTGCTTAGAAGTTGAAATTACTCATCTAAGAAAGTCTCTTGCTGAAAGTGATCTGTGTAAAAATCAATTGATAGAGATGAAAAGAGAAAATGAATTTTTACTGAAAGTGCATGATGACCTGAAACTCAGAATGCAAAAATTGGAGAGTGATGTAAAAATTGCTGAAGAAAAATATGAAGCCATTCAAGGAGTAAATCTAGAACTCCAAGAAAACTTGAAGAGACTGGAAGATGAAAACTCAAATAAACAAGCCTCCCTTCAGAAATTTACACAAGGTAAAAATAATCTAGAAGCTATTATGGGAATAAAAAGTAATTTTGTAAAAGAAGGACTTGGATATAATCAAACTAAAAAGAAGAATCTAGGGATAAGACTAATAACCTTTGTTCCAGAACAGAGCACATCTGAGCAAAACTCAATGGCTGCAGTGAAGCCACATGGGAAAAATCAAGAAGAAGTAAAATAGACAGATGAACCCAGAAAAGAAAAGGGCAAAGAGAAAATGAATGCTACCTTGAATACCAATCACCACACAAATATGCCTAAGTCTAGAAGTAAGACCTCAAATCAACCCATGGACCCTAGTACATAAACCCAGCATCAAGCTTATGGAAATTCAAGGAGTTAGTGGATTAGCACAAGACAGCCGCGTCAACGCACTGGCCATCCTGCGTCTACTTAATCTATGCCTAAAGGCTTCTACAGAAATAAGGCTAAAACAAACCACTGGCCGCGTCAACGCAATGTCTATATTGCGTCAACGCACCCTGCGTACCAGAACCCATATGACATGGGGTTTGGGTGGATAGGTCAACGCAACAGTGCAAGAGGGTCTATGCAGCAAAGTTTCATTCCATCCGGAATTAAATATTCAACTAGAGCTTCTCGTTCTAGGTTCCCCAGTGCTTCTTAGATTCATAAAAATCATTGGAGTGGAAACAAGAATAAAACTTCACACTTCTTTAACAACAGAACTGGTTCAATGAATTCATTCCGAAGGGTACCTCAACCTAATCAGAACATTCTCAAACCTATGAACTCCACATCTCAAAAACCTCCAAAACAACATATATGGATTCCCAAAAGTATGTTGTCTTACTTGATAGGATCATATGGTCTGATGGGACCCAAGTGTATTTAGGTTCCAAAATCCCTCGCTTGATGTGAATTGCCGGAGTGCCTTGCTGCTGTGCATAACAGATGATATCTTGACAGCGGCTGCTCAAGGCATATGATGGGCGATAAGGCAAAGTTCTATTTCTTGGTTGAGAAAGAAGGAGGGCATCTCACGTTTGGGGGCAACAATAAAGGCAAAATTATTGGAAAAGGTAAAGTTGGCAAAACTCCTTTGAACTCCATTGATGATGTGCTGCTTGTTGAAGGACTAGAATATAATCTTCTTAGTATAAGCCAACTGTGTGACAGGGGACACAAGGTTGTGTTTGATTCTCTTGTATGCACCATTCTTGAAATGCATTCTGAAAATGTTAAGTTCATTGGAAAAAGAATAAACAACATGTACATGGTAGACTTAGATGATCCTGCTCATAATAATATCTGTCTTGCTGTGAACAAAAGTGAGCTGGCTTGGCTATGGCATCGTAGACTAGGAGATGCTAGCCATAGTGTCATGCATAAGTTAGCAAAATTCAGCATGATAAACGGTTTGCCTGATGTCTCTTTTAAACAAAATGACAAAGTTTGTGATGCATGCACTCAAGGTAAGCACACTAGGAAGTCATTTAAATCTAGAATAGAAAACCAATCTTCTAGACCTCTTGAACTTATTCACATGGATCTGTTTGGACCCATGAGAACAGCAAGTTTAAGTGGAAATAGATATGGCTTTGTTTTAGTAGATGACTTTTCTAGGTTCACTTGGGTGTTCTTTTTATCTCATAAAAATGATGCATTTGAAGAATTTCAGACATTTTTCAAGAAAGTTCAGCAGGATGGTAAGTACACTATTTCATCTATTATGTCAGATCATGGAGGAGAGTTCGAAAACTCATAATTTGATGGTTTTTACAGGGCAAAAGGAATATCACACAAATTCTCTTCACCAAGAACTCCTGAACAGAATGGAGTGGTGGAAAGAAGAAACATAACTCTTGTGGAGATGGCTAGAACAATGTTGATCGAAGGACAACTTCCAAGGAAATTCTGGGCTGAGGCGGTAAACACTACGTGCTACATTGTAAATCGTGCAATGGTAAGACCTCTATCCAAAAAGACTCCATATGAGTTAATGAAAGGTAAGAAGCCATCTGTTGCTCATTTCAAAGTTTTTGGGTCAAAATACTTTGTTCAAAATAATGACAAACGGGACTTGGATAAGTTTGAACCTAAGAGTGAACCAGCCATTTTTCTAGGATATTCTAATCACTCTAGGGCCTATAGAGTCCTAAATGTCAAAACTCAAAATGTAGAAGAATCTCCACATATTGTCTTTGATGAAATGAATGTTAGATCTGAAAATGAATAATCTTGCAGGGACAAGGATGATGGGGAGTTCCTTGAAGTAAAAGAAGAACAAGATCTCCAGGAGAAAGAATCAAGGCCAGGTAAGAGTCTAGCACAATCAAGCACTCAAGGTAATGTAGATGCTAATGAAGGTAATTCTCTAACCAATGTTAGAATGTTAAGAGATCATCCTTTATCAAGCGTTATTGGCAATATGCATGACCCTACTAGAACTAGATCTCACTTTAGGATAATTGAGGAAATGGATAATCTAGCTCTTGTGTCTCAAATTGAACCTAAAAATGTAATTGAAGCCATAAAAGATGAATGTTGGATAAATGCAATGCATGAAGAACTAAATCAATTCAAGAGAAACAAAGTGTGGCACCTTGTACCAAGACCCAATGAACATTCAGTAATTGGAACTAAGTGGGTTTTCAGAAATAAACAAAATAAAAATGGAATTGTGATAAAAAATAAAACAAGACTTGTAGCACAAGGATATAACCAAGAATTCGGCATTGATTTTGAAGAATCCTTTGCTCCAGTAGCTAGATTAGAGGTCATTAGATTATTACTTGCATATGCTTGCTGCCATGGAATAAAACTACAACAAATTGATGTAAAAAGTGCGTTTCTTAATGGTCTAATAAAAGAAGAGGTGTATGTTGAACAACCTCCTGGTTTTGAGTACATAGACTGTCCTAACCATGTTTACAGATTAGACAAAGCTCTCTATGGGCTTAAACAGACACCTCGAGCATGGTACGATAGACTCAGCTCATACCTCACTGAAAAATGATATTCAAGAGGTAAAGTGGACCAAACTTTATTCACCAAGGTAAGAAACAATGACATTGTTCTAGTTCAAATTTATGTTGATGATATAGTCTTTGGATCCACTAAACCAAGCAGGTGTGAGGAATTTGCACAATTGATGACTACAGAATTTGAAATGAGTCTAATGGGTGAGCTGCAATTTTTTCTAGGTCTTCAAATCACCCAAAGCAAGGAAGGATGCTTTATCAACCAGGAAATATATATCTTCGAACTATTGAAGGAATATCAAATGGAGAATCTCAAAACAATCAACACTCCCATGAGCACCAACACAATTCTAGATGCAGATCTGAAAGGTAAATCAGTGGATGCAAAGACTTATCGAGGTATGATCGGATCACTCCTCTATCTTATGGCATCTAGGCTAGATATCCAATTTTGTGTATGCATGTGTGCTCGTTTTCAATTTGATCCTAGAGAATCCCACTTGAACTCTGTTAAGCGTATCTTTCGATACCTTGCCGGAACTCGAGATTTAGGGATTTGGTATCCTGCATCCTGCCTTCTTGATTTAGTATCTTATACTGATGCAGACTATGTTGGTTGCAAACTTGACAGGAAAAGCACAAGTGGCTATTGCCATTTTTTGGGAGGGTGTTTGGTTTCTTGGGCATCCAAGAAACAACACTCAGTGGCACTATCCACTACAGAGGCAGAATATGTCGCTGCAGGGAGTTGTGGCACTCAAGTGTTGTAGATCAAACACCAACTCCAAGATTATCAAATTGATCTTAGGTGTGTCCCAATATTGTGTGATAACACAAGTGCCATTAACCTGGCAAAAAATCCAATTCAGCACTCTAGGACCAAACATATAGAAATTAGGCATCACTTCTTGCGAGATGAAGTTAATAAAGGAAGCTTTAAATTGATTTTTGTAGACTCAGAACATCAAATTGCTGACATTTTTACCAAGCCTCTGAGTAATGAAAGATTTACTTGTCTTAGGAGAGAGCTTAGACTTTGTAATCCTCATCTTGATGCCTAACTTGATAGCTCAGTTTATTCTTTGGAATTTGATTGGTTAACTTTACCTAGCAATAAATTGATTACATGCCTTGCTTAAGTTGAAAGTTATTGGTTTCTAAATAAGTCACAAATCTAGGGGGAGTTCAGTTTTTTGATCATATTATCTTTCTTGACAAACACATGGTAAATAAAAAGTCATCCTATCAATCACTGCATTTTCATCAAAACTTTCTGTCATGCATGATCTGAGGGAGAGTTTGCACTAGATTTTTCTTGCTGAGGAGAACAAGTTACCACCTTGAGAGTAATACTTTGCGAATCTGGAGTGTGGCTCACGCAGTTATTTGAACTGGCTTATTAGTGAAGAAGTCCGAGTTAACGCAATAATGAGGCTGGGTCAACGCACTGATTGAAATATTCTAGAAACGGTGCTGGTAGTTCAGCTGATTGATTGAGTGAGTTAATGCTGTGACATGGTTGAGTTGACGCACTGACAGAAACCTCTTGTAAATTGTTCTGGAGTCAACTTGCTCACTTAAGAAGAGTTCACTCAGTACTGGAGATGAGTCAATGCAATCTGGAAAGGTCTGCTGTACGTTAAAGTCTACTGCTGTATGAAGTTGTTCTGAAATGGCACTTCCAGTACCTTAGATTGTCTGGAGCCTGGCATTTTCTCAACCTCTCATAAATTCGGTTCTGTCTCACATATTTCATCTTTTATCTCTTTAGCTAGGAGTTGTAGAACCTATCAATCTTCAGTATGAGGGAAGGTTCATGAGCTCTGGAAATTGAGTTGATGTCATAGATTCAGGGGGAGTTAAAATGATAATTTCTATATGAGAGATTTTGGTCTTCACTGATTGACTCTATGTAACTTTAATGGCTGGAGACTTATAAATCTTATGATCCTTGAATGTTAAAAATCCTTGGACGTAAAAGTGCTTTGCATATGGAACAGCTATAGAACTATTTAATAAAACTGTGAACTCATCTTCTCTAGAACCATGATGATCAAAAGTAAAGAGACCACTTTGTGCAAAATGAATTTAATATATGTATTGACCTTAAACTCAGAATAGGTTTAATAAGAGCTGAAGGAACAAACCCTATACATATCTATATGTATATATATGTAATAAATTGCAGAGCAATGGCTAGTCTTCACTGAGAAACTGTCTCTATGCACCAAGGAAGTGCCAAGGAGCATGTCATGATGTGAGCTGCTATCTCCGTTCTCAAAGAAAAATAATTCGTTGCAGAGCAATGACAAATTTTCCCTGAGAAACTACCTTCATGCACCAATGAAGTGCTGTGAGGCATGTCATGATGTGAATTGCCAACTCTGTTTCATTGGAGCAGAATAGTTAGCTATGCTGAATAACCAGGGACTCTGGTGTATGATAAACATGTGTACCTATGTCAAGATGCTAGCTACACTTGACTGCTAATGAAAATTAAAAATAAATATTAAAAAAATGTAAATAAATATATATATATATATGTGTGTGGTTGTTCTTAAGCTCACATAAAATCCTACCGAGTTCATCTTCAATACTCGTTAAATTCACTTCTATAAGGGTCTCTTGAAATTGAACAGTCTAGGGGATAGTTTTGAGAAAGTTCCTAGTGTGCAAACTGTTCTATCTTTATTCCATACACACACTCTTCTTGTTCAAGGGATTAACTCAAACTCCTAAGATTGTTTTTCTCCACATCATTAAATGAATTAGGGTCTCTTAGCATATCTCTCATAAGGAAACTTCAATTTTATCTATTAAAAATCCCTGAATGCAAATCTCATCTTTCATATTTCAATGTCCTCAGAATACCTCAATACTATGGTTCTTAACTCAATATTTCCTTCATATTCCTTTTGGTGGTGTCGCCTCAGTCCTTCAATGCGTCAACGCTATCGCGTGGTCGCTCCATTAACCTAGTCCGGTTCATCCCGTTGAACCGACTCTATCTCTTTGAAACCAAGGGGTCATCTCTTTAAAACCCCTCAGCGTAAACGCTTCTATCTCCTCGCCTCTTTCAAAAACCATGTTGGCTCCTACCTCTCCACTTCCCTCATCTTCTTTCCCACGGCACTTCTCCTCCATGTTGCCGTGTGCGTTTCCTCACTACCATGGCTCCTCCGAAAAGAGGGACAAAGGACAAGAAGGGTCTAAAGAGAAGAGAACCCATCTTTGTTGAGGGCAAGATTGAGCCTCGAACCAAATTTCAACTTGTTCAAGAGGAGATGCCGTCTCAGTCAGCTCCAAGAACACGGAAAGGAAAAGAGAAGAGCTCACTGGCAAAGATAAGAAATCTCTTAGAATCAAGGGCAGCGAAGCAGAAGGATACTCCCGATGCTCCCGTTGCAGATCCTCCAGAGGAGATACCGTCTTCCTCAGCTCCAAGGAAACGAAAGGGAAAAGAGATAGAGCTACCTCTTCGGAAACGCCGTCTCCATCCGAGCCCGCCGACCAAAAAGAGAAAGCTCTCTAAATCTAGGGCAGAAGAGCAGTCTACATCTTTAGCTGCTGCCAAGGGGAAACAAGGTGTGGACAGTTCACATGCAAGGTCTTCTGATCCCTCTCTCACCATCAATATAGAAGAACCTCTGAAAGTTCTTATTCCACGATATATTGTTGATACTGATGTTGAGATGCTTGAGGTTTTTCCGCAGTTATTTCCTACCTTGAATTTTCAGGGTTGGTGGTCTTTTGTCACAAATCATAGAATTTATTACCCCACCCTCGTTCGAGAATTTTACCAAAATTTGAAATATGATCCTCAAATCCCTAAAATTTCTTCAACAGTCAGAAATATCCGTTTTGAGTTAACAAATAAATTGTTTGCCAGATCATGGAAAATCCCAATGGATGGGGTTCAACTACACAGTTTTCATCTTGATGAACATGACACTTATGCACTTCTGACTGAGTAGCCTAGTGATCCTACTGTTATCAAGCAGACATATTTATCTAGTCTGAAAGCCAATCGGTTCCCTCCGTTCAACAGACTGCTACATCATATCTGCACATCCATCATTACACCCCAGAGCAGTGGTAGGGAATGAGTTACTGAGATGCAACGATTCTTGCTATACTGTATGCTGAAACAGATCAAGATTTCATTGACTGATGTTATCATTCAGACCATGGGTACATGTCTGAAATAGTCTAGGACACTTCCATATGCTGCCCCATTGACTGCAATTTTTAGAAAGGTTGGAGTGAATTTTGGAAATGAAAAGAAACTCAACATTCCCAGAGGGAATAGATACTCCTTATCATACATTCAGAAGTTCATGGGATTTACAGTTGTGAATGGACAGCCAGTCAGAGTACTGCCAAGTCAGAAGCATGCCTCTGCCTCTGGGACACCTGTTATACAAATTAGCGAAACAGCACAAGAAAACCCAGCGGCCAGTCCAGCCAGAGTAGACAGACAAGAGGTTAGTCCTGCTAGAATGGACCAACAAGAGGCATGTCCTGTCCAAGCTGATATTGTCACAGATACTGCTCCATCTCTCCCTGCTGTCACTAGAGATATTATGATCATACATGGTCCTTTTCAGGAACCCTCTCCTCGAAGGGAACATGAATCTACCTACTTTCCTGAGGAAGAAATGCCAGATAATGTTCATTATGATCAGACTTCTGGTATCAATCCCACTTTGATTCAATTTCTGGAAATGAAGTTCAAGAACATTGATTCTTCCATAATGCACTTGAGCTCAACCATGGAAATGAGGATTTCCCATCTTGAGCAGAAATCAGACAGCAGATGGGAACTATTCAAGAATGACAAATTCAAGTCAGACAAAAAGCTTCATAACTTCATTGAATCCTCCTTCAGGTCTGTCAGAAAGCTGGGTCAGTAATGCACAATTTGAAAAGGTTGCATCAACAATTTCTGAACAGGCTAAAGGCTGTGCAGACATATAACTATAATGTCAAGGAAAACCAGTCCAAACTGAATTTGAAATATTCCACCCTGATTGACAAGAACAATGAGTTGAGTGAAAAGGTTCAGACCTTGTTTGAAAAGATTACATCTTTTGGTAAGGACCTTGCTAAACTGTTTGAACGATCCACTCTATTGGGTGATGAGGTTATGGTTGTTTTGTATATTCTAAAAGAAAACTTCCAACCCACAATTGAAGATCAGCGTGATGTGTACTACCCTCCACCAACAGAAGCCTCCTCTTCTGCACCTGAATGGGGATCTGAGCAGAAAGCTCAAGTAGACTATCTATTTGACATTTTACACAGCTGGTTTGATAGTATCACTTCCAAATTACATGATTATCATAAGTCTATTCTCCAAAGAGATCAGCAATTTTTGGACAGACTAGACAGTTTAGCATCTTCTATGACTCAGCTTCAGCAACAACTGGATACTGTGTCTGCAAACATTCTTCAGTCTCACTCTTCCTCACCTGCTCCCCTTCCTGATGATGTCAAAGGGGGAGAGACATGAACTCAAGTTGGAGCCTAGAATTGCATTGCATCTGCATCAAATGTGATTGAGTGAAGTTTTCCTTCGTCTACATATTTTGTGATATGCTCGAAAGGAATTGTCTGTGAGATTGTCCAACTTTTGTTAAAGGAGTCTTTTGTTCTTCTTATCGATGTTATACCTTCGACCTAAATGAAATGAATGACATGAACTGGTGTTCTAGTATCTGAAGTGAATTTCTTGTTTGATCTGAATAATACATTTGTATGTAGAAGCAATGGCATACACCTCATAGTTGCCATCATCAAAAAGGGGAAGATTGTTGTGCCCCTGGTTTTGATGATGACAACCATGAGATGTGTGTGTGTTGAGTTCAACAGAACTGATAAATTAACCCTTGATTCATTAACGCATGTATCTACTTTACTCTTGAATGCAAGGAAGAAACAAGGTCTACGCAGGATGTTCAAGGCGTCCACGCAGCGGTTTGCATAAAAGGACAACGTCTACGCAGGATGCTGATCGCGTCTACGCATCAGTTCAAAAAGTAGAAGCATTAATCACTGGCATAGCTCAGTGTGTCAACGCCATAACATCGCAGCGTCGACGCATCAGCTCATGTTTGAGATAAAAGAATGTTCGGGGTCAGCCCAGTGGGTTGACGCAGGCACCCTATGCGTCAACGCATCTGGTCTATGTTCGAAAGGCTCCGTGGGCAGTTCAAGGCTGCATCAACCTCTTAGTCACAATGAGTTGACGCCATCTGAATTTCATCAAGAGATGAGTGGGTGCACCCCAGCCGTAAGTGGCGTTAGATGCCACATCATCTAAAAGAGCTTGCGCTCTCTTTCCCTCGCGATTCCAGAAGCCTCTATGAGAACAATCATTGGGCTAACCAGAAAATCTGGTCGGGGCCCACAAAAGGAATATTCACGTGAATAGGGCGAGCACGGGAGAAAAGAGGTGGGAAAATCTGCATTCGAACAAGACAGAGCAGAAGCTCTTGAGAAGGATGACGAAGATCATCATATTCATCCTGGCGTGCTGTTGCATCCACTGAAGATCAGAGGAAGCCCAGTGGCAGCTGATCATCGCAAGATTATCTACCATCCAGAAGGAGAAAGCCAGCTGATCGACGAAGCCTTTTCTCCCCGATTTCTATGTTTGAGATTCGAGAATCAGCACCATCATAGATCTGAGGCTCCTTCTTCCATCTTCAAGTAATTTCGTTTCTTGTTTTTAACTTCAGCTTGAACTTTACTACTGTAATTCTCCCTCTTACTAGTTTGAGTAGAGGGAGGGGATTTGATTCAGCAGGGTGTGTCTGGGTCAAGGGGTTTGGCCTCATACGCTCTCAAGCTGTTTGTCAGTGGGTAACTGATTGAGAGGATGTGTTCCTCTTGTTAACCAAGCTGTAGTGGTCAGCATTGTCGAGGGGATTGTTCCTTGGTTTAGCAAAGCTGTAAGGCTCAGCAGGGATCCTCACTGATCTAGTGAGGGGTGGACGTAGGTCTCCACAGGGAGACCGAACCACCATAAAAATCTATGTTCTCTTGTGGTTTGCTGTCTCTTGCAATATCTGTGTGTCGCTAGATGATTGATTAGGTTCGATCTCCACACCTTCTGTTTACTGTATTTTGAACTAGTATTCTCATACTTAAAAGTTGATTGTGGTTTTTCGCAAAAGATTTCAAAGGGTCAACCTATTCACCCCCTCCCCCTCTAGTTTGACCATCCACTTAATCCAACAACGGCTAATGGCCGACGCACATACCCTATGTAGACACGCCAAAAATGACGCTACATTGATCAAATCTTATGTCACTATGTTGACGCCCCAAAGTGAACGTCAATATTCCCATAATATAAAGTTTTTCTTTTCTGTGGATTTTCCGTTTTGTTGCTTTTTTTGTGTGATTCGCGACCTGAAGAAGGGTGTTATTTAAATAGCGACCTTATCTAGGGCGTTTTATAAAGAAAGGACGACTAGACTTCAGGGCGTCAATTCCTGGTATTATCCGGTTTTAAGGAAAATTCAAAAATCAATTTAATTATTAATTAACGTCCTTTCTCAGGGCGTGTTTTAAGTTAACGCCTCAATCCTAGGCGTGTTATCATGATTTTCAAATAAAGTAAGTTTTATTACCAAAATTAAATCCAGGAAGAAACGCCCTATCTTAGGTCGTGTTTCATGAAACGCCGTATGGTAGGTCGTCAAATCAAGAATTGACGCCCTGTTGGAAGGCGTGTTTCACCTCCAGTGTCCCACCTTTTTCCATCTTTCCCTCACAGAGTCCTGCCTTGTTTGACGTTCTTGCCCGATTAGGGCTCTTGCTTTTGATAAACATTGCCATTACTCTCCTCCTGTCCATGTTTATCTTTTGATCTGAACCTTATTTAAGGGAGTCCTGATCGACCCTTTGAAGGGTTACGACGACGGCTAAGGTACCGAAGTCGAGATTATCACGCTTAAGTTTTGCTGCTTCCCCCTCTTCATCTTTGGTTCCCTCTACTGTCAACAGGGACAGCAGGGCTCTTTTCTATTTCGTTTATTTGGTTTAGTCTTCATCAACCGATCATCACTGTTGTTCTTTTTTTTTCTTTCTTTACGTTCGTGTCAACTTCATCGTCAGTCTTTTTCTTCTTTTCCTTTTTCACTGTTTGCATCAGATTCATCATATCCCTTCTTTCCCTAGTCCCTCTTTAGGGGTTTTAAAACCAAAATAAAAAAAAAGGTGCGCATGTTGATTTCTCTTCATCATCATTATATATCTTATTTGGATTGATACTACTGCACGTTGGCTGATCCCATCTTTTGCTGTTGTTTCATTATCTTTTTTGCAAGGTAATCAAAAGGAGAACCCTTCTCATCGGCCGACCGATTGAAGAAGGAGGAAGGAACTTCACATCATCCCGCATTCCAATCTTCACCAGGTATTCGCGATCTCTTTTTACTATTATTGAGGTAACCCCTCTGGCGATCACATCTCCGTTTTTTTGCACCACGTGCAAGCTTTTACTCCCCTTATTTATGCATTAATCATTATCCTCCGTGTTGTTGTTGTTTTTATCTCCACCCTAATTATTCTCTCTCTTGTGTGTGATTGTGTGGGGATTTATGCCCATCCACAAATTGGCGATCACGGTGGGACTTCCACTGTTTTCTTTTTGATTACCATCTCCATTGGCACCCTCGCGTGCCCTTTCCCCTTTGGCACCCTCGTGTGCCCTTTCCCCTTTGGCACCCACACGTGCCCTCTCCCCCTTGGTACCCTCGGTACCCTTCCCTTTGTGCCCCTCGGGCACCCTCCACTGTGCACACTGCACACTCCCGGATCAGCCAGTTTGCGTTTGCATATTTCCCTGAATTAACGCCTTCCACGAGGGTGCCTTTTGTTTTAATGCCCTTCAAGAGGGCGTGTTTTAGTTTATTAACGCCTCTTTCCAGGGCGTCTTTTATCATATCTGCTGCTTTGGTTTTGCTCATTATACTGTCTGAGAATTAACGCCCCCTTCCAGGGCGTGTTATTGATTTTAACGCCGTTATCTAGGGCGTCTTATTGTTGCGTTACGTCTGCTGTCAAGACGTCTTCCCATCATCTTACTGCTTTAATCACTCTGCCTGCGAATTCATGCCCTGCCCCAGGGCGTGTTGTTATTATACAACGCCTCAGCTCAAGGCGCTTCCTCATATTTGACGCCCTCACATAGAGGCGTCCCTTTCAGATTTAGCGCCTCTACCAGAGGCGCGTTTCTGTTTCTCGCTGCTGGCTCATAGCCTCTCGCAGTGATTCACGACAGTGACCCTATCGTTGCTTTGGTTGACAGCGACCTGCCCCAGGTCATCTCTTTCCTGCATTTTACAGAACCTTGCTTACTGCTGCTGCTGTCTATGATAGTTGGCTTGATTGTCATATTGCTTGCCTATATTGCTCTGATTTGATCATATTGCTTTGCACTTGGTGGCTTTTGGTTGAGAGACCTCCTCTCTCTATACTAGGATTCCACACACCCTTCTTGGAATCAGGACGACCCTCCATTGAGCATTCCGTCTCTTTGGACCGGAAATCCCTTTTCCAAGACCTCCATAAGTCCCCGCACCCGTGGATTCCCTCACGGACGCCGGGCTGGTTGTACCCTCGAAGTACCGGAGTTCTAGAGGACCTATTCGTTGGTGAAGAGAGAGAAAAACCTATTTGACCCGGAGGTCACACTTGGATCAAACTAGGTCTCACTTGGCAAAAGGAGTGGACTGTTCACAAATAATCCACTCTAATCTCAAACATCAAACATTAAAATTTTGCGTTGCTCTCCAACATTGTTTGCATAAACTTAGTTGGGTCGATTTAATTGTGGTGTTTGGATTAAGTGCTTTGTGTGATAATTCCTTCATTAAGCTCTCTCTCTCTTAAGCATGAAACTCCGTTCAGGTACGATCATCAACATGGCAAACTATGGGTATACTTACGATGATGTGGATGAAAATGTTTTTGGTCAATCTCATGAGGACCATCACCAAGACCCCACCTATTATGAGGGAAACTATCTCCCTCCTCACCCTCATTATTCACAAGTTCATGTGGTTGATACCACCTCTCAAGAGGTTGAGACTCCCTCTCAGGCTCTACCTTCCAATACTTCGGGGAACTCTTCCCCATCCATCAACGTTACAGATTTAATCCAGGCTCTCTCTCAATTGGATGACTCCCAGCGGCAAGCCATTCAGGCCGCTTTGAAGGGGAAGTCAGTTCCCTCTTCTTCTTCTCCCCCCCTTCCGGCCGCGAGTGGCCACCAGATTATCAATGACCAGGCGGTCTTGCATAAACCCCCCTCTCGTCCACCAACGCCTGTCACAGCCATGCCGGCCCAGCAAGCAAGTTATTCTGCAGTTAGGCACCAATTCCCCAACCTCCTCAGATCCTACGGTCGCCTATACCACCTTCTTTTGCTCAGGCCCCAGTTGAGTCCGACTCTAATGCTTTGCTACTTCAGAAGATGGTCCACATGGAAGAACGGCTTAAGAAAGTCACTGCGGCCCAGAATGTACCAGAAATCTCGCTCCCCACTCTGCCAATTTTCCACCTTCCTCCATCTGAGATGCCGAACTTTCGGCGGTACAATGGAACTGGCAATCCGGTCATTCATTTGAAGGATTTTATGTACGAGACCTCCTTCTGGCAAGGCAACAATGCTTCTCTGGCCTATTTATTCAGGAGATCTCTGGAGGGGCCAGCCCTCGAATGGTTTTATTCCTTGGAGTCAGCTGATGCCAGTGACTTCGATGTTGTCCAAAGGAAATTCTTGCAAAAGTATAGAGACCGTGTTGGACCCTCCCTGTCCGTTACAGATTTAGTTGCGGAGAAAATGAAGCCTGAGGAGGACTTCATCGTATTTGCTGATAGATGGCGGTCGATGGCCGAGAAGCTGAAAGACACATTGTCGGAACAGGAGCAAGTAAAGATGATCATTTCTAATGCAACTCCTCAATTCCGCCATATTTTGGCCATGAACCGGCTGACTACTATGGAAGAGCTCTATGAGAGGGCTCGTTACATCCAGACACAGATGAAGGATTCGCCCATTATGGGCATGTTTGAGCCGAAGCCTCGGCTGTTTAAGAAAACCACCAATGTTAACAGCGGGCCCACAACTGAGGGCACCATCACAAATGAGCAAGTCGGCGCAGTTGGCAACCCCCACCATCAAGCTAACCCGCGTCCACAACAGAACTCTCATTTTAATCCTACTCCACGACCCCAATTCGCACCTCAACGCTCCTTCGCTCCACCGCAAAACCAAGCCCCCCGCATAGACCCTCCAGCTCCACCATAATACCATCAAGTGCCCCCACCTGCCAACTACGGCCAACAACAACGGAGACCACCACTGGGCCCCAAAAGGGACCACTATCCTCCACTTCCCGAAAGTCTCCCCGATATTTTTAATGCCCTGATGGCCGCCAACTTGCTCGCCTTGCCAAGGGAAAGAACCATTTGGCCCGCTAATGTTGACACATCCCGTTATTGTGCTTTTCATCGCGGCCCTGGTCACAACCTTGATCGTTGCTTCCACTTTAGAGATTACATTTATGATCTGAATGACCAGGGTGACATCAATTGGGATGAGATGAGGCAATTCATAGCCGCTATGAAAGAAAGAAGGGCTTCTCGGCAACAACAAAATCAACAACCTCAGCAATCCACTCCACAACAAGTTCAACCACAGCAAGCTCCAGCACATCAGCAGAATATGGGGATTGTCCGTAATCCATTGCCAGAGCACGCCCCTAATCAGCATGTGAACCCTGTCACGTCCCTCTACGAAGTGCAGAGAGGACAGGGATGGCACGAAGAAAACACCTCTGTCGGGGCATTTCATCACAATCCGAACCAAAATCAACCTCCGCGCCTTTTGCGCACCCTTCCTTCTTCTTCTACTCCCCTATCGGGACGTCCCCTTCTACGCCCCGTCAACCCAACTACCTCCACCAGTTCTACGGCCTTGCCGGCCCGCTCTCTCCTTACCCATTTGTCACCTCCACAACCTACCGCACGACAAACCCCACCTTCTACCACCAACTCTATACCTCCGCCGTCCAGGCCACTCCTACTTCGCTCACCGCTAGCACCCGCTACACCCTCTACCACTCTTACACCGGCAAGGACCCCTCCGCCAGCAGTTCCGCCACCTTTTATGCCCAGACCTCTTCTTATTCCACCTCCCACCAATTCCCCCCGCATTCGGGTATCCCTTTCTACTCCCACGCCTCCCACGGGGGCATCTCCATTGAATTCTTCATTTACACCCCCCGTGGGGGTCCCTTCTTCAAACACCCCTCCACCATTCCTTAACACCAACACACCTTCTTCTTCTTCTAATCATCCTCCCACACTGGCCCCGACAGAGGCACGTCAAGGCGTGGCGCCGCTCCGTAGTGGACGGATGTTCAACCGTATTTTTCCACAAAGGGAACTAGAGCCCGTGCAGGGGCCGCAAGAGCAAGAACAAGAACAAGGGTCTGTACCGGGCACTGAATACGATTTGTTAAAACATTTGGACCGGACTCCGGCAAGAATTTCGATCCTGGAATTGATCAAACGGTCCACCACTCATCAGCTGGCTCTAAAGGAATATCTGTAGAAGGTAATGGTTAATGAAGACATTCCAGTTGAGCAGATAGTCACAGTGTTAACACCTGCTAGCAGTCATCCGGTAATTACTTTTCATGAGCACGAACTGGCACCAATCTCAGCACGAAAGTATGCCTTATGCATCACAGTCGGCATCAATAAGGTGGCTGTCAAGCAATGTCTGGTGGATACTGGGGCATCCATCAATGTTTTGCCACCGAGCACCTTGAAGTTATGTGGCATACCAGAAAGCCAGATTCGGCCGTCCACCATAACGGTCACTGCATATGACAACACAAAGAAGCCTCCTCTAGGCATGATCACATTGAAAGTTAGCTTGGGTCCTGCCACCATCACAACAGATTTTCACATCTTGGACATGGATCCAACATTTAATGGCATTCTTGGCCGCCCGTACATCCAGCAGCTTGATGCGGTGCCCTCTACAAATCACCAGTGTCTCAAATTCCCACACAAGGGCCGTATTATCAAGGTGACCAGCATGCCGATTCTGCCAGAGGAAGATATTCATGCGGCTTCATCAGTCCTTCTATTTGGCCAGCCAACAAACCGCTTTTATCTGTGCTGGACATCCCTCATCCGCAACCGATGCCGTCTGAAACTGTCACAACGGTTGCTATGACACCCCTGCCTTCTAAGGGGAAGAAGAAAAAGAACATGATTAACACCCCTGGCTGGAACATTCTGTTAAAAATGGGGTATCAAGATGGCAGAGGCCTGGGTGCCAACTGTTAGGGCAGGATTAGGCCCATTAAGCCGCAAAAATTGCTCGTACGAGGCGGTTTAGGCTATAAAGGGCCAAGCAAAAATAAAGAAGAGCCATGGGCATTTATGACTTCTACTTTGAAGACTGATCGCCAGCCACTCTCCTAGACACTGAAGACACATTTTGTTAATGGTGGCGTTCAGAATAATGAGCAGACTACCATAATTACTTCATTGCTTGACTATCAAGATGTTCACGCCAGATAGTTTGCTCGTCACATTGCCCCACTGGTTACCTACAAAGCCCTGGAGTCTTTAAGGCCGGACAAGAGAAGGAAAATGGGTGATCCAGAATGTGACTGGTACATGTGGTTCGACATGAATGACATTACTATTTCTTTGAGCCGCCTCTTCATGCCGACAGATCCGGAATGGTCGCCGCTCATACAGGAATTGATTGAAATGCCAGTAGTGATCACAGACAAGAGGCAGCTGCTGAGTGACTACACGGATACTGGAGAGCCAGATGTCCCATTTGAAGAAGGTTTTACTGTGGATAGGTTGTGGGCCGGCCTCTTTTCTCTCACTTCGCTACATCCATCTATGCTTGCTTCTCTACATTCTCATTGGTTCGGTCATGTGCCAAGACCACCTCCAATTACAATCAGTTTTGCTCCAAATTCAATCCAAGTTTCTCTCCCGATTCCCCCTTCGCTCCTCGAGCAATTCGCTAAAATCTCCATCTCGCCCCCCCATGGGCCATCATTGATTAAATCTTTCTCTAATCTTGCGATTTCCACTCCTCCTACTATTCTCCCATCACACTGCTTTCTCCTTGAAAAAGAAAATAAAAATGAAAAAAAAAACGCTGATTTTTCAACTTTCCCATCCTCCATCTCTGTTGAGGAGACCTCCTATTTCTCTCCCGAGTGCATCCCAACCCAGGGGCCGCTCTTTCAAGATTCCTTGATAGATCTCTTTTCCCCCTCCGGCGAGGGGTCTTCTTCTGTTGTATCCACTTTTTCACCCCCTTCTTTTCTTTCTAATCAGGCTAGTTGCTCCTCCTCCTCCTCCTCTTCTTCTTCTAATAAAATTCATGAGGTAGATTCACATAAGAAATCCAAGGGTAAGGAGATTCATCGCAGATTTTTATTAGAATTGGCTATCAGATGCCAAGCTTGTTTAGCAATCCCTGAGTTCGTGAAAAGTCCGATTATCCTGCCAGAGTTAGAATATGAAGATGCTGTTGCTTCCTATGAGGGTTTGGGCATTTACGAAATTATGAATAATGAAGACCCTATTGAAGAGGGGGATGAAAGTTATGAAGAATATGAGGACGAGGCTGATGCTTTTGCTAGTGGCATGAGAAGATTCGACGAACCATCAGCCTCCGTAGAAGAACCTACCAAAGAAATTAATCTGGGTACCGAGGAAGACCCTAGGATTGTCCTCATTAGCCAGAATTTGCCGCCTGCCGAGAAGGAGGCGCTCATTTTAGTTCTTCAAGAATACAAGGACACGTTTGCTTGGAGTTATGAGGATATGCCGGGATTAGACCCTGCGCTCGTTGAACATCGTCTTACACTTAAGCCAGGGTCTGTCCCGGTCAAACAACGGTTGAGGCGTTTCCACCCTAATATGGCTTTGAAGATGAAAGAAGAGGTCGACAAGCTCCATAAGGCTAGATTTGTTAGAGTTGTCCTCTACCCCAATTGGGTGGCTAACATTGTCCCGGTTATGAAGAAAGATGGGAAAGTTCGGATTTGTATAGACTTCCGGGACCTCAACCGGGCGTGTCCTAAAGATGACTTCCCCCTCCCTCATATTGATGTTCTAATTGATAATACGGCAGGATTTGAGACTCTTTCATTTATGGATGGCTTTTCAGGGTACAATCAAATTCGTCTGTCTGAAGAGGATCAAGAGAAAATATCATTCACTACACCATGGGGTACATATTGCTACGTGGTCATGCCCTTTGGACTTAAGAATGCTGGAGCCACCTACCAGAGGGCTATGATGGCAATTTTTCATGACATGATTCATATTTATATTGAGGTGTATGTGGATGACCTGGTAGTGAAATCAAGGATAAGGATTGAACATCCTGGGGTTCTAGCTAAGGTCTTGCAGAGATCACGAGAATATCAATTGAAAATGAACCCCAAGAAGTGCGTATTTGGCGTTTCTTCAGGGAAATTGCTTGGTTTTATTGTCAGCAAGAGGGGAATTGAAGTTGATCCCAACAAGGCGAGAGCCATCAGAGATATGCCTCCTCCCAAGAATTTGAAGGAAGTTCGAGGATTAATCGGGAGGTTGCAATTTATTCGCCGCTTCGTCTCTCAGCATTCACAAAGATGTAGGCCGTTTTACGAGCTTACTAAGCCGGGAGTCAAGTTTAATTGGGATGACAAGTGTCAGGCAGCCTTTGACGGATTGAAGGATTATTTGGCCAATCCTCCTGTCCTGAGGCCGCCAATTCCAGGTAAGCCACTTATTCTCTATGTTTCAGTCCTGGATGACTCCGTAGGTGCTGTCTTAGCCCAAGTAGATGAAGAAAGTAAGAGAGGGCAGCATACTACTTGTCTAAGCTTCTTAACCCCTGTGAGCAGAGGTACTCAGCCATGGAAAAGACTTGTGCCGCTTTGGTTTGGGTAGTTCAGAAGTTAAAACATTATTTCCTAGCTCATGAGGTCCACCTCATTGCTCGCATGAATCCAATTAAATTCCTCCTTGAAAAATCTGTCCTCACTGATCGATTAGCACGCTGGCAAAGCTTCCTCTCTCAGTTTGATATCACTTATATCCAGCAGAAAGCTATCAAAGGCTACGCCATTGCCGAACACCTTGCTCACCACCCTCTCCCCCGTTTTGATCCGATCAATTCAGAGTTCCCAGATGAAGAATTAATGTCCATTAATCAACCCCATGGTCCTATGTGGACATTACATTTTGATGGAGCTCTTAATTCCCAAGGAAGAGGGATCGGCATGGTTCTTTTAACACCAGAAGGGGTCACCATTCCATTTGCTGCTCGGCTCACTTTCCCCATCACCAACAACATAGCCGAGTATGAAGCTCTTTTGGCCGGTCTTCAAACCGCTCATTGATATGGTGTCACCCATTTGAGGATCGTAGGTGATAGTCAGCTCATACTGCGCCAGGTGTTGGTCAAGCGCCGCACTATCAATCCCAAGCTCAAACCCTACCAGGAGCTCGCTTCAGCTTATGCCAAACTCTTCACCAAATTGATCTTCGTCCATGTTCCTCGCAGCCAGAACATCTTGGCTGACGCTCTCGCCTCTTTGGCCTCTGCTTTAGTTTTCCCTCCTAAGCGTGATTTTCATGTTCCCCTAATTCATCAGCGTGATACTCCAGCTATCAAGGATCGCGCATTCCTTGACATTAGGGATCAAGTGCTTGAGAAGGTTAAGCAGAAGGAAGCTCTCAAAGGTAAGGAAGTCATGCTTTTGGAGTGGCAAGAAGATTTGGCTGACAAAGAAAAGCCTTGGTATTATGAGATTGCTAGGTACTGCAATGATCAGTCCTATCCCGAAGAAGCCATTGCAGAAGAGAAGAAAGCAATTAGAAGAGTGGCTCAACAATATGTTTTGGTTGGAGGTGTGCTCTATAGAAGAGGGCTCACCGGTGTTCTGCTGAGATGCCTCGATGATAATGAATCTTGGAAAGTTGTGGAAGAGGCGCATTCTGGAGTGTGTGGCGGTCACGTGAATTGCCAGATGTTAGCTAAGAAAATCCTTAGGCTAGGGTTCTATTGGCCAACTCTAGAAGAGGATTGTTCTATCTATGTTCGAAGGTGTGGTAAGTGCCAACTGCACGCCGACAAGATTCATTCTCCTGCTTCTTCACTCCATCCTACGTCCTCCCCATGGCCTTTTTCCATGTGGGCTTTTGATATCATTGGACCTCTTGGTG
The DNA here is from genome assembly GCA_022559845.1 of Amorphophallus konjac. Lineage (NCBI taxonomy): Eukaryota > Viridiplantae > Streptophyta > Magnoliopsida > Alismatales > Araceae > Amorphophallus > Amorphophallus konjac. Next base: position 223,758,090 of record CM040124.1, read on the forward strand.
ATTCCAATCTCCTGACCAAGTAAAAGTCGTTCATCCTCACGGCAACGGAATATTTCACCAAGTGGGCAGAAGCGGAAGCTTACGTGGAGATTAAAGCGTCAACTGTCTGCAAATTTATCATGAAGAATATCATCACGAGGTTCGGCATCCCACGTACCATCGTCACCGACAATGGACCTCAATTTATCTCTCAAGAGCTCAAGGATCTCTGCAACAGGTATAACATTGCATTGCATCATTCTTCTCCCTATTATCCGCAGGGCAATGGCCAAGCAGAGGCAACTAATAAAACTTTAATCAAAATTGTCAAAAAGACGTGTGAGGCTAATAAATTTTCGGATTGGCCAGACAAGCTAGTTGAAGCTCTTTGGGCCTATCGCACTTCCATTCGCACACCCACTGGGCAAACCCCTTTCGCCCTCACTTATGGAATGGAGGCAGTAGTCCCTTATGAGATTCTTATTCCCTCTCTGCGAGTACAATTGGATAAGGAGCTCTCTATTGATGAACGTCGTGATTCACTCCTTGCCCAACTGGAACTCCTAGATGAGAAGCGTCTGGTCGCCGCTGAGCATGCGCGCGTTTATCAAAACAGGCTCTCACGTTTTTACCAAAAGAAAGTAATTGAGAGAAAATTTAAGATCGGTGAAATGGTAATCAAGAGAATTTTTGTAAAGCCGGGTGGCCCCCGCTCAAAACTCCAACCCAATTGAGAAGGACCGTTTATCATAAAAGACGTTTATCCTGGCAATGCTTATAAACTGGTTAATGCTGAAGGAGAAGAGTTAACTCACCCTTGGAATGGTTTGTACCTTAAGAAATACTATCCTTGATTCAAAAATTAATAAAAAAAAATATATCTTCAAAATCCAAAAAAATAAAAAAAACCAAAAGCAAATAAAAATTAGAAATTCTTCAAAAAAAAGAGAGATCAAAATCGGTGCCATGGCACACGAAGGATCAATGTCCGAAAGGTCAAAATTCAGAATTCATTCATCAGTCTTGCTAATTTAAAAGGGGGTTGACTCCCGCACACACTACACGCTTTATTCTTGAGCTCAAGCAGTGCAAAATCTGACGGAAAGTCAAAAACCTGACTAAAAGTGAAAGGCAATACCCGTTCTTTTCTTCTTCGGCCCATAAGGGAGGAAGGGAGACCTCGAGGTAGACACACCAAGCCTATCCGCCGCCCTAGTAGGTGGAAGTCAAGGCCCAAAAGGGAGCACATGCCACAAAAGCCCAAATACAATTAGGTTTATTTTCATCAATGCAAATCAATTCCAAAGTGAAAGTCAAATTGTGAAAAGAAAAGCATGTCAAGAGGGTAAAGTCCCCGCAAGGAAAACCTTGGGCGTATGCATGCAATATAAAAGGGCAAAAAGGTAACAAATTCCCTACGCCAAAGATCGAACCCCAACAGGCATAGGGTAGGGGAGGTAACTTTGCCTTGAGCATCCTAGAATCCCTTATGGGCTTTCCTTATATTTTCTTCCATCCCTTCTATGGGGTAAAGTCATGAACTCGCAAGATGGTCAAGACGGACTCAAGAAATTGTACTGCGCGAAATCTCGAATATAAGTCAACTATGAGCACGTCAACTCCCTTTTTTTTTTTACTTAAGAAAGGTTAATGAATTTTAGATGGTGACCATGTAGGATCTGTGGTCTTGATAGCCTTGGCAACTTTTTTTTGCGGAATTATTCAAATAACGCCTTTGTCTAAGGCGCGTTCTTTATAATTAACATCCTAGATTAGGTCGTCGTCTTCAAAGTAACGTCTCTGAGACGGTCGTGTCTTTTTCAAAAATCAAATTCCTTTTAAAACTAACGCCGTCTTTCATAGGCGTCTTTGTGCAAACCACGCCTTTCCATAAGGCGCGTTTTTCAAGAAAAAAAATCGAAAAAAATATAAATGAGTAAAAGAGGAAAAATAAGTGCATTTCTTCACGATGTATGCTTGCATTCTTTTGCATGGGCATCTTTTATTTATTGTTTGCATATGTGTGCTTTGCATGATGCATCTCCCTCTATCAGCTATTTCATTTTACCTTATTTGATTAAAGGCTTGGCCCCTTGACCCGTCATTAAGGTCAAAGTATTGCTACCCCTTGCCTATTGGGCAAGGGGCCAAGTCGAACAGATGAATTAACCTGTTTTGTTCAAGTGAAAACCGCAGCTGCAGATACAGGGCACAAGCAAAGTAAACACGAAGAACGTGGAAAGAAGAAAAGTACACAAACACGAAGCCACAACCACACAAAGTGCTCAGCTAACAAAGACATGTCAATCTCATATATATATATCTCATGGCTATCATGTACAGGTGTAAGGGTGGAGGAGTACAAGCAAGTCTCTCAACTCTCGCCTCTACCCTCCTCTCTCCTACTCTCAACCTCCTCCTCGCCGTCCCGAGCTGGCGCTGGTGGAGGAGGCATGGGCCCCCGTGAAGAAGCCGGAACTCGAATGTGTCCGCCTACCTCGCTCCTCTCTCGGAGGGAAGAGCCCGCCACGAAGGTGGAACTGGTAAAGGAGTACCCTGCAGCCCGTGCTCGCTCACGTCCTCGCTGGAGACGCTCCTCGGACACTCGCAGCCGCTCCTGGGAAAGGGCTAGTTGAGTCCTCAGGGCCGCCAACTCCTCCCGCTCACGAGCACGCTCCTCGCGCTCCCGGGCTCGCTCCCGTCTCTCCAGCTCAAGCGCCACGCGCAGCTCGGCCACGTCCTGAGGAAGCTCCTCTCATCGCCTCAGGGACCTCTCAAGCTCTGCGATCCGCTGATCACGGATCGCCAACTCAGTACGTACTGCCTGAAGCTGAGCCGCCTGCAAACAGGTAAGCAAGTCATCAATTCCACAATCAATGCAATAATTCAATAATCTAGCAATTCAAGCAATGCATGATTGAACCACTCACCTGTGAGCTCGTCACGCGGTAGCCCTCGTCAACGCAGGTAAGAGCGGCTCGAAGCTCCTCAGTCTGTAAAAATGAATTTCATCAGTGCACAATTATATATAATCAATATTTGAATAGGCTTGTGTCTTGGAATTTATCCGTGAAGCGAGGTCGCGCTCTGCTGCCTCGGCTCGTGCCACAGCTCCCGCTAGCCGCTCCGCCAGTGCAGTCACCTCTGCACTAGGCCCTCTCGAGCTGGAGGCCTCCCCTGGGTCTCTCCTCACTGCTCCCTGCTGGGCACGCTGCATTCATTAAGATCGTCAGTGGCTAATCATCAATAATTCAGCAAAAAGAAACGAAATACATTCGCATATAGAAATAATTTAAACACTCACCAAGGTCTCTAGGTCTGCCCGTGTGGCAGCTAGCTGGTCCTCCAGGCTGTGTAGGTGGGCCTGGGCATCTATTGCCGCTATGTCCCGCGCATCCTGCATTCATCACATATTAGTCACATGATAATCACATAAGCATTTGCATTTAATTTAGAAAAAAAGTGCATTCATACATACCCCTAAGACCCTCATCTGGGGTCGGCCGGCGTATAACTCCCAGTAGCGCCGGAGGTACTCGGAGCTGTCAGTCGCGCAAGAGGTGACTCTGGTCCCGCCACGCTGCCAGTCGGCGTGCTGCTCCTCGAACCGTACCCTCCAGTCGATCGCCTTTGTACGACCGCGTGTCTTCTTCCCGATGCCCCGCGGCTCGCCTACCTCTATCCACTCCTGGGGGAGGCCCAGTGTCCTCATCACCAACCTAAGCCGTAACGGCTCGGTCTCGCTCAAGCAGTGAACCCAAAGCTCACGCCCAAAGCGAGGTCGGCCCGCTACGACCCAAGGCTGGCCCTCGTCTGTCATCCCCTCGTAGGGTCTCCACTGCACCTGCATTCATAAACATACATGTCATCATTTCATCATCATCATAAATTCAAAATAAAAAGCAAAAGAAAGATGCATAGCATTCATACATACCAGCGAGGGAGGGAAGTCGCGGAGCTCTCTCCGTAGAACCCACAACTCGTAGCCGAGCGGGGCGCCAAAGACGATCGGCACCCAGCGCCGTGCTAGAGGGAAAGCTCCCTCATTCCCAGGCCGTGGGTCAGCGCGTCCCATCGGCATGTAGAGGTGGCTCCAAACTTGCATCCATGCATTGCATTAGTTAGGCATTCGTACGCACATAAAAATATACATAAAAGAAAGAAAGAAAATGAAATGCATACCTGAAGAAAAGGTGAGAAGCCACTGATGGTCGTCTCTCGCCCTGTCCCCGTAGACAGGTCGGCCATCATGTGCGCCAGCAGAGCCGCTCCCCAGGCGTAGCTGCCAACTGCCTCCAGGTCCTCGAGTATCCCTAGAAATCGGTAGTTGATGACGTCGCCCTTTCTCCCGAGCAATAGCCTCCCCAGTAGCAGTAGCAAGAACCTCCTCAAGTCTAAGTCAGCTCTCTCCCTCTCGGCTGGGTCCTGGCAGTACACTGCCCTAGCCCCGTCTATCAATCTCTGTGAGAACTGCTCTAGGGTCTCTCCTGACCTGTGCCTAGCATTCCCTAAACCCATCACTGTAGTGAGGTCGGTGCGGAAGATCGTCCTACACTCCCTAGGTGTCTCATAAACCATCTCCAGCCCTAGCAATCTCTGGGCAAGCTCGTGTAGT